>ML675609.1:23392996-23456395 GCA_007922155.1 Mesoclemmys tuberculata | reverse complement strand
GGGGCGGGGCTCACGTTTGACAGGGGGCGGCCCCCTTGTACTACTAAGTTCTGTTATGCAGTCCCCCATCCTTCCCTTATTGTTTACCCTACCTCTACCCTCATCACTTACGTTGAGGTCCTCTCACTTGCCTGCCTCCTCAAACCCTTCCAACGGCCCCTGGACTTTATTCCTTCATGTCTGTTGATCTTCTTTGTCCCCATTCCTACCCTCTCCTTGTATCTACCTCCTTAATCACTCTCTCCTAGCTCTTCATCCTCTAAATACAACATGCTCGTCTCGCTCCATCTTTAAAACTCCATCTGCCATTCCAAATACCTTTCAGCCCCAAACTCACTGAATATTGTGTTTACGGTTGTCACAGCTTGCTCTGTTCCAGCACCAATCTGGACTCCTCCCTTTGTCTTCTTGTGCCTTCTTTCATACCACCCCTTATCCATAGAGAAGTCTACTAAGTAATACATGTCAAGCTTCCTCCTATTCTTCCTTCTGTTAGAAAACTCTTAACCTGTGTGTTCCAAAAAGCATTTTAACTGTTATTCACTAGTCACTGTTTGTCTGAACTATATTGCACTGCAAGTTTCTATTGTCGGGATTCCATTCTTTTTGACACTTTATTATTTGTAAACCACTGTGTACATTCAAGTTTCTATTTAAATTTTATGTATCAGAAATAAGAGTAGAGCAAATATCAAGAAAAAATCTTCAAGAATATCCTTCCAAAGACCTATGTATGCTTATCTGTTAGTTGTTTTATGGCAGCACTTAGACAGCCCAGCTAAGATCTGGTCCTTATTGAGCCAGACACTGTACATAATAAAAGATAGACGATAAGTCCTTCAGACCACAGACTAATAGGCAAGACAGAAAAAGGGCAGTATTATATCTATTTAACAGATGGAGAACAGGACTAAATGAGTGCCCAAGGTCACACAGGAAGGTTCTTGCAGAGATAGGAATTAAACCCAGATAACTTGAGTCCCACACTACTACCTTTACAGTACAAGACTATCTTTCCTCTCCAATAGAGGATGAGATTCTGATCTCAGAATTTGTAGGTGTGCCATGGTCAAGTGGAGCACCTATCTTGCTTTTATAAAACTTATTGCAGATGGCAGGTGGGAAGATTCATGAGCATAAAGTGCTTTTTTGCATGTCCAGTCAACCTTGTGTGCCATGAAGATATTTGCACTCTCACATCTATTCACTAGATGAAGCAAACATGAAGATAATTCAGTTTAAAAAAATCAGTATTCTTTCATAAAGGTTGAAACTATCTGGAAATATTTCTGTTTTTCTAAGCTTTGGATATTTACTTATCAGTGGGAAATGGAAGAGTTTGGTGGGACACAGTTAACACTATTTTCTAAACATTTATTCATATCTGACAGATCAGTAGTTTAGGATTATTTCTCCAAATTACCTGGGGAGGGTTGAACATTTCTGTTGTGAGAAAGTTTCTTCATTTTTCTTTGTGACTGCCCCTGAAAACTTGTTGAAAGGCATAAATTATGTTCAGTAATATTTGCAGAAAGCACTAGGAATTGAGGGGACTCTTTCCCAAAGACAGCAGGTTGTATATATATACCCCACGCCTATCTAATGTACTGCCTCAGGTGATCTTTAATCACTAATCTTTTCAGTTTATAGATTTATCAGATGCAAAACTATGGATTACAAAAATTAGATTTTCAGAACATCCTGTTAACTCTTTAAATCTATGTATTTCTTGCTCCATTTTTATTTCATTTAGAGAGGAGGTAAATTGAAACTTTTCAAAATCAATAATCTTTCTTACAAAACTTTAATTTTTTAAAACTGAGTATAAAAATCCTACCTCAGCAATCTCCTTGTAGCTTTGTGTCACATGCTGTCTCCTATGAGCCAGCAAACTCCCTGAGCTGTGCTCTTACTAAAATATATATTATAGGTTAGTCTGATTTTTTTAATCTTTGCTTTTGTTGCTGAAAAAATAAACCAAGACAACAAATGTAAAACAAAGAGCAAGGTACATAACATAAAACCCCTGCACTCTCAGCAAGAGGGGAACATGTGAGTCAAGTCCTCAGCTGGTATAAATCAGTGTAGCAACACTGACTCCAATACAACTCATTGATCTGCAGCAGCTGGGTATCTGGCCCTCTCTGTATAATTTGGCAGTCTGAAGGTTAAGACCAACACTCCTGCTTTCACTGAAAGCACTCAGAGTTTTGCCACTGACTTTACTGGGAAAACAGTCAAGCCCTCTGACATTCACTATAGGCAGTCTACACACAGATAGCTACAACTTCTAGAACTTCCAGGGCTACAACCACCAGAGCCACCTGTAATTCCTGTAATGGAGACAAAAAGTCTGGACTATATCCAGTGTGTATCTCCTCTATTCAGAACAGAATAGGAATGCCACCTGCTTACAACCGTATTTGCATAAAACAGAATGTACACATAAAAATAAGCTGTGTAAAGCACAATAAATATATATGTTCAAAGAATTTATGAATGTCACATTTTTCAAACATCTTGTCAGTAATACTGTAATGTAACTATAGACATTTCATACATACCCCTTTAGTACAGTCATATTGAGAATAGCTGGGTCCAAAAAGATGCAAAAAAAAAAAATCTAACAGCAGTAGTAAAAGCAAAAAGAATAATGAAAAGATAATAAAATAGTGAATGTATCAAATCTGCTTCTTGTGAAATTAGAGAGGAAAATTCAATTTTAGCCTTCATTTAAGGTGTTTCTTTTTTCTATGAAATCTTCCTAAATGGTTAGAAACATTGCCAACATAAATTCAATTGGTATCTTTCATACACACAAAACCACTTAATTCTGTTAACATAATGGGATAGTAAAACCCTTTAAAATTATAACAATAACTACAACGAAGGCTGTACTTATTCCAGCCTCTGGGTTTCATTAGAAAGTTAAACTGAACATTTACCATGAAAAATTTGAAATTCCAAATTTCTGCCTTTTTTCACTTACGTGACCACTGACTTCTACGGGAGTTGGATTAGACCCTTACTGAGCATGGGCAGAGAAAAGCCAGAGAGCTCTGGATGTGATGGAGTGATCTATTTAATTCAGGCTTCAATTCAGCAAAGCAATTAAGCAAGCTGAAACTATTTTGCTGAATATGATTGCGCTGTTGAATCAGAACCTAAACTGGAAGCATATGGAAGGGGAGGGGTTTACCTGGAGACAGCTGGCCTGCTCTTTGGCACACTGAGGCTACGCCTGCACAACAGAGCATAACAGCATCAGAGTGGGGGAGAGGATGGATAAGGGAGAAATAAGAAGCCAAACACAGCAGCCTAAATAGAACTGTTCTCTTGGGGGAGTGTTGAGCCATTTTCCTCCTAAAGTCTTTGTATTTTCTTTCCCCTTCTGCTCTCAATGGACTAGTTGAAGGCAGATTCCTTATTTCTGCTGCCTGAGGGGGAACCACTCTGAAGGGGGTGGAGGGAAGAAGAAAAAGCCTTCAAACCAAATACATGTTCTCAAGAGAGGAGGGGAGAGTCCTCATTCTTCTGGGCTCATAATACAGGAAATGTTGCACATGTCCATGCATGGAGGGGGCAAGGGAAGGAGATTCTTGTGCCAGCCTCTTCTATTCTGTGTCACAATCTGGCCCAGAGTACAGAATACATGGAATTTCATCCCCTTTCTGAGAGGAAGAAAAAAAGAGCCAAATCTAGTTATGCAACTTTTCCCAAGAATTTAGTCATTTCTCAGACATCTAGTATGTGTCTTACCCAATGCAGTAATAGTTGCATCAAAATCATGTCTTGTTATCCTGTTATAACATATTACCTCATTACTGTGTATTCCTGCAGTAGTACTAGTTTAACCATCTGACATCCAAAAGAGTAGTATATGTAAGGTATGAGTAGTCAAAGTGTGACTCTATTCTGAAGAGCAACAATAAAAGTGGCTTAAGTGGGTTCCCAGGTTTATGGCCTCTCAGTGACCACCAGATGAAATGAGCTCAGTTTATAGAAATGTTTTATTTTATTTTTCATATATCAACAAACTCAGTCTAGAATCTACAAGTCAAGCAGTGCTCTTCCAGGCTTGTACATCATCTCTAGCAACCCTGAGTCAGATGAAGAGCACTTGAGGTATACTCTCCTGCATGCTTTAAAGGTTTTGCACTTGGAATCTAGTAAATTCTCCTGATGATGCACAGGCTGGAAAAGATCTTGGTTAGTCTCCCAAAGTTGTGTTGGCTCTGGAGTGCTAGCAGAAGTAACAGGGATTTTCCTCCCTCCATCAAGTAAGCCGGTATGATTTAGAATACACAAAGGGAACAGAAATGTAGAATGAGAAGGTTGCATTTTTATTAGAGGTCGACAAGCACGTCAAACTTTTTGGTGCACGGCAGGATTTTAAATGAATTCATGTTGAGTGTATTTAGACTCATTCTGTGTTTGCTTTTCATTCCTATTCTATTAACTACTATTATGGTACTATTACAATACTGTACTCTTCACTCACATGAATCCTCTCAAGAAGCTTGAGCATGATTAAATTTTGAACTGCAAATTTGGCTATTCAAAATTCCTATTGCTTTTCTTAGCTACTTCAATCATTCAGGAACGGAGCATGAACGAAATCACAATTTATGAACTGATCTTAGATGATCTGTAGCCCAAAAATGATTTGCTGAAAAAAAATGTTCATTAATGGATATAGTCAAGAATTTTGCAATCTTGGTGAATTTTATTATATGTATAAATAATGCCTTTTTTTTACCATAGAAGATTAGAGTTGGAAGGGACCTCAGGAGGTATCTAGTCCAACCCCCTGCTCAAAGCAGGACTAACCTCAGCTAAATAATCCCAGCAAGGGTCTTCTGAAGTCACAGCTTAAAAACCTCTGAGATGGAGATTCCACCACCTCTCTAGGTAACTTATTCCAGTGCTTCACCGCCCTCCTAGTGAAAAACTTTTTCCTACTATCCAACCTAGACCTCCCCCACTGCAACTTGAGACCATTGCTCCTTGTTCTGTCATCTGCCACCTCTGAGAATAGCCTAGCTCCATCCTCCCTGGAACCCCCTTTCAGGTAGTTAAAGGCTGCTATCAAATCCCCCCTCATTCTTCTCTTCTGAAGACTAAACAAGCCTAGTTCCCTCAGCTTCTCCTCATAAGTCTTGTGTTCCAGCCCTCTAATCATTTTTGTTGCCCTCCATAAATACTTCAAATTAATATATTCAGTATTCAAAACTATCCTGTGGCCAAGACACTGGACCATGACTATGGGTCCTGTGTGACAGTGGATAAATCACTTAATTCCTCTGTGCCTCCATTCCCTATCCATAAAATGGGAGTGAATAGTACAATCTTTTTGTCTGTCTTGTCTGTGTAGATTATAAACTCTTTCGGACAGGGACTATGTGTCAGCCAGTATCTAGCACATTAGGATTACTGCAATCCAAACAAGAAATAAAGTAATAATAATCATTTAGCATTGCATTTTAAAAAGTAAGAAAGAGAGAGATGGGAAATCCCAGACTAATAGTTATGAGTGCTAGGTGAAAAAACATGGTTACTTACCTGTAACTGTTGTCCTTCGAGATGTGTTGCTCAAATCCATTCCACTCAGGTGTATGCGTGCCCTCGTGCATGGTTCCCAGACAATTTTTTCCCCTAGTAGTCCCTGTAGGGGCCGGCTCCAGCACCCCCTGGAGTGCCACGCTCATGCTGTGGTATATAGGATGACACCGGCCATGTGGACCCTCAGTCCTTTCTTTCTGCCGACTCCGACAGCGGGGACGGAGGGTGGGTATGGAATGGATATGAGCAACACATCTCGAAGAACAACAGTTACTGGTAAGTAACCATGTTTTCTTCTTCGAGTGATTGCTCAAATGCATTCCACTTAGGTGATTAAGGAACCATACCTGGAAGCGGGTAGGAATCAACGGTGAGCTGCTCCCAGCACGGCTCTACTGACTCGTGCATCCTCCTTCGACTGCTGTACGATAGCGTAGTGCGAGGCAAAAATGTGGACCAACGACCAGGTGGCAGCCCTGCAGATGTCGTCCAGGGGGACCTGTCCCAGGAGGGCCGCCGATGCGGCCTGGGCCCTTGTGGAGTGCGCCGTCATGACCCCAGGAAGCTGGATGCCTGCGCGCTCATAGCAGAACTTGATGCAGGCGGTGATCCATCTGGAGATGCACTGCGTGGACACCGGGGATCCCTTTATCCTGTCTGTCACCACGATGAAGAGTTGCGTGGTCCTCCGGAAAGGCCTCGTCCTCTCTATGTAGAAGGCGAGGGCTCTCCTCACATCCAGGGTGTGTAGTCTCCTCTCGTCCTCCGACCTGTGCGGTTTAGTAAAAAACACGGGGAGGAAAATGTCTTGGTTATAATGGAATTGGGAGACTACTTTAGGTAGAAAAGCTGGATGCGGTCTCAGCTGAACCTTATCCAGGAAGAACACGATATGGGGGGCTCTGAGGTCAAAGCTCTTAGCTCAGAGATACTCCTAGCTGAGGTAATGGCCACGAGGAAGGCCACCTTCCAGGACAGGATCAGGAGGGGGCAGATGGCCAAGGGCTCAAAGGGGGGCCCTGTCAGCCTACCGAGGACCAGGTTGAGATCCCAGGGAGGCACTAGGTCATGGACCTGCGGGTAAAGCCTCTCGACCCCTGACATGGGGTGGGAGAACAAGGACCGCCCCTCCATCGGCTGATGGAAAGCTGAGATAGCCGCTAGGTGCACCCTGAGGGAGGCTAGCGCTTACCCCTGGAGCCTAAGCTGCAGCAGGTACTCCAGGATGGCCTGCAAGGGGGACGTACCAGGAGTTATGCCCCACGACTCCACCCAGCAGGTGAATCTCCTCCACTTGGCCTTGTACACGATCTGCATGGAGGGCTTCCTGCTACCCAGCAGAACACGTTGGACCTGCGCTGAGCAGGTTCTCTCCACCTCCGTCAGCCAGAGAGTTTCCAGGCTGTCAGGTGCAGGGAGTCCAAGTTGGGGTGCAGCAGGCAACCGTGGACCTGGGAGAGCAGGTCCAGCCTCCTCGGGAACTCGATCGGCGTGGTGACAGAGAGGTCCTGCAGCATGTTGAACCAATGCTGTCTCGGCCATGCCGGGGCAATCAGGATCACATCCGCTCTGTCCCTCTTGATTTTCAAGAGGACCCTTGGTAAGAGCGGGATGGGGGGGATCACGTACAAGAGGGTCCCCGTCCATTCGATGAAGAACGTGTCGGAGAGGGAGCCCGGCTCGCAACCCCGGAGCGAGCAGAACCTCGGGCACTTCCTGTTCCAGGACGACGCGAACAGGTCCAGTCGGGGAACACCCCACTTGTGGAAAATCCTGCCTGCTACCTCTGGATGCAGCGACCAGTCGTGTTGGGGTAGAAACGACCTGCTGAGGTGGTCCTCCTTATCGTTTCTGACCCCCGGGAGGTGAGAAGCAGTTAAACAAAAGTCGTGCCTCACTGCGAAGTCCAAAGTTGAAGCGCCTCCTGGCACAGGAGGAACCACTCCCCCCCCCGCTTGTTTATATAATACATTGCTGTGGTGTTGTCTGTCAGAACCTGCACCATTTTGCCCAATAAACAATGGGAACTTGTGCTCCTAAACTCCGTCTTCAATTCTGAAAATATAGGGGTGCTTACAGAATTATTAAATAAGGTATATGAAATGACAGTTATGTATATCTGAGCAGTATGCCATTGCATCATTGTTTATTAAGAAAGAATACAACTGCAAAAAAATTATTGATCAGTGTCACTAAACTGTTCACCTTCTTTAATCAAAAGTAAATTCTTCACTATATTTATAGACCTCCAGCAAAACGTGAGATATTTATGAGGCACCACAAAGAGTGTCTTTTTTTTATAACTAGCTATAGAAAGTGTGATTAACAGATATTTTCCTATAGGGGAAATGACCTACTGTTAACCAACTAATCCAAAATGCTTGTTCAACTGTTGAAAAAAGATAGCTTCAGCAAAATGAATTTTTTGGTGAGGAAGCCACAATCCTAATTGGACTAAAACCAGCAGTCCTAAAATTCCAAATTAAATAAATGCTTGTTGAATGTTCACTGTAGCAGTAAATTACATAATGCATTATAAATTACAGGTAAGAACAGTTTGCTTTTCAAGTGTGATATAAAGGGAACAACGATAAGGAATGTAATCAGCATCTAGCTGTGCTTGCTTAGCAGAAGGGTAATGTTACAGTGCAGGCAGAGGAATACAGTATCAGGATCCCTAAAGTCCCAAAGACTTACTTTTAAGGTCTGATATCATATTTGTTTTGGATGTTACATTATAGTTCTAATATTTTTTTGACTGGCACTCTTCTTCTGCTGTCTTTTCCTCATGCCACCTTGTGTTGTACACAACTTACTGCAAACATCTCACACTACATTTTGCCACATCATTACATCATGGAACATTTATTTCTCATTGTTTACTTCTCAGTTTTTTATGTGTGCATGGAGTTAGGAAGTGTAGCTCAAAATCCCTGTAATAAATAACACCAGAGTTGGTATTTCCCTGAAGAAGCTTTGAATGCCAACATATAACATGGCAAAAATTTTGTAATGCAATGACTCCACTCTTTTCATTGTACGGGATCTCTCATTGAATTCTAAGCTTTTTTTTATTATTATTAATTATTATTATTATTATTATTATTTAATCTTCATGCATTTAAAGGGTAAGTGCAAAAACATTTAACAACTGATACTGCACCAAAATTACAGTCAAGACAAATTAGTAGACAAACAATATTCTGGGATTATAGTACAAGAAAAGGGCATAGGCATGCACATGAGGAGATGGACTGCAGAGTGCAGGTACTTACAGCAAAGAAAGGCTGCCTGCATCTTCATGGTTGAGCTACGTGCGCCCAACTGTTTGGGATGCAAGTGCCAATTGGACATGTCTAAGCCTAACCTGTGTTCCTTCTTGTTCAGCTTAGATATCCTTATCTTGTTCCCTTTTGTTTAGGGGGCTGATTGGTGGCCTTCAGTCACAAAGAATTTGTGATCCTTGCCCTATCCAACTGAAGGCTAAAACAAGGTGTGTTGCTATTTTTAGTTGAGTTGCACCTTACATTCCACCCCAAGAAACGTGCTTTCTGACATTATCACTATCAGAGGTGAAACTGCACTGGGGCTTTAATGCAGAGGGTTTCACTAGCTCAGCTTTTTGTTTCCGCACAGTCTAGATACTACTGCCAGTTCCTTGTTGATTTAAGCTCAGCCACAAGATCTATTGCTGACCATGCTACTGTTAATCAGAGAGGAGTCTGTCTTGCTAGGAAAGCCATTATGCTGGAAATATGCTAGAAAAAAGTAAGCTGAAGAATTCTCATTATGCATGGAGATGGGACATGGTGAAAAGCAACTTCTTCATTTTCAGAGGAATAACTGATGCTCCTACCCAAGGTCTCCTTGCTTTCACTTGTCTATGCTGCTTTTTGTTGTCTTGCTTCCTAGAACACTAGGGATGGGTCAGCTTAAGCTCTTCCCATAGCAGTAATTCTGACACTGACTGCACTGTTTGCATGAGCAACTACCTTATACCTCACTTCTGCAGACAGCTTCTAAGCAGAGAGAATTCAGACTTTGGTATGCACAACTAAAGAGTAGAGGCTGTGTGAAATTCTCAATGAGTGGAGAGCTAGTACAGGAATGGGACATGGAGCACAAATGCAGAAAGGAGGCAGAAAACAGAGAGAAGCAAGTGTGCTTTCTCCTTCCAAAAACCATCAGCTATACCCAACCGCAAGGGAATTAACTCATGATCCTTGAATCAAATAAATAACTTTGAAAAATTTACAAATGAAAAAGAATTAAGGGAGATTTATTAACTGGCCACATTGGACAGTCTCTCACCTAAGAATCTGTTGTCCATGTAGCATGGTAATTGAGTGATAGATGGCAAGTGACATTAGCTTCACATTTCCCCTTTATTACTTTTTAAAAAATTGAAAAAGACATTGTGAAGAAAGCATTAATATTGGTTAATTAACGATTGAAATGGGTTAATTACTGTGAATAAATAATTTTGATTGCAAATCCATTTGCAGCCAAAGGGCTTATTGGGCTTTTAAGGAAACATTTTCAAAAGAGTGGCTACCCTTTTGCAAATGCAAGTTACGCTCACAAAATCTGTGCCTGATATTTCTGCAGGTACAAATTTTATGGATGCATCTTTAACCCACCTGCAAAGGGATTTAGGATGGGGAGGGAGGAGAAGGGGAAAGCTCAGTCTTTTAGACAATCTGCCCCACAGAGTCATAATAAACCTTCTCAAAATCTTTCAAACTTGGGTAGGTTTCTTTCAGATAATATTTTTCACTCCTTTCTAGATTGCCTTTTAATCCTGTATTCTGTGTTTTACTGGGCTTTTGAGAAATATTGGCTCTTTCCAAGTGATTTCTCTGCACTGTTGGAGGCCAGTTATTGACACACACTACTCTCTGAGGAAGAGTTAAGAGTTGAAACATGGGAGATGTACTGGGAATAGATGGGATAAAATACTGCAAGGCCAGTGTAAACCTGCAACAAAAGGATATTAATAAAGTACATGTTGGATTTTATCTACATTATCTTCCTAAAAATGTCTCCTTTTGGTCTTCTACATTCTATTGAATTGAAGTAAGTGATCTGTTCTGTTCGCATTACTCTAACGGAGCTTGCTGTATTGAAAAAAGGATGACTGAGCATTCTCAACTATATTAAATCAGATGGGTACATTTCACAGACAACTAGGCATGCACTTATTGTCCGCTTCTCTCTTTTCCTGGTTTTACTTATATCACTCTTTTTGGAATATAGTAAGCCCTGGACTCCTCCCGACACTGCCTCTTGAATATCACCAGGACATGACTGTTTTATAACATTCTTCATCCTTTTTAAACCCATCACTATTATGCATTGGTCACGTTAAGCTTGTGGCTAAGGTTTTTGTCACATATGTTAGAAGGATTATTTTAATTTCTTCCTTTCTGTTGTTGTGACCTCTAGACCTCTTCTCTGGTGGGGAGGGCAACCCCCCCTCCCCACAAAACCTCTCTCTTCATAGACCTCTCACTTTTTCTTAAACAAGAAAGTCAACCTCAAAATAGTCTGAAAAGCTCATTCACCTGCTTCCTTAAACAGCTTTATTAAAAGTACTCTGCATTAGGTTATAATATTTCCAATATTTCAAACCAAAGGGCAAAAATAGATTAATAGATTTCAAGCCAGATGGGACCATTGTGATCATCTGACCTGCTGCATAACACGGACAAGAGAACCTCGCCTAGAAATTTCTGCATCAAATATATAACTTTTGTTTAGCTACAGCATATCTACTGAAAAGATATCCAGTCTTGACTTAGATGGCAAATCATGGAGAATTCACCTCATGCTCAGGTAAATTATTCCAATGGTTAATTACCCTTACTGTTAAAGACAAGGATAAAGCATTTATTGAACCCACCCCCCTGAGGCATTTATTGTACTTCCTATCATCAGAATGGGCCATACGTTAAAAACCTGGCCTCTCTTGGTATATGCACTTTTTTGTTCAGTTGTGTATGCAAAATGATCATTTATATATAGAAAATCTCATTTGCAGCTGCAAAAACTACCGGAAATTGATTTTGTTCATTTAGGACATGATCCAATTCCCATTAAATTCTGTGACTTGTACAAAGGCAGAATTATTTTTCCTATGTGGGCTTTGTGAACAAGCCACTGGAGGGTAGTTTCAAGCTCCTTTGAAAATTTCACCTCATCATTACACAAATACATAAGGTAAACTGGTCCATTCATGGTCCTTTTGCAAAGTTAAAGTAGAGTACACTCGAAAGAAAATGTAGCGGGAAAGGGTGATTAAATTAAGTGAGGACATCAGCGCACAGATTACTACAGTTAAAATAAGTCCCACTAATACAGAAAATTCCAAAGCCTTCAAAGCCACAAATACCCAGAATTACCAGGAAAGTTTCTTTCTGAAAAAAATCAGCTTTACCAGGAGAAAGAAAAGAATGTCCCCACTATATGTTTGAACCACTTAGAGACTGCACTGATACGCCTTCAAGTTAGTAGTGTAATAGAATCCCTGTCTGTCTGCTCATCAGTCAAGTTTCTAAGTACCACCATCGAACATGGCCAGTGTAGTGCATCTGCTGTTAGTACATGTACTTGACTGCCTCTGGAAGCAGCGTCGCATCAGAATAAGATAAACTACACTTGTTAATTCAAAATTGTATCAACAGTTGAGTGGCCTTTATATGCCATAACATTTTTTTAAAGGACCCAGAGTATACAAATGGGGTATTATTTGAAAGAACACTCCTCAAAGAGGGACAGAAGTTGTATAAAGTAGTTGGTGTGTATTTGAATAGTTTCTTTTGTTTTAACATTCCATCAGCTTCTCCATCATAAGAATATGGTCAAAACCAGCTCTTTTAATTCAGTCAGTATTTCCCAGCTCTTTTCACTTCTCTTCAATCAAGAAGTGAGTATCCTCCCATCAAATGGCCAATAGAATATACCAGTATTGTAATGGATTCTTTAAGAGAGGGCCAAAGTCCCATACTTTATGCAGAAATATTATTTTGGGACCAAGAGGAAGGCATGACAATATACAGCCTCTCAGACACTTGATAGTAACATTTAGTAGGCAGCATGGTCTGCTGGACTGAGAATCAGCAGAGCTGAGTTGTATTCCTGGTTCTGACACTGAGCTGTTGTATGACCCCGGACAAGTCATTTAACTTCTCTGTGTATCGTTTTCCCTATCTGCAGAATGAGGATAATGATACTTTTCTTCAGGGTGCTTTAAGACCTACAAATATTATTTGTATTACCATAGCACTTATGAAGAGTAACCATGGAGCAAGACCCCATTGTGCTAAGTGCTTTATAAACACAGAATAAAGATGGCCCTTGCCCTGAAGAGCTTACAATCTATGGAGCACATAAGAACACAATATTATTAAGGCAACTTGCACCAGTTATGTTCAGACTGGAAACATAAACATTAACAAGATAAAAAACAGTTCTCACTATGCAATAAACGAAACTTTCTTTAAATAAAGTTCTTAACTACTCAGTATTTCTGAATTTTTGAGGAAGCCATTTTACTTAATTCAGACATTAATTGTGACTAGAGCTGGGCAAAATGTTTTGGAGAAATAATTTATTAATTGAAAAATGCAGTTTTGGCTGATTCAAAACTATTAATAAAGTTGACACAAATTCACTGAATAATTTTGTCCCAATATTTTTGAGTGGGTAAGGGTGACTCAGAAGGTCAGCAATGACTTCCCTTATAGCCTTTAGCCCAGTGGTTACAGTAGGAACCTGAGATACGGAAAACTGAAGTTCAATTTCACCCTCTGCCAGATGTGGAGAAGGGATCTGAATTTGGGATTCCCCCACTGCAGGAAAGTGCACTAGGCTAGGGGTGAGTCTCTCTCAGTTGCTCCTGATAAAGATGTTACACTGTGCATAAGTAGTCATTGAAACGGAATTCAAGTTGGATCTCCCACATCCCAGGTGAGTGTTCTTCTAAACGTTATAAGGAAGACCTTTTCCTCAAATATGGTTCGGTCAATTCATTCGACTTGACATGGATTTCTTTTCAATTTATTGAAATTATTCACCAAATATTTGAGTCAGCTTGACTGGAACTGATTCTTTTTCTTCCAGTTTTTTGGAATTACCAGCAAACCAAAAATTCATTTATTCACCCAGTTCTACTAGTGCACTGACAATAGGAACCAAATGTAAGATACAAATGTAAAGTACAAAAGCTTCAATTCTAGTCTCTCTCTTTTCTAACAGTCATAGTAAACTTAACTATTACTTCATATTTATTTAGCAAACAATTTTCTGGGCAGAAGAATGTGTATTATATATAGCTACAAAACATAGCTACAAAGCAATAATTCCTCTGTGGTTTTAACAGACTACAAGAACTGGCAAGTGTATTTCCTTGCTTATTCCATTCTGCCCGGGCCACATGAGCTGATGTGTTGGAGCAGCTACTCCTAAAAACTGGGTGGTCACTGCTCTTTTTCTAGGGGTTTTCTGTAGATGGAGGATCATTCTGCCCTCTGTGAATTGTGAAATGTCAAGCAGCATTATACAGACTGGCAAAAAACACAGTTACACTCCTGCTCTTTTAAGAATGATGGGTCTATTCTATTGACCCTCTGACTCTTTCAAAAATCTCTTAAAAGGGATAAAATACTGCATTTTTCTGAACTATATGAAAACCTGAATTGTTAGTGATAGTTACTGCAAACATTTAAGGAAGGAAAATATACAACTTATACTGACTAAGGTCTTGAGAGTGCCTCGTACGCATAGTCCTACACTGCAAGTGGTGCAGAGCTTCCCTACCCCAGAAGCAGCCTCAGGATGTACTCAGCCTCAGACAAAATGCCTCCCGCAGGGCTCTCAAGCATAAAGAGACTGTACATCTGCTGCTGTATTGCGCTATAGAGTGCAATTTGATTCAACCTAAATGGCTGGATTGCTCTGCTGATCCGTTTGGATTGGAGTGGAGATATGGCACCACCACCTGCCCTTCATCCCTCCTGAAGCAGCAAGAATCACCCCAGGAACTCTCCTTAGCCCAAGGACTGAAATTCTGCCTGCCCATTCCATGGGCCACGATGCTGGGGGAAGTCTCCTAGTGTCTTCTCCTCCATTACATACCTGTATAAGGGCAAGCACAGTAGGGCCCTACATTTTCTACTAGCATTATTTTGTGCCATTAACATAGAAAAGTGAGGTCTAACAGTTCTGTTGGAGGAAAATACAGGATTACCTTCTACATGTATAACTCTGAAGAAGAGTCAAGTATTGATAATTCCTATATTTAAATATGAGACAGAGAGAAGTGAAGAAACTCAGAGAACTGCTACAGAAATCACCATTGCTTGTCACAGTAAGTGCAGCTTGTCACTTTTTGGTGCCACCCTTCAGTCCATTGCAAACTTTCCTCCTTTTATGTCTCTTCAAGGTCTATAAAACTATTGATGGGTTATAATGATTGGTGGCCTCATATATATACTGACACATTTGTCAACTTACTGCATACTCTATTGAAGTAGTGTTTACAACCTTCGACATCAAAACACTGGCCAGTGGAATGAAGAAGCAGTTCTACTAGTTCCAGCAGGAGTGAATATTGATAAATAGCATCCTTCAGCAAGTCTGGCATGTAATGATGTAGAAGATGGTGGGATGAATACACACACGACAGTTGATTGCATGGTGCACAAGGGAGTGAATGAATTATGGATCGATGGTATATACCCACACACCATTCACAAATGTGACAGGTTTACCCTTAAAGAAAAATCCAGTAGGTTTTAGCGGAGATGAAACCAACAGGCTTGTATAGAAATTACAAATGATTTTATAGATGTTAGTCTTAAAAATCTTCAGCAGTTAAAGAATGATATCCCCATTATTAAATTAAATAAATAGGTTGAAAAATCCCATAGGAAAAAGTTGCAGAGTTGGTCCCAAGATACGAGAGAGGCAAGGTGAGTGAGGTAAGATCTTTTATTAGACTAATTTCTATTGGTGGAAAAGACCAGCTGACGTGAAGAAGAGCTCTGTGAAGCTCAAAGGTTTGTCTTCTACCAACAGAAGTTGTCCAATAAAAGATACTACCTCACCCACTTTCTCCCTCTCATAGGAAAGTTTGGCGCACACTGTTAAATTCAGAAGGAATTTTACATGAGTTATAACAAAGGAAAGAAAAAAATGCATCTGTATAGTATTTGCTATGTTCAGTACCTACGTGTGGTGATCTTTTTATACTTTTAAAAATAGATTTATTCACCTATATATAGCATCAGGATTTTTTACTTCTGTTGAATGACAAAGTACTGGATATAGTTCATCTTTTAAAAAAATTTATTTTTCTCTTTTGGGGGCATTGGGTAATTTTGTTTTTGTCACTTATGTACCTAACCAAAGATCTAGTCCTGAAATCTTTCACTCACAAGGATATCTGCCTTGGAATTAATCATATGAGTAAAGACAACTCGTAAGTTAGGATCTGTAGCTTCACTGCCTATGTCTGGAATAAATACAGTTTGGCAAAACATTTTGGCAGTCTCAATGAATTGTAAATATGCATTAATTACAAAGGGTTGGGATAAGGGCCAAGAAGTTCTTTTGGTATCCTTGGGTTTACCAAAATCTTTTAAAAACATAATTTAATGTTCCACAACCTTTTACAATCCAAAACATAATGGAAGGATGAGCAATAAAATATTGGTGGTGATAGCTTCAAACAGGAAATTAAAATGCTTCAACGAGTTTCCTCCCTGAAACATAGACAAGATTCCAGATAGGAAACAGGAAGATATGGTAGGGAGAACGAGAAGTTGAAACCACATATTTAGAGGCCCTATATAAAAATTTCAGAAGGAACTTGCACATTGCAAATGTTGGAACTCATTGTGCTGCGTATTTAGAAACCCCTGAATGTTATGTGCTTATGATTGTTGAATGCCAAAATCACTAACTTTATCATTAAAAAAACCCCAACTATCCACAATATCTCTTCTAGCAGTGACTGAATTTTGAGTACCAGAAACAACAAGAATGGGCAAAAAACTCTTCAGTATAGCTAGAGAGAACTATAAACGAAACAAGCCAAGGACAAATTTTCAATAGTCCACTATTTTGGGGTATTTTAATTTTTGTTTGCCATGACTGCCATAGAGCCAGATTTTCAACAGGTTTCAATTCCCATATAGGCATCCAAACAAGGGACAAGTTTTCAGAAAAGCTCAGTACCCAATGACAGCAGCAGAAGAAACAGCCAGGCTGCCTGCTTAGCAGCCTCCACAATGGCTGAATGACCCTACCCTTATTGCCAAAAAAAGTCACTACAGGGAAATCTTACAGCACTGGAAGATGCTAGTCCTTTCAGAGGGGCTGAAGGGAAGCTTATCCAGCAAAAGGTAAATGTGTGTCATACGATATCCTTGACACTAAGTGTATATATTAACTACTAGCAAAAGACCAATGTGGTAGGAGTTTGCTGTACCCAGCGCAACATGAATTTCAGCCATTTAACTTTTCAGCTCATAAAAGGCAATTTTTTTTAACTCTCATATTTTCATTGTTTATAATTAAAAACTGATCTTCAGGTCAGGCATTTGCCCAAATCTTCATTAACTTCCACGAAGGGCTTGACCCGAAGATCATCACTGCTTAATTAACATATAGAGAATACCATCTATAACACACATTTTCTGTACTTTGTGTTCTTTTTTCCCTTTTTCCTACTCATAAACTCTAAGTTCAGAAGGGATCAATATGATCATCTAGCCTGACCTCCTGCACAATGCAGGACACAGAACCTCATCCACCCACTCCTGTAATAAACCTGTAACCTATGACTGAGTTATTAAAATCCTCAGATTATGGTTTAAAGATTTTAAGGTACAGGGAATCCACCAGCAAGTGAGCTGTGTCCCATGCTACAGAGGAAAGCAAAAATTTCTGTGTATTTTCTTCAGTTATTTTTAATGTACATGCTTCCTCTAACAGTAATTTTCTATGCCATTGTTAAAAAAAACCCTACAACTCAAATAACAAAAGATATAAGCTAAATTTTCCCCCCTAGTCTTTTCCTTTCTTCATGCTTTCCCTCCTCCTAGTTTTGTGATTCTGCTTTGTTTTCCCATCTATTTCTCTCTCTGGTGCTCTCACAGACACACACAGAGTGTCTTTCCTGTCATCTAGAAGCCCCTTCAATTTCCTCAGGGCTTCTAGCATATAACTATGAGCAGGCTCCAGTTCAGCGAACTATTTAAGTAAGTGCCTAACTTTAAGCATGTGAGTAGCCCCACTGAACTCAGCAAGAGTACCGGTGGAATAGTGCTATCCGGAATAATCAAGCCTATCAAAATCCTATTCCAAACTGAGCTACCTGATTTACTTCAAAAAAACCCCAGCACTTCTTGTCAATTCAAGTTTACATACATTGCTGTGTGTTCTATATGACCGTGAACCATGTCCTCAGACCACTGCTACAGGCAACAAGTTTATTACAAAAATTCAGTCTTGAAAATGTCAAACATAATGGAAAACCTAACATCACCAAAGAGAAAATTGTGCACAGCTTCTTTCTTATGTCCTATTCTGCGACCTTATCTCTCTCCCTCGTGCACGTTCAGGTTCTTGCAGTTCAGTCACATAGTTAGAAGGGCAAACTTTCAACTCTGCTGTTGCTGTGTGAGATTTCACTGAGGTAGCAGTCATGACAGAACTTTTCTTGGTAACGGTAGCATCAATGCTCCCTGTCACCCAGAGAAAGTAGTCATGCTATTGAACAATGCCAAGTATCCATTTCCTGTCTTCTTTTTCCTCTATTCACAACTAATGAGAAATCCACCATTTTTTTTTCTGTTGTTGTGATAAGTCTTGCAAGTGTCATATTTGGAGGCACAGAATGTAACAATATCATCAAGTCCAAGTAAAGCTAGTTAAAATAAAATGGCTCTCACACAGCTGCTGAGAAGGGAAATAAAAATTTGAAGTGACCTTAAGACCTACATGCATTTCAGTTGTATTTTTTCCTATAGAGTATATCGGGAGAAGAAGAAGAGAAATGCAATTTATTTGTTATAATTTTAAGAATAAAAAATATTCAGTCATTCCCTGTAAAGGATTTGCCCCCCATCACCTGCTGTAGCCAGATAATCATTAAAGACAGCCATGAAATACAGTATCCCAAAAGTCAGCCTGGTAGTTATTTTCTATGTGATTCTTGCTATAATCACAGGGGACTTTAACACTCTGACAAACAAGGGGAAAAGCCCAGGGCAATAGGAAAAGTTCTGAGTGAGTGAGTATTTAACTTTTGAGTACTGAACCAGTACAGAATCAATGCCACAGCATGGTGTTAGGTAGCACTCGTATCTTGCAGTCCCCCTGGAGCAGGGTATATTTTTTTACTTCCCATCATAAACTGTTGCAAAGTGTTGTTACGCACTGTTAAATTGTAGTTGTGTCTCACCCCAGAAGTAGGTGCACATCAGCAATGTGTAAAGAGACTTCTTTCCTTATTTAGGGACTAATCCTATTCCTATTTAAATCAATGACAAAATTCCCACTGACTTAATGAACTCAAAACTAGACCTATAGTTTGTGCAATCAGCTGGTAAAGTTTGTTTAACAGGTTGGTATCAGTGTGGGTGAAACGAAACAACCATACAAATATAAGATCACTATAATTACCTAATATTAGGAGAGAATACCAATGCTGAAAAAGCTACTGAAATCAGAAAAAGCCTCACAAAAACTAATGAGAATAGTGGCCTGACACAACATCCATTGAAGTTAATGGAAAGACTCTTATTGAATTTAATAGCCATTGGATCGTGCCTTATGGCTGATTGGGTTATCTAACTTTTCTTCCTATTTTTCCATAACACTCCTCTGGCTACTAGCACTCCAAAAAGTGAGAAAGATATTAAAACATTTTCAAGCAGCTCAGAGTTTTCTGTAAAATAAATCCTAGTCATGGAACCATGACAGCACATGAGATGATGATTATGAATCTAAAAGTAAATGCATAGTGAATTAAGCATCTGAAGTGGATTGTATTAAAACCCATGCAGAGCTCCTGTATAAACAGATACTGCCATTTAATGCAGTTTCCAATTAACTATTGAGTATTTATGTAATTTATGGCTATAGTTGACCCGTATTTTTACTCTCCTCTGTCCAAGTTCTTTGGGAAAGGGGAAAAAAAAAGGAGCACAAAGCCATTCTATAGCTTTTGAAGCTGTAGAGAGAAGATTATCAGAAGCAAACTGAAAGTGTGATGTTCCTGTCACTTATCTATGTCATTATAGTCCCACCACATTTCCACTTAAGATATTTTTCTCTCTTCCATTTTTGCCTCCATAGTGCTGCTAATTCTTTCAGCAAGAGAACTAAGAACACACCATGAAAGACAGACCAACAAAAGCTGATCTCTAGCAATGTCTTCTGGCTGACTCAAGTGAGTTAAATGTGTGATGTAAAGTACTAAAAAGCAGTCCTTAACTAATAGATTATTATTCTAAATATGTTTCTTATAAAATCAGCTAACAACACAACTGAGATATTTTCTAATCACATACACGTTTTTAGTGTCAGACAAAAGCAAAATGAGTGAAGTCTAAACACACTTTTTTCTTTTATAAGGAACATGAGGACTCAGGAAGCATGGTATCCTTTTGGTTAGGATTCACCATACATCAGTATAGTTCACAGTTGCAGGCATTAATGTGTCCATGAGTTATCTGTTTGTTCTTTAATGAAATTCACATGACTTAATTTTATAGACTTAAGATTTATGTGAAAGTAACACTGGACAACAAAGTTTTTCAAAAGTGTTGCTTCCTCAGAAAATTTTTTTGAGTATGCTAGACCACTTGAAGCTTAACACAAATATAATTTCAGACTCCTTGTAGCATGTAGGAATTTGGAGAAACAAGAAATTGTCTTTTATTGAACATTATGTGTTTAATCACATAACGGTGCTGACGCTTTGCAATAGTTCAACTGAGCTAAAAATGTTTTGTTGATTTTCGTTTGTACTCAGTGTCTGAGGCTTCTCGTTTAAGTGTCCAACAATAATTGGCCAGGATTGATGGATTCCAGGTGCCCTGATACCATTTTTCCATGATCACAATGTCCTGGTGAAACCTTTCACCATACTCGTCACTGACTGCTCCAAGATTTGCAGGGAAGAAGTCTAAACGCAAATGCAGAAAATGAATATTTAGTGACATGTTGCATTTAATGGTTTTGTATGCTTGAAGCATGTTGTCAACCAGCTGCACGTAGTTTGGTGCTCTGTAGTTGCCAAGAAAATTTTCAACAACATCCTTGAATGCCTTCCGTGCGATTTTCTCTGTCCCTACTACAAGTTCTTCGAACTGCCTGTCATTGATGACCTGTTTGATTTGTGGACCAACAAAAATACCTTCCTTAATCTTGGCATCAGTTATTTTGGGAAACATCTGTCTCAAATATCGAAATCTTTCACCTTCCTTGTTCATCGCTTTCACAGAAGTTTTCATCAGTCTGAGTTTTATGTAAAGAGGAGGCAAAAATATCTTTGTCAGGGCTACAAGTGGTTTGTGTGCCACACTTTTGTGCCCTGGAACCAACTGCTTACGGAGTAGCCAGTCCTTTTTAATGTAATGAGACTCTCTAGCACAGCTGTCCCAGTCGCAAATGAAACAACAGTACTTGCTGTATCAGAGCTGCATTTCTAGTAGCCGTGCAACTACTTTCAGATCACCACAGATGTTCCAGTTGTAGGTGCTGTACTGTATGTGTTTCAACAAAACTTCCATATTTCCATAGGTTTCTTTCATGTGTATGGCATAGCTGATTGGTATCGAAGGGAGGACATTGCCATTGTGTAACAACACAGTTTTCAGGCTTAACACTGATGAATCAATAAAAAGACGCAATTGTTGTGGGTCTTGCTGGCAACCCAAAGCAGTGAACAGCCCATCAATGACAGTGCAGAAACACAGATTTATCAACCTGACCAGAGAATTGTGTCAAATTTTCTTGGCGGCTGCGAAAGACAGAAAGTTTCGCGCCTAGTGACAGCAGACCCCATCCTTGCAGTCTTGAACCCAGTAATTCTGCTTCTGTGTTTGACAAACCCCAGTCCCTGACAAGGTCATTGACCTCAGACTGAGTTATCAGATGAGGCTCACTCGACGTAAATGGTTCAAAATCTGGATCAGTGTCGTCTTCTATTCCTGGCTCGTGCATCATGGCATCTTCATCTGCCTTCTCTAGGCTCCATGTCTCTGGTGGCTTCGGTACTGGAAGACTGTCGTCATGCGGCACAGGTCTCATGGCTGAAGGGAGATTGGGGTATTCAATGGATTTCTTGTTTTTAGCAGAGCACCCAGACACATTGGTCAGACAGAATTAACAGTCTGTCACATGATCCTTCTGCTCTCGCCATATAATCGGGACAGCGAACAGCTTTCACTTCCAAGTACCTCTGAGCCAAGCTCTAAGATCGACAGCGCATGTTGCGCAACAGATGTGAGGAGTCCAGGCTTTGTCCTGATCAACAATTTTACAGTCAAAGTAGAGCTCATACGCTTTCTTAATATGTGCAGTCATGCTCCGTCTTTGAGGTTTAAGCGTATATTCCTCACAAATGTAACAGAACGTATCGCAGATGTTGCGACATTGGCGAGACATTTTGCTATCACGAATCCTCCTGAAAATAAAACTGCTTTATTATTGTGAGTACACACAATATGCTGTGCGCATAAAGCATGCGCATCAACATGAATGCAAACTGATATCAACGCAACGCATAGAATGGTGTGTGCGAAATGCTTTTATTGTCTTTCTAAAACCTGTCCTCCCAGCATCTACCCTGCCTAAGCCTTAGCATTCCCACTGCATGTTGTGTGGCCTGCACTAGGTGCAGTGTCACTGCATGCCCAGGCATGCTTGGACACAAGATAGAAAACTTTTCAGATTACATCATGGGCAACATTTTAATAGACTTAAATTATTAATTGAAATAACAAATATAGGCGATTTCAAAAAAACAGTATGTGATAGGAAATTTCATGATGATTTTCATAATCAGCAGCCCAAAATCCATAAGATACACCCACAAGTATTCAGGAAGCAAAATCTTTGTTGTCCAGTGTAATATATAATAGAATCTTGAGTTGGAAAGGATCTCAGGGGGTCATCTAGTCCAACCCCCTGCTCAAACCAGGACTATTCTCAGCTAAATTATCCCAGCAAGGGTTTTGTCAAGCCTCACCTTAAAAACCTCTAAAGATGGAGATGCCAATACCTAGGTAACCCAATCCAATGCTTCACCACCCTCCAAGTGAAAAACTTTTTTCTAATGTCCAACCTAGACCTCCCCCACTACAACTTGAGATGGTTGCTCCTTGTTCTCTCATCTGCCACCACTGAAAACAGCCTAGCTCCATCCTCCATGGAACCCCCTTTCAGGAAGTTAAACGCTGCTATCAAATCCCCCCTCATTCTTCTCTGCTGCAGACTAAACAGGCCAAGTTCCACCAGCCTCTCCTCATAAGTCTTGTGCTCAAGCCCCCTAATCCTTTTTGTTGCCCTGCGCTGGACTCTCTCCAACTTTTCCATATCCTTTTTGTAGTGGGGGGCCCAAAACTGGACACAATACTCCAAATGCGGCCTCACCAATGCCAAATAGAGGGAAATAATCACTTCCCATGATCTGCTGGCAATGCTCTTACTAATGCAGCCCAATATGCCATTAGCCTTCTTGGCAACCGGGGCACACTGCTGACTCATATCCAGCTTCTTACCCACTGTAACGCCCAGATCCTTTTCTGCAGAACTGCTCCCTAGCTCGTCGGTCCCCAGTCTGTACCTGTGCATGGGATTCTTCCGTCCTAAGTGCAGGACTCTGCACTTGTCCTTGTTGAACCTCATCAGATTTCTTCTGGCCCAATACTCCAATTTGTTTAGGTCCTTCTGTATCCTATCCCTCTCTTCCAGGGTATCTACCACTCCCCCTAGCTTAGTGTCATCTGCAAACTTGCTGAGGGTGCAATCTACCCCCTCTTCCAGATCATTAATGAAGATGTTGAACAAAACCGGCCCCAGGACCGACCCCTGGGGCACTCCACTTGTGACCGGCTGCCAGCTAGACATGGAGCCATTGATCACTACTCGTTGAGCCCTTTGCTCTAGCCAATTTTCTATCCATTTTATAGTTCATTCATCCAACCCATACTTTTTTAACTTGCTGATAAGAATACTGTGTGAGACTGTATCAAAAGCTTTCCTAAAGTCAAGGTATATCACGTCCACCACTTTCCCCTCATCCACAGAACCAGTCACCTCTTCATAGAAAGCAATCAGGTTGGTCAGGCATGACTTTCCCTTGGTGAATCCATGTTGACTGCTCCTGATCACCTTCTTCTCTTTTAAGTGCCTTAAAATGGATTCCTTGAGGACCTGCTCCATGATTTTTCCAGGGATTGAGGTGAGGCTGACCAGCCTATAGTTCCCTGGATCCTCTTTCTTCCCTTTCTTGAAGATGGGAACTATATTTGCCCTTTTCCAGTCATCTGGGACCTCTCCGTGTTGCCACGAGCTTTCAAAGATAATAGCCTATGGCTCTGAAATAACATCAGCTAACTCCCTCAGCACCCTCGGGTGCATTGGATCTGGCCCCATGGACTTGTGTATGTCCAATCTTCCTAAACAGTCCTGGACCTGTTCCTTCAGCACTGTGGGATGTTCACCTCCTCCCCATTCTGTGCTGCCCAGTGCAGTAGTCTGGGAGCTAACCTTGTCTGTGAAGACAGAGGCAAAAAAGGCATTGAGTACCTCAGCTTTCTCCACATCCTCTGTCACTAGGTTGCCTCCCTCATTCTGTAAGGGGCACACACTTTCCTTAATCTTTCTCTTGTTGCTAACATACCTGTAGAAACCCTTCTTGTTCCCTTTCACGTCCCTTGCTAGCTGCAACTCCAATTGCGCTTTGCCCTTCCTGATTTCATTCCTGCATGTTCGAGCAGTATTTTTATAATCCTCCCTAGTCATCTGACCAAGCTTCCACTTCTTGTAAGCTTCTTTTTTGGGTTTAAGCTCACCAATGACTTCTTTGTTAAGCCAAGCTGGTTGTCTACCACATTTGCTCTTTTTTCTGCACATCGGGATGGTTTGTTCCTGTGCCCTCAATAAGGTTTCTTTAAAATACAGCCAGCCCTCTTGGATTCCTTTCCCCCTCATATTAGCCTCCCAGGGGATCCTGCCCATCAGCTCCCTGAGGGAGTCAAAGTCTGCTTTTCTGAAGTCCATGGTCCGTATCCTGCTGTTCTCCTTTCTTCCTTTTGTCTCATGGTCACTGCTGCCTAGGTTGTCACCCACTTCTACTTCCCCTACCAAATCTTTCCTGTTTGTGAGCAGCAGGTCAAGAGCAGAATGGCCACTAGTTGGCTGCTCCAGCACTTGCACCAGGAAGTTATCCGCGACACAGTCCAAAAACTTCCCGGATTGTTTGTGCTCTGCTGTATTGCTCTTTCAGCAGATGTCAGGGTGATTGAAGTCCCCCATAAGAATCAGGTCCTGTGAACTGGAAACTTTCCCTAGTTGACTGAAGAAAGCCTCATCTACCTCATCCTCCTGGTCTGGTGGTCTATAACAGACACCCACCACAACATCGCCCTTATTGTTCTTGCTTCTAAGCTTAACCCAGAGACTCTCAACTGGCATACCTCCAGTTTCACACTGGAGCTCAGAGCAATCATGGTGCTCTCTTACATACAGTGCAACTCCTCCACCCTTTCGCCCCTGCCTGTCCTTCCTGAATAGCTTATACCCATCCTAGATGCCACTGCGCATGCGTATCATAGCAGGAATAAAATTAGCTCATATCAACACTGTAGATAGCACTATGTAAACTGGTAGTGATTTCCCATGTGATAAACACTGTGAACTTTATTGTGTGTGGTGCTAATTCACACTATTATTATTGTTGTTGGTCTTTATTATGATTTTATGCATTAATTTAATTAGTACTAATGAGAGATAGAAATTCTATTGCTATCAATTGATACATGCTTGGAAAACTGAATCCATTTATAAAGGATTACAGAGACTAATCCTCCTAACCCCAAACTTCCAAATAAAGTAATTTTTAAAAGGGACACTGTCAAACTGAAAATTGTATTTCAGGTATATAGCAGTCATCTAATGAAGAGAAATCAAGAGATCAGACATGGTCCAAATTTTGTGTCACATTTTTAAATGAATTAAAATTTGTTTCATCAGTGAACTGGTTATGGCAAACATCTCCAGTTCCTTAAGAAGACCGTATTGAGTCAAGCCCATGGATAGTCAAGTTGGAAAGTGCTGAAAAGTGTATGGTTTCGGTCAGAAGAACAAGAGCTCATCTGCCTGAACTTCTGCCTTCAGTCCAGATTGTTAAATGTATTTCGGGCTTGTGCCGCTCAGCACTGAAAGACTTTTAAGTGACTTACATGCTAAAACCCATTTTCAGAAGTGACTTAGGCCCACATCCACAAAGTTAGGCTCCTAATTGCCACAGATTCAATGGAAGGTAGGACCCTAAGTACTTTTGTGGATTTGGGCCTAAATCCCATAGAACAAATTACTCTGTTATCCAGCAGTTAGGATACCAACCTGCGAGTTGGGAGACCACAGGGCCAGTCCTCCTGCTGCAACCACAATTTCATTATTTGTCCAGAATGCAGAAGCTTCAACAGGAGAGCCTCACACCAAAGTTTCCATAACTCATAGAGTATTCTGCTGAAGCTTAGGGAGACCCCTGCTCAAATCCTCTCCCCACTCCCCAGCAGACAAAGGGCAATTAAACCTGGGTCTCCCAAATCCCAGGCAAATACCCTACCCACTGGGCTAAAAGTTAAAAGATGAGCACCATTACTACCACCCCACTTCCTCCTCCTCTTGCTATTTTGTGTTGAATGAAGCAGGTGCCTGAATAAGGGGATCACTAAGCAGACAAAGGCTCCTCCTACATCCCAGACTTAGATGTCAGTCTCTGAGAAGGGGCAAGGCTTAGCACACACTCCTCTGTACTGCATCTCCCATTGGCTAGCTTAGGCGGCTCCCCACCTTGGGTGCTGGCTTTTATGGACTGTATTCTTAAGTGCTTGTGTCCCCTACTCATTGTATAAGGAACACAGGCACCTAATTTGCTTTGTGAATTTCAGTTTTGTTCTTGTGATCTTGTCTCTCAGATGTTGTAGGACACAGTGAACTGCTGTTGTGCCACTGCACCATCACAGCCAAACAGGAATGATGACCATATTCTGTTTTCTATTTGCTTACAAGCATAATTCTAAACAAGGTGGAGGGAAAGCAATAAAACGCAGGTCAAGCCTAAATGAGTATCAGAATGTTACACTTTAAACTTTTAATTTTGCCTCTGAAGTTTGAACAAAATTTGGAACAATTACCATACTTATCCTGATTAGCATTGTATGTAGGTATATTTCTTCTCCCGTTGTCTCAAAAAGCCCAGTTCTAAAATTCAGTGTCTGATGCATTTTGGATGCATGTAAAGATTTAAAATATATGTATTGTCTCTTCCCATTTTCCTTGAGTGGAAACAACATTGAATTTAAAGCCAACAATTCCCAGCCCAGAGACATGAACATCCACCTCACTGTTAAAATATTATATAAGACTCAGCATACACAGCAGTGAATGTCTGCAGATTCTCAAACATTCCAGAACAGTGACATCTAACTGTAAAATAATTTAGCTTGCATCTTTGGAGCAGGTATGTATTGGGTAGCATTTATGTATATAGAATGAATATTCAACATTGATATCTGATAGTTTGCAGTATACAAGCAAGATTTATCAAGCAGGTCCGCTATGTTTCAAGGAAATATTGTCTGACATACATGAATAATTAAACGCAAGTCATTCTCCCTAAATAGGTAAATTGCACTTCTCAGAGTTTTACATACAACTGGGGAGCGGAAGGGGGCGGAGATTGGCTATTTAAGAATCAATCATTTAGGCATAGTCTTTAAACCATTTCTTTCTTTAAAAATAGTACTATAAATCCATTATTAACATAATTATTGATGATCTGCACTCCATTAGTTCATAAAACTTGACAAACTATCAACAGTTCAACTACCATCAGCATTTTCTTGACTGCTTTACGATACGAACAGATTGAGTAGGCTGAGCCTTAATTCCAATTTTGTAATAATGCTACTAGTAGACGTGATCTGGCTTTCAAACCACTGCAGCAATGCAGATGAAAAAAAATAAGAAAAAACATATTTTACTGTGAAAGAACATAAACAAATCATTTTCATGTCACAGTTGTAGCATTAATTTTATTTTTATGCAGGTTAATCTTCTTTAACCCTACTTTATTACATTGATTATTTGCTTGTTAGAAATCCACGGATAAGCAGTAAATTAGGTCAGAAATTACAGTCTGGATTTGAACTTTCATAATTGACAGTCTAAGGACTGCATGCATGCTAATGACAGACCTATCATGCTTCCTTGTAAGAGGAAATGTGAGCTACTTTGGTTTCTATGGTTCTCCAAAATACCTCCATTAGCTGATCCCCAGAGAAACTGCCACACACTTTCACAGGCACGCACACACAATTATCATAAAGAATTGTGCGTGGGGGAGGGAGCACTTTATTTATGACTGTTTAGGAGAAAATGATTCTAACTGGGTAAAGTCAAGGTTGCCTCACACAAGAAGTTACTAAATCTTGTAAACTAAAGTAAGCTTTAACTAAAATGAAATTAAAATGGAAAAGCTAGGGCAGTATGTCATGCTACCTCGCGTGGTTCACAACCATGAGTGCCAGTCGCAGGGCAGGCTGACAAAAAGTAGGGTCAAACTGGTAATACGTTCTGTAATTAGATTTTACACACCCAATGACAAATGTGAACTCCTGAAGTAACAGTCCTACAGGCAAGCTGGACACAAGATTCAGGTTGCTCCCAGTCCCAAGAGACCAGTCACTTGTCCCAGGTCAATTTGTATCTCAGATCTCACACCAAAGACAACACTGGTAGCCAATCCTACAGTAAACTAACTAGGGCTGTATTAACTACACAAAGAGAGAGAGAGAGAGA
The DNA here is from genome assembly GCA_007922155.1 of Mesoclemmys tuberculata. Taxonomy (NCBI): domain Eukaryota; kingdom Metazoa; phylum Chordata; order Testudines; family Chelidae; genus Mesoclemmys; species Mesoclemmys tuberculata. The sequence goes on along the minus strand of ML675609.1, from coordinate 23,427,727 downwards.
GAGAGAGAGTTATTTACAGTTCAAAGAGGGCACCTTAATCATTTTATCTTCAAATGTTATGTTGACAATCTTAATTTTAAAAAAAGAGAACATTTTGCTCTCCCAGATATATGTTAGAGACTGTGCAACAAAACAAGTCTCCCCTGACCACACACCCATCCACAATAAAAGATAAAACTAAAAGCAATAATATAAGACAATTGTTTATAGTAGGCCCAGTGCTCAAAATCTGTCTCTTCTCTCACTGGCCCATCACTCAATTAAAAATTAATCTGGAAACATGAACTCTGTAAAAGAAAGTGAGATTAGAAGACTGAAAAAATCTGCTCTCTCAATACTGTCTGCATTCACATATATTATACATATTTTGACTAGAAATCCAACATTGTCTTTAGCTGCATTTAAGTGTCTTTAGCAATATCCTGAAATGCTAGACTACTGTGTATATTTCAAGAATGTGAAAGCTTCTCACCAAAACGAAAAGCAAGTTAAAAAATTGAACAACGTATCAAATGTGCTCTTCATTAATTCAGTCCACATCTCCCCTCCTATTGTCTTTCTACCCACTCAGCTTCTCCAGGGAAAAAACTCTGAAGTTGGTCTTTGTTTGTGCTCCCATTATATGCTCCCTATTGTGTCAGAAGTTAGCATGAGTTGTAGTAAGAATGCAGAAAACATGTATTATTGAAACTTTAACAGTAAAAGAAATTGAGTAGTTCAGGAAATTAGCAGGTAAAGAGGCTGTGGTGTCACTGAAATAAAAGATGCTGTACGTGTACTTTATAATTTTGGTGGTTCATAACTCAATGTCACTTTCTCATTTTTATTGGTAGCTGTTGAAACCTTAGCATTCACTCCCTCACACACAATTCTCTCTCACACTAACACTGTTCCATTCTGAAAATTTTAATGTTAGAGGTCTTCTTCTGGCTTCTGCAGTGCCTTTCGGTCTCATGGCTTGAGCGATCTGAATTTCCCAATAGCTGGCAGGTGTATTTTTTTGGCAGACTTGTTAAATTCACTTTCCGTTACGACTCTGACAGAAGGCAAGCAGCCTGCTGCAGCTCTAGTTTTCCCCACTTTTCATTTAGATTTTGTTCACTTTTCCCCACTGATCTCACCCCCTATAAAAACATCATGAGAAGTTTGTAACCTAACCTAGAAGAACTCCCCCAGCAACTCCATGTCCTTGTCAGAACATGTGTGCATGTCACATCATCTCTCCATGGAGTGACCTATGGGATAGGACTGCTTGAGTCAATTATTTATATTTCACTTCTTTCCCTACCAGAGGACAGCTCTCTTCCTGCGTAAAGATGATGGCAGCTTTATCAGTGAGGCAGAAGATTGCTGCAGTCTCATTGCACAGTTTAAATATAAAGCAATAACTGTGGCTTGGGAAATGCCCATCTATTGAAAAAAAGAGATTCTGTACTTTACCTACCCCTGATGATTCTGTGTGAGGAATTTGAGGCAGTGAATTACAAAGATTATTAGAGCCGCTACTCTACCTCCCATGTCTGAAGGAAGGAGGGCAGGGTGTGGGTGGAGCCATAGTCTGGGCCAATCTTTCTCAACCTTTTAAGTAGCAAGTACCTCCTAACTTCTGAAAAATTCAATAAGTGCCCCCAGATTCAATTTTCCACTCTGAGAAATACAATCTTTTCCCCCTTTACAGCTGGACGACTGTATTTCTCATAAAAAACATAGTTACTTACCAGTAACTGTTGTTCTTCGAGATGTGTTGCTCATATCCATTCCACTTAGGTGTGTGCGCGCCCTCGTGCACGGCCAATCGGAGAACTTTTACTAGCAGTCCCTGCAGGGGCTAGTCCAGCGAACCCGTAGTGTCGCCGCCATGCGGCGGCACAACCGTCGCTGCCGGCCCCTCCCCTCTTCAGTCCCTTCTTTCTGCCGACTCCGACAGCGGGGACGGAGGGTGGGTGTGGAATGGATATGAGCAACACATCTCGAAGAACAACAGTTACTGGTAAGTAACTATGTTTTCTCCTTCGAGTGGTTGCTCATATGCATTCCACTTAGGTGAATAACGAGCCTTACCTGGAGGCGGGTAGGAGTCATCGACGGGCTGCCCTTAGTACTGCCCTGCCCATGCGCGCATTGTCCCTGGACTGCTGGACGATAGCGTAGTGCGTGGCAAAGGTGTGCACAGAAGACCAAGTGGCAGCCTTGCAGATGTCTTCCAGGGGAACCCTCTCCAGGAAGGCCGCCGACGCGGCCTGGGCCCTTGTAGAGTGCGCTGTCACTGGTCCAGGAAGCTGGACACCCGCACTCTCGTAGCACAGCCGGATGCAGGCGGTGATCCACTTGGCAATGCCCTGTGATGACACGGGGGAGCCTCTCATCCTCTCTGCCACCGCGATGAAGAGCTGGGTGGTCTTGCGGAGCGGTTTCGTTCTATCGAGGTAGAACGCCAGTGCCCTCCTCACGTCGAGGGTGTGTAACCTCCTCTCGTCCTCGGACCCGTGCGGTTTGGGGAAAAACACAGGGAGGAAAATATCTTGGTTACAATGGAACCTAGAGACTACCTTGGGTAGAAAAACTGGGTGAGGCCTAAGCTGTACCTTATCCCGGAAGAACACCGTATAGGGGTGTTCCGAGGTCAGGGCTCTCAGCTCAGAGACCCTCCTGGCGGAAGTGATGGCCACAAGGAAGGCCACCTTCCAGGACAAGATCAGTAGGGGGCAAGTGGCCAAGGGCTCAAAGGGGGGCCCCATCAGTCTGTCAAGGACTAGGTTCAGGTCCCAGGGAGGCACCGGGTCACGGACCTGCGGGTACAGCCTCTCGATTCCCTTGAGAAACCTCACCGACATGAGGTGAGAGAATAGGGGCCTCCCCTCCACCGGCTGGTGGAAAGCCGAGATGGCTGCCAAGTGGACCTTTAGGGAAGCCAACGCCAACCCTTGTTGTTTGAGTTGCAGCAGGTAGTCCAGGACCGCCTGCACGGAAGATGTACCGGGGGTTATGCCCCGCGATTCCGACCAGCAGGTGAACCTCCTCCACTTGGCCTTGTATGCGCTCTGGGTAGAGGGCCTCCTGCTTCCCAGGAGCACATGTTGGACCTGCTCCGAGCAGGTTCTCTCCTCCTCCGTTAACCAGAGAGCCTCCAGGCTGTCAGGTGTAGGGAGTCCAGGTTGGGGTGCAGCAGGCGACCGTTGTCCTGGGAGAGAAGGTCCGGTTTCTTCGGGAGCTCGATCAGGGGAGCGACTGACAGGTCCTGGAGCAGGCAAAACCAGTACTGTCTCGGCCACACTGGGGCGATCAGGATGACGTCCGCTCTGTCCCTCTTGATTTTCAAGAGGACCCTGGGCAGGAGCGGGAGGGGGGGGGAACGCGTACAGGAGGCCCCCCGTCCATTCGATCAGGAACGCGTCGGAGACGGAGCCCGGCTCGTGACCCCTGAGCGAGCAAAACCTCGGGCCTTTGCGTTCCAGGCTGACACGAACAGGTCCAGGTGGGGAACACCCCACTCGTGGAAGATCATGGTGACCACCTCCTGGTGAAGAGACCAGTCGTGTTGGGGAAGGAACGACCTGCTGAGGCGGTCTCCCTCGTCATTCCTGGCCCCCACGAGGTGAGAGGCGGTTAAACAGAAGTTGCGTCTCACCGCCATGTCCCAAAGTCGAAGCGCCTCCTGGCACAGTAGTGAGGAGTGCGCTCCCCCTTGCTTGTTGATGTAGTACATTGAAGTGATATTGTCTGTCAACACCTGTACCATTCTCCCGAATAAAGCGTGGCGAAACACTTCGCAAGCCAGTCTGACTGCCCTCAGTTCCTTTACATTGATATGGAGGGCAGTCTCCCTCCGGGACCAGAAGCCCTGTGTGGTCAGACCACCAGTGATATGGGCTCCCCACCCCAGGGGAGGCGTCCGTGATCAGAGTGATCGACGGGGTGGGTGCCCTGAAGGGAATTCCCTTCAACACGATCCTGGGGTCCAGCCACCAGTTCAGTGACCCCAACTCCGCAGGGGGGACTGTTACCACCCTGTTCAAGGCATGCCTGCTGGGCATGTACACTTTCTTTAACCAGCTCTGGAGGGGCCTGAGTCTGAGGCGGGCCAGCCCCACTACGTAAGTGCAGGAGGCCATGTGGCCTAACAGCCGTAGGCACTGCCTGGCTGTTGTCGTGGGACACCTCTGGAGTTGCGATATTATCGCTGCCATGGCCTCGAACCTCGAGCGTGGGAGGGAGGCTTTGGCCCGCACCGAGTCCAGGTGGGCCCCTATGAACTCTATGTTCTGTACTGGAAATAATGTTGACTTCTGCTCGTTTATGAGCAGCCCCAGGGTATGGCAGGTGGTCTGGACGGGGGAGACCGCCTCGCGCACCTGCGACTTGGTCTTGCCCCTTATCAGCCAATCGTCCAGGTATGGGAAGATTTGGATCCCCCTGCGCCTCAGGGAGGCCGCCACCACTGCCATACACTTCGTGAACACCCTGGGGGATGAGGCCAGGCCAAAGGGGAAGACCGTAAATTGGTAGTGGCCACCAGCTACCGTAAACCTTAGGAATTTCCTGTGGGCGGGAAGGATGGAGACGTGAAAGTACGCATCCTTCAGGTCAAGGGCGGCGAACCAGTCCCCTGGGTTCAGTAGTGGGATGATGGACGCTAGGGAGACCATGCGGAATTTGAGCTTTTTTATGAACCTGTTGAATTTGCGCAGGTCCAGTATGGGTCTGAGGCCTCCTTTTGCCTTGGGGACGAGGAAATACCTTGAGTAGAATCCCCTCCCCACCTCGAGTGGTGGAACCACTTCTATGGCACCTTTGAGAAGGAGGGTGTGAACCTCCTGGCAGAGTACATGCTCGTGAGATGGGTCCCTGAAAAGGGACGGGAAGGGAGGAATGGGGGGGGGGTAGCCAGCAGCTGGAGGGCATAGCCCCAGCGGATGGTGCTGAGGACCCATTGGTCCGATGTTATCTCCCGCCACAGGCTGATGTACGGTCTTAGCCTGTCCCGGAAAGGCGGGGGGTGGCCCAAGGACCATAAAGGGATGCCACCCTCGGACGCAATGTCAGAACTGTCTTTTGCCCTTGGGGCCCCGGGAGGGGCCTTTGAAGGAAGACGAGGGGGTCGCAGGTTGGTCGCGCCGTCCTGCGCCCCTGTTCCTGTCCCGACCCCTGGGAGGGGGGTAGGGCCTAGGCGGCGGACTAGTCTGCTGCTGGTGCCGCTGCGGCGGTTGTTGCGGCTGTTGGCGGGCTTGCAGTCTTGCCGCCTGGGGTGTGTAAAGGCCCAAGGAGAGTAGCGTCGTCCTTGAGTCTTTCAGGGCGTGCAGCTTCTCGTCCGTCCTCTCCGAGAACAGGGCGGCTCCATTAAACAGCAGGTCTTGAATGGAGTGCTGCACCTCCTGTGACAGATCAGTAGATTGCAGCCACGCTGCCCGCCACATAGCGACAGCGGAGGCCATAGCCCTGCTGGCTGTGTCTGCAGTGTCAGACGCAGTTTGTAAGGCTGCACTGGCTACTGTCACCCCTTCCTCCAGGACCATGGCAAAGTCGGCAGTCTGGTCTGGAGGCAGGGACTCCGAGAACCTTTTCAAGGAGTCCCACAGGTTCCGATTATATCTGCCCAGGAGAGCCTGATGGTTGGCTACCCTGAGCTGGAGCGCCCCTGTGGAGTAGACCTTCCTGCCGAAAAGGTCTAGTCTCCTGCCCTCTTTGTTTTTAGGGGAGGCGCTCTGTGCACCCTGCCTGTCTTTCTGGTTGGCAGCCTCTACCACTAAGGTGCCCGCGGCAGAGTGCGCATATAAGTATTCGTGCCCCTCGGCTGGCACATAATACTTCTTCTTTGCGCCCTTAGACGTGGGGGCGACCGAGGCAGGGGTCTGCCATACTGCTTTGGCTAGGCGTAAGACCCTTTCGTGAATGGGGAGGGCTACTCTAGAAGGGCCTTGGGTCCCCACCCGGCCGAAGACGGGGTCCACCTCTTCCTCTAGAACCTTGACTTGTAAGTTTAGGTTCGAGGCCACCCGTTTCAGGTGTTCTTGGTGGGCCTTAAAGTCAATGAGTGGGGCCCCTTGGTCCCTTATGGCCGCCTCGTCTGGGGACGACGAGTACGAGGGGTGGCGGGGTCCTGTGGAGGGGCCCTCCCCAGGGTCCTCCTCCTGGGAGGAAAAGGATTGGTCACCCTCCTGCACCGAGGGTGCCTGTTGGGAATGGGTGACCGAGGCAGGGGCTGGCATAGTTCCCTGCCCCATCTGAGCCGCCCATTGGGCCCATATTGGCCACTGCCAGGGCCCCTGGGTCCAGCTCAGAGGCAGCATCGTTTCCGAGGGCAACGCCGGCGCTGCTGCAGGCGGTGTCGGTGTCGGCACCGCGGGAAGAGGTACCTGCGGCACCGGGGACTGCGGTACCGGGGGTTGTGGTGCCGGCTGTGCCGGTGCCGGTTGTGGTACCGGCGATAGTTCTTGTTCCTGGCGGTGGGTCCGGGATCCCGAGCCAGGGGTGCGGGGAAGGCGACGGCGGTGCCTGGAGGAGACGCTCCGTGGCTCACTAGAAGAAGAGTCGGAGGAGCAACGTCGTCTGCCTCGTCTGTGGGACGACCCCGAGGACGAAGATGGAGATCTGCGCCAGGGCGGGGAGGCCTTCCGCGGCCTCTTCCTCGGTGCCAGGGAACGGTGCCGAGCGCGCCGGCTCGGTGCCGGGCTGGAGTTGGAACCGGAGCTGGAGCGGCGACGGGAGCGGCGTCGGGAGTCCTCTGACGACGAAGGGGGAGAGGAGCCTCCGGGCTCGGTCCTTCAGCGTTGGGCGATGGTGATGGTGGGCAGCTGGACGGCCGGTGCTGATGCCGCCCACCCTTCGGGGACACCCAGCACGGGTTTGCCCCGGGAAACAGGCTCTGGGCCCCTCATGCGAGGGGGTGCCGGAGGCATGGGCAAGGTCACCAAGACTCATGCCGCCTCAAACGCCTCCGGTGTCGAAGGAGCCTGTAAGGTAGGTCCCTCGCTCACGCGAGTCGGGGACACCTCCTTGGTTGGTGTCGGACCCGGTGCCGGGGTCGGGGGCCGGTCCAGGGAACGCACCTCTGCGCTCGACCCCGGCCGCTCCTGCGGTGCGGGGGAGCTCTCCACAAGCGGGCGGCACTTCTTCTTCTTCCTCGGCACCGTGCTCCCCGGTGCCGGAGGTGCGCTCCGCACCGAGGACACACTCGGTGCTGTGGTGGACCGCGTGGGCTCAGACGCCGGGCTGAGCGCGGTCTCCATTAGGAACGCCTTCAGCCTCACTTCTCAGTCCTTTTGAGTCCGAGGCTTGAAGGACTTGCATATTTTACATCGGTCTGGCCGATGTTGTTCCCCCAGACATCATAAGCAACGGTCGTGGGGGTCGCTAGCTGGGAAAGCCTTCCCGCAGCTAGCGCATGGCTTGAAGCCGGACGCGCCGGGCATGGCCGCGGGCGTCTGAGCCCGAAGGCTCCCTAACTAAACTACAAAAAACCTCTCTAACTGAAAACTAACTTAGTTCGAGGCGAACTACTAACTAAATACTCACTTTTAAGGCGAAACAAAAACCTGAGAAGAGCAGGGTTAGTTCTCGACCGACCGTCACAGGCGGAAAGAAGGAACTGAAGAGGGGAGGGGCTGGCAGCGACGGTTGTGCCGCCGTATGGCGGTGACACTACAGGGTCGCTGGACCGGCCCCTGCAGGGACTGCTAGTAAAAGTTCTCCATTAGCCGTGCACGAGGGCGCGCACACACCTAAGTGGAATGCATATGAGCAACCACTCGAAGGAGAACAGGAGAGTTCTGAGTTCTGCAATGCTATGCAGCTGTGGCAGATCACAAAACCCCCTGCTGTTTCTCCCCGCCTTCCTCCTCCTCTTCTTTCATATAGGAGCAAAGGTCAATGCCAATCAATCACTATGGCCTGATGGTGGGATCACGTGGTGTTCTCCTCACACAGGCAGGAACTTGTGAGGTATGAGCAGTCACTAGCGGCACCCCAGAGTGGATAGCAGCACTCCCCATGGCCGTCCCTAGTGTGATGCAGGCTTGGGGAAAATCACTGTGTGAGCCCCTCTTAACATTTTTGGTTAACATACTGGTAAAATCTGGAGCTGTCATAGTTGTCAATTTCACTGCTCAACTACAGCAGTGAAATTGACAAGTAAGCCGGTGGGTAGAGCCTGGCTCCAGGACTGAGTAAATCGCTGGGCTCTCCGCCTGGCTTTCTGGGCACCGGGCTTTGAGCTGGGGAGGGGAGCTGCCACCTTGGCAAGTTGCAGGCAGCTGCCGCCTGGCTGCCAGCCTGGGAGGGGGGCAACTGCCACCTGCTCCGAGCTGGGGCAGAGGAGGCTTCTGCACAGGCTGGGATCCAGGGATGTGGGCAGGCGGCAGGCAGCTGCTGCCCATCTTCAAGCCAGGGTGCAGGAGGCTGTCTCTCAGCTCAAAACTGGGGCATAGGTGGCAGCCACCTGGTTGTGGGCCCAGCTGCCGCCAGGCTCCCACCTGGGAGCTGGGACCTAGCAGGATAGAGGCAGCTGCCGCCTGGCTTTCCCAGAAGTCAGCGGCTGCTGCCCACCTCCCTTCACTGAGTTTTTCACCACGTACCCCCTGCCTGCGTCTCACGTACCTCCAAGGGTACAGATACCACAAGTTGAGAAACTATGGTCTGGGCAACACGGCTGAACTGGCCAGGGTAATCTGTGCCAGTTACAGGGATGACAGTGATTATTCCTCCCCACACAGAGCAAGAGGGAAACCAGGTGCCGGATTGGGCCTATGAGGGCAGGTTTTGCCCACAATCAGAGGTGTGATTGTGGCACATGTAGATTAGCTCAAATGATATCAGTGAAGCCATGAGAGCATACGATAGTCATCAGAGTATAAACCTAGGGTCCCAGGTGAGCTTGTACAGCCCATGCAGCTTCAAGTTCATCGCTACTGTTATTTGAGTTACCTTGAAGAAAGCTAGCATCTGTATGTCCATAGGTGCTACAGTCACACTTGTGATTGCAGAAAAGATATACCTTCCAAGTCCCAATCTGGTGCCCAGCTCTTGGCTCCAGGGGCAGCACAACCATTCACAGGGCCTGTGGCAAAGCCACAATAGAGCTCTAAGCAGCTAATCTGGCCCTTTAGCCATCTTCCTGAAACATGCAGATAATGGATGTAACTGAGAGGGTATTGGTTTATGACAAAACATTTACAATACGGGAAGTAAGAAAAGTTAAAATATTTATAACAGTTTATCTTTGCCTGAGATTTACACGTGTGGATGGGCCTTTGCCTTCCTGAAATTCATAGCCTCACTCAGAGAGCTGCCATTACAAAATGGCACATATAGGCTGGTGACCCAATCACTAGCCTGGCACAAACAGCTACTCCCAGTTCAGTTTGTAGTCATTTCCTCTCAGCTCTGTTTATTCCTCAACACACAAACAAAAGAAAAGGTGGAATAAAAAAACCCCAACAAAACAAAAAGCCCACCACAGTCCTTTTCTTGACTCAGATTGTGAGTCTTCTGGCTGCCAGTAGCTAAAACATCTGTCCCTCCCCCAATCTAGGGAGTCTGCAGGGCCGGTTTGCCCTCTCCCAGCCTTTTACTGCAGCCCCAGGACAAAGTACTGTCAATCCTTTTATGCTCCCAAGCCCTTTGTGGAGCTGGGCCCTCCTTTATATCCCGAGCTGGGAATCAGCCAATTAGAAAATGCCTTCCAGCTGGGTCAGCTGATTCCAGAAAAGGGCTGGCTGCTCCCTGGCTTTTAAATGGAGAGACAGCTCTGTTATAGTATAAAATTTAATTGTATGTTTCCTAATAAAGATCAGGGCTAAAGTCATCCTCATTGTAGCTCCATTGAAGTTATCTCCAGAATGAATTTAGACCATAATCAGAATCCAATAAAATAAGAGACTGGTGCAGCCCTCAAAATTCAGATCTGGATCTTGACCTTGCACAAAACTCAAAGATGTTCTGATACAAAAGTATGGACCAACCTGCATCTGGATACAGGTTCAGACTCTGAAGTCCCTCAGAATTCATGTGTGTTTGGGTCTGGGTGTTTAGTTCAGCTTCACAGCACTATAAAGTGTCTGAATAAATCTTTTGTGCCTTATATTTTTAAATACTTGGCCTCTAAAAACAAAGCCACATAGAATGCCCATTCTTCAAATATTAGGAAAACGTTTCTGCAGAAAACTCCTTCTGACATGAATGGGTATGTTGCTTTAATGAAAATGCAGAATTGGACATTAACACATTGTTTACCTCTATTAGCCTGAACTCATCTCTGTTGATGATGTTGTTATTGACGACGAGACCAATTTTGCTGTCTTTACTCAGGCAAACTTCTCCCTAATCATCAGCTATAGCCCCTCTGTGGTGTAAAATGAATTTCATCATGAGCTGTTCCTACCAGCCCCTGACCCATCCAGGCCTATTTTAGCAGGGTGGCTTCTGAAGCATGTATGTATCCTGTGATGTTTGTTTCCCCTGCCGGCATAAGCTTGCACGAGTAAATGAGGTGTTTTGTCTTAAGCATAGATAACACACAAAAAATACAAATATTTAGCATAACTATTTACCTCATATATGTTAATCGTAACAGGAAAAAAGTATTTAGTTTGATCTTTGCACAAACAGGAGTGTCATTTATATGATCCTGGATCACAGGAAATTAAAATAAATAGATTTTCTTTACTGTTTATTATATGTGTCTTTGTGATGGTTGTTAGCCTTGTTTCAAAAGGTTACCTTGCAGTTTTTGTTTTATTAATGCTATTTATTTTGATTAAAAGACACTGTAATGTGAATACCTATTATTCACTTTACATCAGCACAGGCCAGAAAGGAACAGCTCTTCATCTAACAAGGCTGTAGGTTATTCCTCAGAATTCCAGGTTAGAAATGAAATATTCACAGTTTATAAAAACAGTAAATAATGAAAGAGTACAGGTTGCCTGTAGCTATCTTGTAATCATGAACCCTGAAATAATTTGTTTTGCAAATGTTCATAAAAAAGATATAATTTAGAGCTGCAATAATAAAGGCTTTAGACGTGATAAACATTTGCATCTACCAAAATCAAACAAGATCACATGATTAATAAGCTTTGTGCTTAAAGGATTTTTACCTACATTTTAACAGTGTTTTCTTGCAAATAGAACTATCTTAAAGCAATTAATATTAAATATAGGATAGAATGCTTATCACGAAGACACTCAATTTGTGCACAGCTCTTTTTTTAAAGCTGCCATAGCCAAGTACTTTGAGGCAAGAACTTCAGCCATGCTATTCTTCATGTGCATTAGTAGGAATTATGCATCTAAAGAAACACACATTGAGATGAGAGTATAAGCCTATATTAGAACATAGACTCAGACTTTAAGGTTAGAAGGGACCATCATGATCATCTAGTCTGACCTCCTGCACTTTGCAGGCCACAGAAACTCACCCACCCACTCCTGTAAGACTCCTAACCTCTGGCTGAGTTACTAAAGCCCTCAAATCATAATTGAAAGACTTCATATTACAGAGACTCCTCCATTTACACTAGTTTAAAGCTGAAAGTGACCCATGCCCCATGCTGCAAAGGAAGGTGAAAAGTCCCCAGGGTCTCTGCCAATCTGACACAGGGGAAATTTCCTTCCTGACGCCAAATGTGACCCTGTATTACTGCACGCAGTATTCCAGATGAGGGCTCACCAGTGCCTTGTATAATGTTTCTAACACTTCTCTGTCTCTGGCAATACCTTGCCTGATGCAACCTAGGACTGCATTAGCCTTTTGCACAGCCACATCACACTGGTGACTCATAGTCATACTGTGATCAACCAACACCCAGGTCTATCTCCTCCTCTGTCACTTCCAACTGCTCCGTCTCCAGGTTATAGCAAAAATTGTGGTTGTTAGTCTCTAAATGCATGGCTTTGCACTTTTCACTATTAAATTTCACTCCATTTCTATTACTCCAGTTTACAAGATCATTCAAATCATCTTATATGGCATTCCGGTCCTCCTCTGTATTGGCAACACCTCCCAACTTTGTATCATCTACAATTATTAACAACACACTTCCCCTTTTTGTGCCAAGGTCAATAATAAAAATGTTAAATAGGATTGGAACCAAGACCGATCCTGGAGGAACTACACTAGTAACCTCCCTCCTACCTGAACGTTCACCTTTCACTATGAACCACTGTAGTGTCCACTTTAGCCAGTTCTTTATCCACCTTTCAATTCTCATATTAATCCCCAACTTTTCCAATTCAGCTAATAATTTCTCATGTGGAACTATATCAAATGCCTTACTGAAATCCAGGTAGATTAGATCTACTGCATTTCCTTTGTCTAAAAAAATCAGTTATCTTCTCAAAGAAGGCGATCAGGTTTGTCTGGCATGATCTACCTTTTGTAAAACCATGTTGTATTTTATCCCAATCGCCATTAACATCTATGTCCTTAACTACTTTCTCTTTCAAAATTTGTTCCAAGATCTCATATACAACTGAGGTCAAACTAACAGACCTGTAGTTTCCTGGATCACTTTTTTGCCCCTTTCTTTAAAAATATGAACTATATTAGCAATTCTCTAGTCATAGGGTATAACCCCTGAATTTTACAGTTTTATTAAAAAACTGTTATTGGGTTTGTAATTTCATGTACCAGTTCTTTGTGAAGATTAGCTGGGCCCCCTGATTTCATCCCATTAAACTGTTTGAGTGTGACTTCCACACTGGATGTGGTAATTTCTACCTCTATATCCTCAGTCCCATAAATCACCCTGCCACTTCCTCTAAACTCATCATTAGACATATTAAAAACTGAGGCAAAGTATTTGTTTGGTGTTGGGCCATGCCTAGGTTATCTTTAACCTCCACCCCATCCTCACTGGCTCACAGTTCCTGTTTTTCTTTCCTTGTTTTCTTTTTATTTATATGGCTATAGAAGATTTGACTATTGGTTTTAATTCCCTTTACAAAATCCAGCTCTGGTTGGCTTTGGCAGTTCTCACTTTGTCCCTACATTTTCTGACCTCCAAGATGTAGCTTTCCTTGCTGACCAATCTGATCTTCTATTCTTTGTACGTTTTCTGTTTTCTCTTAATCACCTGTTTGAAATACTTGCTCATCCAGGTTGGTCTGCAACTCTTCCCTATGATTTTTCTCCCTTTGCGTGGGCTGCCAGCTTCAGATAGTTTCTGCAACTTTGACAAAGTAATTCCAAGCCTCATCCACATTCAGATCCTTGAGTTCTTCAGTCTAGTCCACTTCCCTAATTAATTCCCTGAGGTTTTTTTTAAGTTTTCCCTTTTGAAATTGAAGACCCCAGTTGCAGATCTATTTTGGGTTATCCTTCCATTTAGTTTAAACTGAATTAGCGCATGATCATTTGAACCAATGTTGTCCCCTGCAACCTTTTCTTTTATGAGGACCACACTACCCACCTCACCAATACCAAATCTCAAATGGCATCACCTCTTGGTGGTTCAGTGACAATTTGAGGAAGGAATCTGTCAGTGAGCACATCCAGGAAAATCTGGGCCCTATATTATTAGTAGCATTTGTCCTCCAATCTGTATCTGGTAAGTTAAAGTCTCCCATAATCACACAATTGCCAATAGTATTTATTTTATTAGTAACATTAAAGAGTTCTATATCCAAACTCGATCCTGGGGGTCTGTAGCATACTGTAGCTTTCTTCCCCAACGTGATTTTGGCCCAGAATCTGTTTTATCCATTCTATCACTTCTAATTTCTTTACAGTCTACCTCATCATTAATATACAATTCTACTCCACCACCTTTGCATTTATTTTTCTTTCCTGTACTCCAGGCATGACTGCTATTCTACTACGTTTCTGTTATCCCTATGTCTGGTTTCACTTCCTGCACCAGTAGTTCTAGTTCCTCCATTTTGTTACCTAGGCTTCTTGCATTGGAGTACAAACATCTAACTTGTTGCTGCTTTCCTTCAACCACATTCCTTGCCCAAATGGATACAGTATCGCCTACCTGATTGTTAGCTTAATTGGGATTGGCACAATCTTTCCTCTTAATGTCCATTCTTCCTACATGAATCTTACTGCAATGTTAAGATACATAGGACTGAAACTATAGGACAAATTGTCCTCCTACTCCAGGGCAACCTCACTGATATCACAGAATGGAGATTTTGTTATGTGGTTATTCATATTAACATTTACATGGAGATTTTTGCGGTGTTTTATTGAGAACAGTTTCAAAACGAGGGGGAAAATTCAAAGATTATTTTTAAAATAGTATGACTTTGGTATAGCACACCTATACTATCCCTCTGTTATCTGGGAAGTAACCTATACAGCAGTAAAAGTAATGATTATTTGTCATATAGAACCCCATACTGGACAGGAGCTGTACGGACATCTAATAAGATAAGTCCTTTGCCCCAGAGGGCTTGCACTCCAGGTAGACAATATAGAGAAAATGGGGACAGGGTGTAAGAAAAGGCTTTGAGAGTGAACAGTGAAGCTTAGAAGGTATCATGTTACTGTCACCATTTTTGTTTTGATTTTAAAAAGTTATTACATTTTGTCTAAAAGAAGAGATTGGAGTTCATTTGCCTCCTGGAAAAAGTTCATTGTAAGGAGGGATTTGAAGGCAGGAGGGTTGACAAGTGGTGGACTAGGTCAGAGACTGTCAGACATAATCTTTATTTATTGGTTCCTCTGGGAAGTCTTTGGTTTCTGGAAGTTTATAGATGAGTTGATGACCAGATTAAGTGGTAGCATTAAAATGATTTTAATTCAAGGGAGTTTTCTCTGAATTTGATCCTAGATGAAATTCAGTGACTACTCCACCTCTACATCTGTCTTCCCCAGACCTCGTTACCTAGTGAAGAAAAAATATCCTGGGGAAAGAACTGAGTTAACATTAGTTTTGCAGTATCAGTAAGCCACGTTTTTGTGATGCAGACCAGGTAATACACTGGCAATAAGATCATGGGTTAGTCAGCAGGTAATCGGAGGCCCTTTCTTCATGTCCATTTAGGCCCTTTGAGAGGAAGGTATTTGTAATCTGTTGGATGTAGATGTCTAAACATCTTCCAGGCACTAGGTGGCATTTCCCTTATTATTTAGACTACAAATCTTTCATAATAGGGACCATCATTTTGCTATGTTTTTCTACTGACCATAGCTAGCAATATGGGGCTGTGACCTCCAGGCACTAATGCAGTACAAATAAATAAATAAAACATATTTCTTCCTGTTATGTGGCGATATGGGTGCATGATCTTCCTAATTAGCCTTAGTGATGACCCTGTGTACTAACATATCCGGAGTGACAAGATTCACTAGGGTAACGCTGTTAGTGAGGACTAGGAGGCGCACCAGATGCCCAGAGCATGGCAAATGTGCTCAACTACCTTGGGCACCATGCTGTCACTGTGGAAAGAGGTAAGACTGGTGAAGCTCCACAGCAAAGTAGAATTGGAATTTGGGAAGTAGAATTGGAATTGGAAATTGGGTTTGAAAATCTGAGACTAAAAATAATAAATAAGCATCCAGATATTAGGCTGTATGGGGAAGCTGCTTCGATTGTAGTGCTGTTAATTGGCCATGAAGTAATGGACTAGAGAATGAGGTGCTGCCTTCCAAATCAGGGCTTCAGGAAGATCAGCCCCTAAGTAGGTTCCGCTTCTGGAAGTAAGCAAAGACTATGCCTGGACGGCAGTATAATGGAAAGGTCCAATATTAAAGAAAAAGAAACTTCCCAGAGGCTTAGCTATACGAACTCATGAGTCTCATCATTTAGACACACAGGGGCCAGTTTTGACTCTGTTAATCAAGTTTAACTGCACTGACTTAGATACATTACTATGGATTTACATCTCTGTAATGGAGACTAAAATTTGACTCATGTCTGAGAGATGTAACACTAAGTTAAGAGAAGAAATTGCTAGTATAGCAGATAGTAGGTGCAGAGAATTAAACACATCACATTCTCTTTATAAAGCTCTTCATAAAAAGATGCCTTTGACTGTACACTTTGAACTATATTATAAATATAGTTTAATAGGAAACAGTTATCACCTCCCATAACATAAAAAAATAATTAGGCTGATTCAACACTCTGATACTCTAGTTTTAAACACTATAACTCCACCAACAGAGTTAAACCAGTGTAGAACTGGAATAACAGCAATCAATCAGACCCACAACCCCAGAAGCACATGTATATAAGAACTAAGGGTGAGATGAGCTAAATCCTCAGCTTGTGTAAATCTGAATAGCTCCATTGCCTTCTGTGGACCAATGCCAGTTTATACCAGCTGAGAATCTGTTTCCATATATTTTATTGTAGGTGAAACATCATTTTATATGGGGTAAAGTAGTGACCACTTTAGTTGACTGAAAGAGCATTTCCATAATAGTTTGTTTTAAGTTGCTTATAGTGCTCATCAAAATCATTCATCTATTGAGCAGAAATTTCCCAGGCTTGGGGCTTGCTCTCCAATCAAAAGTGATTTTTTTTTAAAATTTAAGAATTATTGTTTTGAAGGAGCTTTCATGATGAAACAGCTCAAGATAAAAAATTGCAGAACGCATAGCACTATTTGGCCAGATCCTCAACTGACATAAAACAGTGTAACTCCATTTATGTCATTTTTAACTTAATTGACTTCAGTGGACCAATGTTGATTTACACAGCTGAGGAGATAGCCCACTGAATGGAAGAGCTGTACACATTATGAATGGGTGCTTACTTTTGTTCTCTGATTATAAATCAAAATATATAAAATATTAACTCCCTTTGTGATAAGAGCATCTGATAGGTATATCATGGCTATTTTCTTAACAATGGTCAGGAGCACATCAGTGACTTCTGTCAGACATTCTGCTTCACCAAAGATTACTAGTTCAAGACAATTTTGTTTTCCTGGAGCAATCATGCAGGTGTGTCCACCTCATTTAAAAGGCGACAAAGGACACCTACCTTTTTTTGTAAAAGTTGTGTCAGGGAAGTTTGTCTTAAAATTAATTGAAAATCTTGAGTTCGTTCAGAGCATTGCAGCTGCAGTCATGAGATTCTTCTCAAAGCTTTTCTGTCACAAGTGAATTTTAACAATCAATGTTAATGTTTTTAACAAGTGTGGATTTTTGCAACATGGATTACGGAATTCTCTTGCAACCCATTCAGACAATATTCAGACATCATTTTTTGAGTCATGGCAGTGTCATCTTAGCACCACACAGGTGTTTCTCCTATGATATTCTTTCTGGGGAAAATTACAGATTATAACAAACCTCTATACTGGGACCATTTTTCCTCAGTATCTCATGGAAGTCTATGGCTTTCATCATTTTCCATTAAGATTTGCAGGCATAACTTTACATTGATTGCACTGACATATTTATTTTTGCTGGCAAATCTTCCAGTAGCAATCTGTTGCCTTTGTTCGCTGGAGTGAAAGATCTGAAGGGTCATAAAATCTGGACAATAAATTCAAATGAGCTAAGTTTTTGAAGGAACCCCACATAAGCTATCACCTCAATCAATATCACCCTTTGTGGAGACAACTCTTCATTTTCAGAAATGGATTAGAAAATGGACCTTTCACTATTCATCATGACATGGGTTAGCTGCAAAGTTAAATTTCTGTCTTCCCTTCATAGGATTACTTATCTGAAGCAATATCATTAATGACTGATCAAAAGGTGGTTGTCTTTGCTGTTAGGATATTCACATTATAATAATGCAATACAATAATAAGTAATACCTGCCTGAAAAAAATGTTATTTACCCTACAGCATGCTTAATATCTAGCATTATCCTTGTCCTAAAATATGCCAACAGTACTAACCAATATCTCATAAAATCAACTACTGCAAATTCAAGCATACAAAATAACAGTTTTTACAAGAAAGTGTTGATGCTTGCTCCCACCTTCGATAGCAGTACTGAGAGCTGAGACTATTTTTCTACGCACCAAAAGGTTTCCACAGATTTCCTGTTATAAGGGATATCATTTCTAAGATTACATTTTCTTAACTCTGACGTCTCAAGGCCTAATGTTTTGAACTTTTGAATATTTTTTCCCAAGGTACGGAATTCCATTCCATACAGCATTTCTATTGCTAGGACTGATATTCTTTTTAATATATTAATTATTATACTTCAATGATGTTCTTGACATTGCATAAAATATAAAAAAGAGTGGCAGTCTGTGCCCCAAAGAGTTCACAATCTAAAGCCCCAACCCTTCAAAGACTTATACTCATGCTTAACTTTATCTACATGAATAATCCCATTATCTTTAATACTACCATTCATATACATAAAGCTATCTTCATGCGTAGCTCCACAAGACTGGAGTCTTAAAGCTAGACACAGAAGCTGTGCTTGTTATGTTGGCAAACCAGGTGCCAGCTCTTGCAAGGCTTAAAATCTCAACTGAGCCCTGAAAAATTAATTGCTGGAAACCAGTCAGTTTCAGTGGTGTGTTAGTATGGCTAAGATGGTTATTGAACTTTTAACAATGTGTTTAGACTTTATGAAATGCTTGTAAATTGCGGCATGCTTTAATCTCCCTTATAATATCTTTATCACATGCTATAAGGTAATATTTAAGTTTTTGCCATAACTAAAAAAATGTTTGTCCTGAAACTGCCAACCTGTCAGAAGGGATTGTCTCCTGTTCATTAAAAAGACTATCAAAACTAAATGGGACATTGTGGGACATGACAATACAAAGACTTTGTTAATTTGCTCCTTCGCAACCACACTGAGGCTATATGCAAAGGGTTTGTCTTATCAGCTTTAATTGTGGAAAAAGGAAATTAGGATAGATGAAAAATTTTGTTGTTCACTCTTTTGTTGTTTTGGTTAGCTCCAAAAGACATTCAGTGATGACAGCTATGAAACAGAAGCTGAGATTCACAGGGTCAACCTGGGTTAGCTCTAAAAGATATTCAGTGATGACAGATTGCTATAACTCTGTTGACTTTTGGAACCACAGACTAATTCATTTGTGTATATATGTTGCCTGTGTTAACGTGTAAATAACTCATCTATTATTCCAAGTTAATAAACAATGTGAAAGTGAACATGATATTGTGGAAAGGCAAACTGGGACTAGCTGGACAAGGAAACTGGGACAAAGAACCAATGTGTGGGAGGGAAGGGAAAGGGCGACCTGACAAGGAGCTGAGACGCAGGAGGAGAACTGGCACTGCAGAGGCAAAGAGACTATGATAAGGAGCTAGGGTAGGGAGGAGAGATTGGATGAGGAGCTGGGGAAGAATAGTAGGACTGGGAGCCAGTGGGAGGACAGGAGAAAGATTGGAAAGGAAGTGGGGAGGGGAGACTCGGACTGGCTAGGCAATGAGAGTAGGATTGGGATGAGAAACCTGAGGAGTAGAGGCTGGGATTAGGCAGATGAGAAGAATGGGAATGGGATGAGGGTCTGGAATAAGGATGACACAGAACTTGGACTTGGATCAGGCAGGAGGGGCCAAGTTTGGGAGGAATTCGCAGAAACGTCTGTAGCGCACAGCCTGGAATGGAACCCAAGATTCCTGAGTCTCACCATTCTGCTAGCAAATATCGGTGAAACCCATTGAGAAAGCATGTAGCTCATCCTCCTCTAGTGCGGGTTCACACAAAGGAAGACAACCGACTAATGGTATCTGTTATTCATTAGTTCAAGTGGCAGAGGTCTGTGTGGTTGAGCTAAAGGTTCCAATCCTGCTGATGAACCATGTGGGTGTCAATATGATGCCACATGAAGAAATTTCTGTTTTCTTTACTTGGCTTTTAAAAAAGCCTAGGAAATTACACACAAAAATGTTAGAGAGATTAATAAAGTTGCAAAGTCAAGAACTAAGGTTTCCTATGCAACCTTAATTGAGCCTCCTTATGTCTATGTTTTATGATACAATTTTCAATTATATGCTATTTTTTCCACAGGACCCTTGCCTCATTCAGTACACAAGATGGATTTATTCTGGGTTGTGTAGTAAAAGAAACTGCTGTCTCTAGGACTTTACCTCCTTGGTTTCAGAAGTTGAAAGGTATGAAGTGAATCAGGAAGAGGATTACAGAAAGAGAGAGGATGGTCTCGTGGTTAAGGCAGTTGAATGTTGCCCTGGAGAATTGGATTCTTTCCTTGCCACTATCACACAGTTCCTATGGGATGCTACAAATGTCACGTCAACCGAACTTCTCACGTGGTCATGAGTTGTGTGTTCCTCATTTCCTGGATGCCAACTTGATACCCTTATATCTGATATGCAGACAGGTTGAGAAATCAGAGCTGCAAATGAAGTCCTGTGCTGTATAATGCTAAGCACTCTGAAAAAATCAGGCCCAACACATAGCAAATTGGTTATCCAAAATTAGTGAATACTTTTGACCTTTATCTTTTTGCCTCAGTTCCCCATTTTGCAAAAGGAGATTATACTACCCCCTCACCCTCAGACCAGGGGTTGGGAAAATAAACATGAATTAATGTTTGTGAAGTACTCTAGTGACACCATAGAAAAGCCTAGGAAGAAATTAATAGCTCTGTCTTCAGAGCAGAGTTTCAATAGTGTGCAGTAATTAAGGCCTGGGGCCACGCACTGAACAGTGAGGAAAAACCCAAATACCAAATAGCTACTCATGAAGTTCTGCACTGAATGAGGCAGGGGTCTTATGGGGAAAAAACAGTACATGGTCATGTAATTAAAGACTGTATCATAATACATACACCTGGGGGAGCTGACAAAAATTTCACAGCAACCTTAAATATGGCATTTCCTAACTTTTGCGTGCTTGACTTTGCAACCTAAATACTGTTCTTTTATAGTTTTTTGTGTGCAATATCAAGTTTGCTTGTTTTTGGTTATTTCATTTCTTTTTAAATGGTAAGTTTAAAAAAAAAAAAGAACACATCTGTAAAAGAATTCTGTGATGACTGACCAGATACAGATGATGACATTCTTTGGAATTACTGCATGTCAACTATAGAAGGTCCTGATCCTGTACCATGGAAGTCAATGGGAGCTCTGCCACTGACTTCAGTGGGAGCAGGCTCAAGACCTAGATGTATATTTATTAGAAATGGGCTGCTTAGATAAGATTTATTTTCAAATTCCTCCAAAGCTTGGGGAAGGGGATGAAAGATTCAGATCCTGTGATCTAGTTCAGGCCCATCTCAATTTTCTTCTATTATGAAAGGCTCACTATTTCTCACCCCTCTATTCTGCAATAATTATTTAAAATTATTTAAATTTTTAATTAATACATTAGAACCTCAGAGTTATGAACACTTTGGGAATGAAGGTTATTTGTAACTCTGAACAAAACGTGCTTGTGCTTTCAAAATTGTACAACTGAACATTAATTTAATATAGTTTTGAAACACTACTATGCAGAAGAAAAATGCTGCCTTCCCTTTATTATTTGAGTAGTTTACGTTTAACACAGTACTGCACTGTATTTATGTTTTGTTTTGTTTTTTCCTTTGCAACTGCCCGACTGTATACTTCTGGTTCCAAATGAGGTGTGTGGTTGACTGGTCAGTTCATAACTCTGGTGTTCATAACTCTGAGGTTCTACGGTAGTTAAAAAACATTTAAAATCGGATATATCCAATACATAGTGCCTGATTCTCTTCTCCATTATATTCTTCTTTATGCTGAACTAACTCCACTGATTTCAGTGGAGTTGTATTAGTTTTATATCAAAAACAATGAGAGTCCTATAGCACCTTAAAGACTAACACATTTCTGCAGGCATAAATTGTGAGCTGCAACCCAATTCATCCATTTTCATGCATCTGATGAAGCTACCCCTCTGGAACTTTTCATTGGTTTTATACTGATCTAAGAGAATGGAGAATTAGGTCCATTCAGAGCTAAACTTGTATCAGTTAAGGGACGATCCTTACTTAGTAGCAGCGTGGGTAAAGGGAACAAAGACCATAATTTTTATGAAAAAATAATTAAAAGGTATAGTTTCTTCATTGGTATCACGGCCCTGACAAACATGCAACTTCCCTAATGACGTTTGGTCTTCTCTGTTGTGATATTTCAAGCACTTAATTGGTATCTTGGCCATAGTGAGTAAAATTCATTATTTCCACAGACAAAAATGTCAAACTTAAATGACAACTTGCCCTGCTTCTTTACTGCACAATAGATGAATCAAACACAGAAGAAAAGCATGTTGTGACTTTTGATGCTTGTTACTATAGACACTGTTGGTGAAAGCTTAAACCCATTACATAAGGCTCTAAGCATTAGATAGATTTTAAACTTTCAGTGGAACTATCTTTGGGGATTTGTATTGATAAGCTTATCTGCTTTGTAGTAAGAGGTGAATTTTTTTGAACAAAAGTAGTCCAATATTGCCAAATCTATTTTTGAATTAGGTCTGTTGATTAGCTATGGCCATTTAGATGGATTTTTAGTACAAAAAGTCTCAAAAGGCATAGCCTTTCTTTTATTTACATTGACAGATTACTTACTGCTCTACAACAGGATTCATTCTCCTCCAAGCATCCAATTATTAAGCATAGAAAAAGACAAACCTGACACATTTGCCTGCATGTTATTCAGCTTTGAATTATTGACAGCTAACTCATTACCTCGTAGTTACTGGCATTGGAATAGGAAATAATCTTGACAATCAAATCCCTTTCCTCTTCCAGCCTACGAGTATTAACGGTATAATGTAGAATTTAAATAGAACAAAGTAACTGACCATCCAACAGTCACTATGTGCCTTCGAATTATCTCAACAATGGATTAAAGGGAAGCTTGGAAAATTTCACTGTTACATTTTGAAACAAGATGTAAAAGTGATATCCCCATGTCTCTGAAAATCTCTTAATGTCGCTAGAACAAGACTTTTATTCTAAAAGAGCATTTCTGATTCATCCAGCAAAGAAATGCCTAACCAGTGATCGAAAAATTTGACAATTCCTTTTGGTGTTTCACCAAACAACAACTGATTCCCCACTGGGTTTCTCTTTAATTAATGATATTTGTTAGGTATCTCCTACATGCAGACATTGAAGCTCGTCTTTCATACTTCAAACAGGGATATTTGTTACAAACAGACAGTCTTACATCCTATCAACTGTAGTTAAACGAGAATGAGAAAAACATAAAAATCACCACCTGGCCTTTCATTCTGAATAACCAAAAGCTAATTATTTCCAACAGGCTATTTATGCTGAAATGGGGGATAAAAAAGGTCCCCTGAAAAGCAGGCACTTTCTGTCACGTTCAATATTTATTATTTTCCACTGAGATAAGGACATGAAATCAAAGCAGAACTTCTTTTCCATTTCAGCTTGGCTTTTTGCCAAGCAAAGTCATGTCACAGCTCCCTTCAGTCAATGTAA
Organism: Mesoclemmys tuberculata; assembly: GCA_007922155.1. Lineage (NCBI taxonomy): Eukaryota > Metazoa > Chordata > Testudines > Chelidae > Mesoclemmys > Mesoclemmys tuberculata. The sequence goes on along the minus strand of ML675609.1, from coordinate 23,404,397 downwards.
TATGTTACCGCATGCAGAACAGCTCATTACTTTGCATGAAGTGGCACTTTTCAAATGGCAGTGATTTAGAAAACACACTTTGCTAAACAACTAGATATTACTAGATTATGCATTTTTATTAGAGAGAACCTTTTTTTGGGAGGTGGTGCAAAATTAGCATACTGCTTAATGAACAAAATTCATACTTGTTTGAGAAATCCAAAAATATTTTAACAAGCATAATCACACCCTAAATTTCTGGGCCAGGTTTTATAACCAGTACTCACACTTATTCAACACTTATTCAAAGTAGTTCCATTGAAGCAATCCTACTGAATTCAAGTAGTAATTTAAAACACTTTAAAAGCTGATCCTCCAGTGAGCAAGTACTACTCAACTTGAGTAATGGTTGCAGAAACTGACTGTTAGCAAATGTTACAATTGTTGATTCACACAGTGGAAAATGAAGAAGTGAAATTAGCTCATAACTGTAATCACAAAGGGCCTCATTCTGTCACCCTTGCTCATACTGGATATATTTCACCTCTATACAGAAAGTTAGCATAAGATCAATGAATTGCTTAGCGCAAGCAAAAGCCTTGCACTAGCCTCACTGGGTGAAATCTTGGCTCCACTTAAGACAATGTGAGTTTTACCATTGATTTCAGTGGGGGCAGGAATTCTACAATTTCATCTGTGCAAGTAAACTGCTATTCAACGTGAGTAAGGGTGACAGAACCAGTCCCTGAATAAATAAATCTGTATGAAATTCTTATTTTTACGAGTTCTAGCCTATTACAGAAGTCATCTAATCTTTTCACTTCTTTATTATTTGGAATTTCTTATATAGCATTAAAATAAATATTTATTAGTGAATAGATTATATATACCTATAGTCAATGTATTATGTTTGTTTTAGTACCGTTTGATAATGTGGGAAAAATCCTATTTCTCTTTTCTACAAAAGACCTGATGAAGGCCAATGCCACCTGAATAACGGGGGAAAAAAGATTTAACCCTGTTTTTTTCTATCATTATTCTGAGCATTTCAATGTTGTTATAGCCCTTCTCCAAGTATAAAAATAGCTATTCTCCCTTAATAAACTATGAATTATTTATATAAATTACACTTTATGAACCTATGATTCATAAACCTTGATGATCTGTTACTTAATGAGCAATTGTTTTATTAAAAGGTTTCAATAAACAATTTTTTTGTAGGTCTCAATTTCAGAATTCATCCTAATTTTTTAAAAAAAATAATATTTCACATGGTCCAACTTCAACAAAGCACTTAAACATATTTAACTTTAAGCATGAGTATAATCCTGTTGATTTCAGTGGTATTATTGAGACGTACTTTACAATTAAGCCTGTATCTAATTGCCATGCTGGATTGGGGCCATGCTGAGCAACTTTTTATGAACAAACAAAACTCCGATCTGATTAAACCCACAAGCCTGTGTTCAGATCTGCACAGGCAGATTCTTATGTCACTGTAAAGTCCCACTGAAGTTAATGGGGTTTCACCTGGATGGTGAAATTACCTAATTGCAGATCAGGGCTTCACATGAAAATGGGAATATTGGGGTATGTATTTCTGGTGTCTCAGAATGGAAAACACAATAAAAGGGGGACTAATAAAATCAAATATAAGTTAAAGAATTCTAAAAAAAAATTAATGTTGAGGCCTGCAGTCTATAATACAAAAATACCTCTGCAAAGTAAGATTTACTACAGAAAGTGTCTTATTAAACTGAATAGACTGAAGCATTATATGACCATGTTTTAGTGTTGTGATTTTCTCTTTACTCTACTTTTATTATAGAAAATATTTTTAAAATGTGCCATTACAGAAAATTAATTTGGTATCTCTAAAAACACAGTCTAAAAAATCCTAAATTAAATAAATATATATGGCACCATATTATAGAGAAAACAATAAATTTTTCCATATTTTTTTTTGGCAACAGAAATACTTGCTGCATGTTTTATCTAAAAAAAAAAATGGCAACTAGAGCTGTATAACCCTTTTTGACTTCAGTGTGGGAAGGTTTGGTTTGTCTATGTGTGAGGTCCTCTTTACAAGAGCATGGTGTATATGTAGTCATACAAAGGCAAGGCCCTAGGTTATGATTCCATTTTCTGTTTAACACACATATAAATGTATTCTTTTCTGCCTGCAGGGTGTGGATTGGAGAGTCAATATAACATGTCTGTTAGAGTAAGCCACCATTCTCTCTCTATCTCTCCTTGGGACTTACATTTGTTTTTCTCTTTCTTTTCTTGAATCTCTGAAGTTACTCAGACTGAATTTGTTTTGCCCTTTGTATACAATAAACTATAACAATGAGTTGGCAAGCTATAAAGTTCAGACTTAAAGCCCCCCAAATTATCCCTATGGAAAATTTTTAGGAAAAATTAAAACCCATGTGCACTCACATGTTAGCTAGCCAACAGGAAGCAGATTTAGAACTAGACCCCAACCCTCAGATTTCTGATCACAGAGAAAGAAATATCCCCATGTAAAATTGGACAAAAAATTTGCTGTGAACCAACATTTAAAATAATAACAATACAGTTCCCAGTCACTGGGGAATCACAGCTGTACTGGGCTCATTGCCTGTCAAAGAGACAATGGCTAGGAGAAAATGAATTAATAGTCTCTGACTTTTCCAGGTGGACCAGAGCAAACTAAAATGCAGATCCTTCGCTTGGAAAAATAGCATGAAGAATCCATTTTCTAATCCAGTCTGAATCCTTTCTCTCAGAAAATTATGTACTGCAGCACCTTGCTGCCTAATGCTGACCAGCTCCACCAACCTGCTTTTCACTTTCTACCACCAAACAGCTCTCCCCAAGAACCTCTATCCTCTTAAGAAGGGATGACGAGACCTCCCCCAAGATCCCCTCTCATAGTGCCCAGTCCCCATGCCAGCCCTCGATTGACATCATCCACTCTGCTAGCACCAAATCTCCAATCTCTTCCAAAAAAACCACCCCTCTGATGTCTCTACATCACCAACCCCCATTTCTCCTTACTCCAGTTTCCCCTCAGGCTAGTGGAAAAGATGTGTGCGTCACAGGGTCTTTTCCTTCTGTCTTGGAGGATGAGATCCCTGAACATGGAGTGTTCCTCACACCTTCTTGTCCCCTTCACTTGAAGAGAAGAATCCTCAGCTGATGTTTACCTTTTCCCATTACTGTGAGGGTTTGCCAGCTGGAGTATTCTCTTTATCCCCAACAAATGTGACTTCCTGTCCTGGAGTCTCCTTTGGTGACTCCCTATTAAATGTCCCATTATGAAGGGCAATGAAGAAAGAGCCATGGATAGGAAAGGTGTTTCCAGAGAGCAACAAAGGGGAAAGGCCTTTCGTTCCTCTCCAAGGACAACAGTATGTAGTGAGGCTGTTTTCCTATGTGCATGCTTAGGCAACAAGGTGCCTTGTGATTGTGTGTGATCCTGCCTGTATTTTGACAACTCTGTACACTCCTCTGTAGAGTCTGCTTATGTTAAAATTTTGCATTCACTTGTGTGTAATATTGAACGAGGCACTGGCTTTACATATATCTGGACAATGCTTATGGTTAAGGCTGTAAGAAAGATGTGATTTTTTTGGTTCAAAAAGTTGTGGCCATAGTTCATTAACATTGCAGTTCAAGGCATGCAGCCTACTTTCTAAAGCAGGGATGCAGCACAGAAGAGATGCCATGTCTCCTACTACCCTCTTGAAGACAAGCATTGAACGCAAGCATGATGGAGGGAGTGGTCATGCCACATTTGAGTGGCGGTGCAACCCTGTGCTCCTGATCACAAAGCCACTCACTCAAATTTAACCCTTCCATCAGGATGCATTGTGGGTCACAATGCCACTCAAATTTGCAGCATCTATATAAAATTGCAGTTTTGGGATGCCATTGAAAAGCAACTAAATATCAAGGCCCTAAAATTGCCCCTCAAAATACATTCACAGGATAATTTCTAATGAAGTTCTCTTGGTAATGACTCATAAGCAAACTTGGAGTTTGAATGAGAAACCAATGTTTAAAGAAGATAAGAGATGTTAACATTACAGATTCTTAGCATGCTCTCCAAACTTCCCTCCCAAAATATTAACATGTACTGACATATAACATTGAAATATAAAAATGAAGGATTGCTAAATGGTAAAATGAAAAGCTTTGTTAGCTCTATTTTAATTATGTGTAATTATGGAATGTGAATGAGTACAGAGGAGGTAACCCTTAAGCAAAGGTCTTTTGGCATAACAATGGTTTTGCTAATTCTTCTTTTACATAGAATTGCTAATCCACCTAAAATGATGCTATTGCTGACAGAACAAATGTAACATTGTTTTTATTATCACAAAACTTCAGCACAAAAGCTTGTAACAACGAAACTCTTTTTCTGGGAAGATCAAGTGCAGGGTAACACAAAACATGACACCAAAATTGCAAAACCAGCACACACAAAAAATCAAAACCAAAATCCTGCAGAACTTGGGTAATTGAAGCTTGTCCATGCATAATGTACTGGTGACTAAAACCCAAAGGGCTGCTATGTTAAAAGCCAGTTGGATGAAGGTTAAGTAATCTGTAAAGTAGAAATGTATAAAAGACCTAAGTGAAATGTAAGGATAGAATTGAAACACCAGACCAAGGGATCACAGAGAAGTCAACAACTACCATGGAAGATGGAAGGAGTTCCTGGTACCCCAGAATGTAGTAACTTGGGTCCATTTAGCAGCTCTGTCTTGTCTGTTATTTGTTAGGAATAAATTTAGATCCAGACACTATAAGTGAAAATAATTCTGTCTGAACTTGTATAAATGAAGGAAAAAATTGATTAAGCCAAAGTTGGATGGATTTGTGACTCAGTTTCCCAACTTTTACCCCCCAACAAAGAGTGCATTAGAAGTAGCAGTTTCTGTAACTAAGTTGCAGCATGGGATTTTTCTTGCAGCCTTAGTCATAGTGGGTTTTCAATGCATATTGTTCTATACATAGTATATAATCATAGAAACAGGCAAGAATTATTTAAATGGGTGAAGATGATGAGTTTAAGGCTGTCTGTCAAAACTGAGCAAGAGACAGTTGAAAAGAGTAAAATGCTCCCTCCATATTTCCACAGGCTGTGAATCCCAAAATAAAACTAGTGTTGATTTTTGCGTTTTTTTGTAAAACCAAAACAAAAATGACAGATTTTGCCAAAGCCTAAATGCAGCCAATTGAAACCATGTTTACTGGCAACACACATTTTCCCTTGAATAAATCACTTGCTTCAACACATTTTGTTTAAAACCGTGATCCCCTGACTTTCACATAAAGCACAATACTGATTTAAGCAATGTCATCTTAAACTGCATCAAATCCTTAGATAATCTCACATACCATAAAGCAAAAGCATGCTTCTATTACATCAAATGTTTAAAGATATGCAACGGGCTGCCACAGACAGTGTATTACCCAGGTCCCCCTGCAGAACTTTGCATATCAGAAGTACTTTTATTCCCTAGGGATTGAACTCCCTGTTCCTCTCAAACACTGAAACCAGAACTGTGACTGCTACTGCTGTAGTGCCATAGAAACTTTAGGTACTGATCGGCAAAGTCACTTTACAGAGATTAAAACCCAGGAGCGGGGGAGGGAGGAAAAGGGAGTGGGGAGAGACAGAGACTGTTGCATATATTTTGTGGAAAGCTCTGTAGAAGGAAGCCCAGAATAACAGGAGGCATACTGAGGATGGACAATATGTCTTATTCACAGTAATTTCTTTCTATGGTAGCTTTTGATTCAATAGGAATACTAACAATACTAAGTAAATGTCTTTAATTTACTCCAAACAATTCATTTCAAAACTTTCAATAGAGATGGTAGGAAAACAGGAGCTTTTTCCCCCTCAAAGTTTCAGTTTTTTTCCTCAAAAATGAAAAACTGTGGAGTGCGAGGAGGGAGGTGTTGCCAAAAAAAAACCACAATTTTTTTGGCCAAAAACTGATCATTTATTTCAGCTTTTAGGTTTTCAGTTTTGCAACAAGAAACAATCTTTTTGAGGAAAATATAAACTTTCAGTGCAAGTTTTGTTGGATCAACACCTCTGTTTTCCATTAGAAAATTGTCAGGTGGCTCTTTCGATACCATTTTTATTTGGACTCAGATCATTAAGGAAATAAAGAACCACGTTCAGTTTCTTTTTCCATCATTGGGTCTGAAATTTTATTTTTGGCTTGGGAATGCATGTATTATTACTCCCTGCTCCCTCCCATGTATGCATTAGTTCAATTGAGTTGTATACTTATCTACTACAGAAACATTCCTAGAGACTATATGTATGTTGTTATTACATGAATTTTCATCACCATTTTATTGTAGCTTCTGAGCTTTGTTGAGCTAGAAGGTGTAATTATTTAATATTCCAGTCAAACTAATTGCAAACATTTTTACTGTTACTTGACTTCCCAAATACAGCTATTGAGACCATCGTCCTGAAATCCAAAGCACATAATAAAAACAGTCATGCTGTCTGACAGTAACCTAGAGAATGCAAGTCTCTATACTTTAGGTTATTTGAATTAAAACAAAATCAGTGGAATGTCAAATAATGAGTTAATTTTTGCTCATTCATTTCTCACCAAAAACACTTGTCATTATTAGACAGTTTCTTAGCAAAGGCCACATTCTTTATTGTTCCCTTGTCTGCATAGAATAAAAAGCCCGTTTAAAACTAACTCCTGGAATCCTACAAGTGTGTTATTTAACAAACTACTTTAGACTTTCTTTCGTCCCATTAAATGTTACTAAAAACCATTCTTAGCAATGGAGATTTCAGTACAGTGGTTGTAAACCTTTGGTAAATCACAATTAATTTAAAATAATTTACATTTTTCTGTAAATCTTTTATTTCATGGTAGTAGCTGTTCCTTTTATAATTACGAAAGGTTTGAAGTCAAACAGGACTTTGTCAAAATGAAGACTATTTTTTTATATGTGCGCGCGCGCACTCACGCACACACAAACAGAGAGAGAGAGAGAGAGAGAGCGCGCAAAATAAAATACTAGAGACAATCCCAATAGGCTAGTTAGAAGACGGGCATAAGGTAGATCAATGACTTAGTTCTTCGACACAGAGGCAGACTTTCTCCATTCATGACAACAGAAAAGTTGAAGAAGTCCGATCCTTCAAAAGTCTAGAGTAGTGATATGAAACATTATGGAAAGTTACTGGAAACTGGTGGTAGAAATATAAATGCCAGATTTTCAAGGACTGGTTTGCACCTTTGTATTGAGCTAGGAATATGAAGTTCTTCTACACATGCCAAACAAATAGTATGTTAAAAGGCATTTGGAACACTCACAGTTGAGTTGAATATCAAATTTCAAGTGTGAGCATATAGAAGGCAGGTACATTTTGCTTGTGTGCAAAAATATTGTTCTAAAGTATGTGTGTGTCCAGTTGTGACTCCTGTGCTGGGTATGTGCGCTTTGGGGTTGTGCTTCTGAACAATATGAAGCGCTATGTACGTTAGGACAATGTGCATAGTCCACACACTTCCTGACAATGTATCAGTTTGCAAACTCAACTAAGAGCAGTGGGTAATCCAGCTTGCAGCCGCAGGACATTCAGCTACTAGCCTGCCTCAATATGCCCAGTGACTTCACTCTGTCAGCTCCATAGGCATGCACAGCACATTTTATTAGGGTGTGCACAGTTCACTAGATTGTGCACCCAGGGAATTTTTTATTTTTTTGTTCTTTTTTTAAAGCGAGTGGCACTCACTGTTACTCTCTGCCGTGAAATTCCACGGCAAACTGAAATTTGGCGGCGGAGTAGGACTCACAGCAGAGGGTAACACCACGAGATCACGCATTCCCGCATGCTAACGCAAGATCTCGCATAAGTTTAGTCTCTACCGCCAAATCTCAAGGTCTCGCAGCCTATGTCCCGTGTGCACATTTATGGTTAGCTCCCAATGCGAGATCAGCCTCCTGTCCCAATCAACATGGATCTGGAGGAGATAAGGGCGCATTTCAATACTAAGACCTCCCACCATCTCTGGAAGGTAGAAAAACACAAGCATTCATTGCAAAACGGGCCGTTGCTAAGACTACTGCACTGATAGGATGGGCTCAGCTCCTACTCTTGGTGATTCTCAAGACAGAAGGTGGTACTAAGAAAAATGAATTTTAATGATGAGATTAATGTCTGTCACAAACATTTTTCAGCAGAGAAAAATGCTATTATGGAGCCTCCTGATGACTCTTGATATGGTTCAGAAAGAGTGCCCAATTCCCCATGATTCCAGGATGGGATAGAGTTCCTTTCAAAGATGTCAGGTCCAGCAGAGCACATTTAGTGAGGAGGCAAAGCACATCTAAGACACACTGGGAAGAATTCTGGACTCAAGCTGAGTAGGCTACACAAAGCGAACGAGTAATTCAGAGAGGAAAATAAAATGAAGCAAAAAAAAATATCCAAGCCAGAACAAAGAAACCTAGCAAGAGCTCTTGGGGAAAAAAAGGCTGTGTGTGTCAAGGATGGGTGTGTCTGAGGAAACAAGAGTGATCATCAACTTGCAAATGAGACAGTTTCCTACTCAATACCCTTTTCAGTTTAACTCTTGTTAGGAGGCAGGATTCACCTGGAAATCACACAGCAATACTTTCTTTACTTCATAGCTGGGCTTTCCTGTACTCACCATCCTGCTCAACATTCTTGATGTGTTTATATGTGCAACATGGCATTATGCTGTGAAGGATGAGTCGGCTAGTGTTCATTGTCTCGTAGCACTCAATTCCAAACGTAGTACTTGCATAATGTTAATGATGAGAAGACGCTATCAATCCATTTCTTTGCTACCTATTTTCCTTCACTTGGATGACTGCAATTTCCCTATGGATTTCCATAACATCTCTGGCTAATAGCTTCATGAATAGGTTTCACAGTAACAAAAATATGCACCAATTTTTGCTTAATGAAATCCTGGGATTGCTGCTATTCTCTGATTTATTTAAACACTAAGTGTGTGCATGCATGATCCACATAAAAGTTAATGACAAGTTACTGTATCTCTCTAGATGATAACTAATTGCTTTTAATGGCATAAAGTCTATGCTGATTATTCAGTATCTTGGTAACTTAAAAAAAAAAGGACCACCTTATTTCATCTCTCATTCATCAATGCATGAAATGTAAACCTGGTCCCATAATATGTCAGCTCTCAGAGGTATGGTACATTAGCTTGTTAGAGTGTATTAAGACTAATGTGAATTTGTAATAGTAGCTCAGACTATTTTGTTTAAATGTGATAATCTTACGTACTAAGAATTGGTTTAATGGTTTAAAATAATACAAAAAACACCCATGACAAAGGCTTTAGACAGTTTCCATAGTTTCCAGCTTACCTGGAAGTATATTAATGGAATTCGCTATTCAAGGAGGAGAGAAAAAATTTACAAATTATTTTTAAAATGTAAATTTTCAAGGGGTTGAACTAATAAAATACTGTATATAGTCCATTTTGAAGTGATAAATAAGTATTTCTGAGGGATAGCATCAATGAGTTTACACAGTGAGTATGCTGTAATGAACTGAAGTGTCAGAGTATAAATATATTTGCTTTTTATCTGGACTTTTGTTTGTTTATGTTAAAAATGATCAAACAGATTAGGGAGACAGCGCCCTTTATTGTTGCCTGCCCGTTCCACCTCCACGCCAGGAGTGAATGGTGTGGGGGTTACTTTACAATTCTTTTATCCATAACAGTATGTAACTGTATACATTTCCAGCAACTCCCCATAGACTCTTATTTGGTTAAATTGACACCTATAAAATGAATATTAATAACTACAAAATGAATACAATTATACACGCCCATGTTTGTTGTTTACAGGATTATTGCAGACCATAGGCACATTACCTTGAAACTTACTAATATTTTTTAAACTATACTACATGCAAGAGAGGGAAAGAAGATAATGCTGTTCTCACCCAAGACCTTGAGAGAGAATAGTTATATGTTAGTTTTATTTCTTGAGAAATAACAGACCTTAGTTAGAATTTGCACAAAGTAACAGAAGCAAGGTCTGCTTGTATCATCAATCCATTCCCCTTAGCTTAGGCCTGACCACATTTCCAGCTTTTAACTCTTTACTCTCCTACAGTTTACTTTGTACCAGACAATGCCAGACTATCAAGCACTGGCTCTCCTTCAACCGGTGTCCCAAGCAGAGCTAGGATAATTATACCTTTTGTGATATAGCGAGGGCAGAGGGCAGTAGGAGAGTGCTATTATTTGTAAGCCAGGGAGTGGGCTGGCGCAAACCCACTCACTGCTGAAGGCCCCTCCCCCAGCCTAAAGAGAGGAGCCACTGAGCCCGGGATACAACTGATTATGGGGGACAATTAATGAAAAAAACAGGAGGGGATGGGGGTCACAGGGTCAAATGAAGAAAACCAGAATGGGACACCGAGCAGAGAACCCCGGACAGTGTCCACTGCTCCCGGAAGGTGTCAAGGCAGCCAGCAGATGTTGCCCAGAGGAACTCTGCCCATATGCGTGAGTGCATGAGGGAACGGAAGTAGGCTCCACAGTCGCAGAAGGCCCCCCCTGCCAACCTCATCTCTCTGGTCTTGTAGATGTCATTTTGGTCAGGGCTAGGAGGAGGTTGACGAGGAGGTCCTGCTTCTTTGTGGGGCCACAGATGGGGTGTGCAAAAATGAGCAAGTGAGGGGAAAAGTGAGGGGAGGAGTTATCTGTGTAGACCCGCTCAATCGATCCAGAAATCAATGCAGGAAAACCACCCCGGTAAGTGGCGTAGCGCTGCGTCAACAGGAACGCTGTTCCCTTCGGCGCAGTGCCATGTGGATGGCGTGCGGAAGTGACGCAGCGAAGTCGACGGAAGATATGCAAGTGATTTACGTCACTTGCATATCTCCAGTCGACTGCTGCTGAATATGGAAGGTAAGTGTAGACCGGGCCTTGTAGTCATTGCAGTCTCACTAATCTTTTCAGTATGAGAGGATTATTGCTCCATCCCCTTGCATTCTAAGGGTATGTCTACACTGTGAAGTGAAGTTGATTTAATTTCAATTAACCTCACTCCACACTGATGAAACAGGAAATGGGAAGTAAAAGTTTCCCAGGGCTTGACCACGAGAGGGGCTTTTTCCTGTGCACGATGTCGCAGTGGAGCATTATGGACACTTTCCGGAGGCCAATGATGTCAATTTATGCAACACTCCAACTACACTGCCTCTCATTTGACCCATCCACTTCAGTTTTAGTGCTATGCCTCTCACAGAAGTAGATTTATTGAATCGATGTTTCCACTGAGTTAGGTTGGCAGAACAGACCTGGCAATGGAGATGCATACTTTATTCCACCTGGAATATTGTGTGCAGTTCTGGTGTCCCATGTTTAAG
>ML675609.1:23347100-23387996 GCA_007922155.1 Mesoclemmys tuberculata | reverse complement strand
TCATATTGGTCCCTTCTGACCTATGAGTCTATGAGTCTATTTGGTAAACGGAAGGCAGTTTCCGTCAATCTAAATTTGCAGTGTAGACCAGGCCTAAATCTTTATTATTCAATACAACTTCATAGCTTGCAAGCATCAAAACTATTGCATTTTCTCTGCACAAGAAAACAGATAGATCCTTCTAAGGAGACTTAATGATATTTACAAGCAACCACCAGAAGGCATTTAGGAGCAAGGAAGCTTTCTCCCTTCTCCCCAATCCATTCCTCAAGACAAACATACTCAAAACAAACAAGAGTCTCTGTCTCTGAAAACTCAAGGTAAGAATGTATCAGTAACCTCTAAATCTAATAATTTTATGGCAGGTCAGAGTCATTATGTTGCTTATTTTATTCATTTTTCATATTATTCTGCATATCTTAATGCAAAGGACTAATGCTGTTAACCCAGAGCACTTCATTGGTCTTTCTTCTGCTCTCAAAGTCTGTTCCTGGCCAGTTATATGTGGAGATGTACGAGTGTAAAGAAAATTAGAAGACAAACCTCCTACACAGGACTCCATATAGAAACCACAAACAATAACCTGCCTTATTCTGAAGAGCAATCCAATGCAGTGCTTGGTTTTCTCAAGCTTGAAAAGACAGATCCCAAAGTATAAAGCAAAACACCTGAAGTCTGTTAGTTAAGTGATATATGAATCCATTTATTTACTACAAGTGAAGGAGCAATCCAGATAGAATGACCATTGTGTAAGCAAGGGATCCTGATCTCTGGAAGAGAAAAGGTAAGACCCGTTCCCACCAAAGGAGGAGGGGAAAAGTTATAGCTTAGATGAAAAAATTACTGCAGGAAGAAAATTTAAAAGGTGTTCAAATAATTGTTGCAAAAGAAGTTAAATATTCTTCGGCGAATGCAAGCTGCTCTTTCTTCTGTCGCTCTCTTACTATGGGTACCTGGTTCTTAGACATTATGGTGTATTCTTTATAAAATGCTGCAGATTATATTACACTGGTAATTAATTTAGGTCCTCCCCTGCATAATTGCTTTTAATGTTTTTATTATTTGTTTCCAGTAGCACCCACAATGTGCTAGGTGCATGGCCCTTCATCAGTGAGCATGCAGTGATAAATATCCAGTAAAGGGCATAGCCATTAAAGAGGGCAGATGGAAATTTCAACTCAAAGGGTACACACTTGTGCACCTTCCTCCACTACACTATTCCACTCATTTATTAGCACTGCTTCCAGGGATAAAATAGGCTAAATAAATTATCAGCTATTTGTTTGTCACATAGAAATGGATGCTAAGACAAGATTGGTAAAGTTCAGTGTTGGCTTGTATCTAGGGGAGGGGTCATAAACCAAACTATTTTGGGATAAGAAGTTCTATGAAGTAATAAGGTTATCCCTATTATTATTATTATTATTACAAATAATAGGCAATGTGCATACACAGTTCCATACAAACTCAACAAAACAAGCTGTCTTCCCTTAGGAGCTTACATTCAAATTCAGACTGACAAAAAGATAAGACAAATCAATTCTGGAGGCCAGATGGACTGGAGAAAGATAAACTGCAGTTTCAGAGCAAGGCATAACCTAATGCAGATCAAGTTCAAACTGTAAGGAGAATTTTAGCAGTGTTACACAGAAAGCAGAAGCAAGTCCTGTCCATGAGAACTTAATGAGGGGTAGAATACCCCCGCATCTGGCTACCTTGAGGCTTCTTGCACCTTTCTCTAGCCATTGTTGGAGGTAAAATACTAAACCAGACAGACTGCAGATCCGATCCAATCTAGTCATTCCTACATTTTAGACATAGCCTAGATATAGGAGGCAGGAGATAAGAGCTTAAAGTGATGTTACGAGCATAGGTGACAGTAAGGATACCCTGTCTAAAAAAGTTAGTGCTAATAGAAAAGGGCAGGGAAGGACAGGGATTCAGAAGTTTTATGGATATTTTGGATTGGATCAGTTTCATACACACACACAGTTAAATTCATCCTTGATGTTAATCCTTTAATGTGAGTTTGATATGGTGCTGGGACATCCAGAATATGCTTATGTAAAAGCAATAGCATAGGCAAAACCAAACGGAGTGGGGGAAGTCATCAGTACAGAGGTAGTAGTTGTAACACTGGATCAGAGTGCATAGAAGGATTAGTAGAGGGAGCAGGGTCAGCGTTATGAGGAGGCCAATAGAGTGGGGGAGAAAAGAGGGTAAATCACCACTGAGAGAAACTGAATGTATGGCCAGTGAAATAGGAGAGGTAACTGGATAGCAACACTGTAAAAGCCAAAAGAGGCGAGGTACGAGTAGTGGAGGAGGAGATGACCTAGCCAGCAAGTAGAGTATAGAGAAGCATCTTTGGGGTTTGAAGGAGCAGGAATCACTCATGGAGGAGCTACTTAGCAAAACAGAAGGCCTGCTGAAAGAAGAACTAACGTAATGCAGAAAGTCAGGGAAGATATGCATTATCAGTGGCCCTATTTATGTTCTTCAGGAGAATGTGAATGGGGATGGCTTCCACCATTCTTTAAGAGAGAGTATTCTTTGTGGTCTCTACTCTGTACCTACCACTATGGGAACTAAGGTCCCAATTCAGCAAAGCTCTTAAATAAGAATGTGCTTAAGTCCATGCCTATTCAATAAAGTATTTCAGCGTATGTTTTAAAGTTAATTTAAGTGTTTAAGTGCTTTGCTGAATCCAGACCAAACATTCCAAAATTTGGAGTAGCTAGAAAAACAACTGGGGCTGGCAAACAGGCCCGATTTCTGAAATCATTACCAGTTTTATTTGAATCTTTGCTGCCAAGTGTTGGACTACTGCAGTAAATTTTTTCTGATGTAATATTCCATTTTTATCCTTCATTATATCTCTCTGGTTTATATTTTTAAATTAAGTTACAGTTGAAGCCATAGAGTTATTCTCTCTCTCTCAACTACATACTTTGCTCCCAATTCCTCATAAAAAAAATAACCACCAAACAATGCCTTGACGAACCAATACCTTTGAATTTTGTCCTGCTCTTCTTTTTTTAGGAGAGCATATTTTGCTCAATCTATTAGGTCTTGGCAAAACCTGAGCAAGCAGAAGACTATCTCTGTCCAGTTTATTCATAAGAATCACACAGTATCCACTACTTTTATGTTTGTATTAACATTGTCTGCCAACACATAAATAAGCACAAAAATCCCATTTTTCAGAATTCAGTTTAAAATTAAATTATACCTTTCTAATAATATTCTTCTGTATATATAATATGGTACAGCAATTTATAAGATTATAGTCTTAAAACAGAATGATTACATATTGTGTATATTTTTTTTCTCCAACATTTTTGCAGCTAGAAAAGCTAATGGTGGTAAGAAATAATCTAATAGCAAAATGACTTCAGACTGGAAAAATACATACATTTTTTGCATATTATTCAGACAAACTCTGGTATCTTAAAAAATGTAATCAGGAAAGAACACATTATGGGTGAAACTGGTAAATATCAGTATCCCAACTGTAAAAATGAAGATTCATAGAAGATCAGGGTTGGAAGGGAACTCAGGTGGCCATCTAGTCCAACCCCTTTTATAAAGCAGGACCAACCCCAACTAAATCATCCCATCCAGGGCTTCATCAAGGCGGGCCTTAAAAACCTCTAGGGATGGATATTAAAGAAAGAAATTAAAGTATAAAGAAGTTGAGATTTGCTACCCACCACTGATGGAATATCTATTGGATGGGAACTTCAAAAGCACCTAGCATCACTTGAGAATACAAGTCTAACTAAAAGTCAATGAGAATTGTGCTCCTAAGACACTTAGGCACTTTCGAGGATCCCAGTCATCATTACTAGGATTGGACATCATGGATTGCTGGCTTTCAATCTGTTGTTCATAACTCTAAACCACACTTTGCTGCATATAGATTCTTCATTTATGGAAGAAATTAAGGAGGAATATGCAAAAGAAAAATTGTTTACCCTGTTATATATTCTTCATGAAATTTGCTAGACTTCCAACCAGTCATCTGACTGAAGATCATATACCATCAAGTGGCACATTTGAGAAAAATTGAATAAAGATTTTCTCTGCATATACCCAATAGTGGCAGGCTCTTCTTTTGACCTACCTTGGAGGACAGGTGTTTGAACTTTGCATGGAAATGTTGTGCCTGACCCTTTAATGCCACTCTTAAGAAAAAAAGGAGGAGGGTGTGGCTCTCAAAGGAATTAGGGTCTGGGATCGAAATGTACAGAAGGAAATCCTAGGAACAACATAACTTGAGGGAGTGGGAGCAGAGTTTATCCTCAGCTTTATGTTGTCTTTTATTACATCCAATGCCAATAAAAGAAGACCCATAAGAAGGGTTTGGACACTAACCCAAGATGTGTGTATCCCAGGTGAGATGAGGATTCATCCCATTGATTCCAAATAACTAAACATCATCCCAACCCAGAAATTATTACAAATGCTATTCTTTGATATAGAATGCTACATCCAGTCAAAGAAAATTGCTTACTAATCAAGTAGAAAACAAATCCCTATAAAATAAAATATTCTCAAAAGTACACATCAGTTGATTAGAGCAACATTTTTCTAGCCTTTGTATGAAATAATTTCCACAGCATTGGCTTAGTATAGGGCTGCCCCCTTGTTCTCACACCCCAGCAGGTAATTTTTTTCTCTCCTTGTTCTAAAAAGCACTCCATTTCTTACATAAAATTCTGTTTTAGTGGGGCTTAAACTGTATAACTCTTCATTTCCATACTCCTAGCTTTGCTGTTCAGACTGTTAGAAGAGGAATTCTGCAAATCAGGTAAACTTATGCTAATAACTTCTCCTTTATTTTGCATAGCAAAAGTACTATAACACAGTAAAGAGTCCCAAGGAAATGTCTGCCTAAAGTAAACCAATAAATAAATGAAGGAAGACCGACAATGTACTAGATTAATACTTAAGAGTGCCCGGAGAAGGATTCATCCTAAAGAGATTGCAGTTGTAAAATTTAGGAGCCCGCTGGGAAAGGCTGCCTAGAAGAGGTGTTGAATCAGCACATCTTTCAATGGGTCTCCTAAATTAATCCTCTTCGTGTCAATGATTGTACAGGGATACTCAGTGGATAGGGTGGTGGGGTTGCTGGCACCACTGTTACTCCAAACAGATTAACAGCTAACAGATTATATTGGCACAACTGCCCCAAAAGTGAATCTTCCTCAAGAGCTAGAAAACCAGAATGGCCTGATAGTTCTGACCCTAAGGTGGGGAAGGCACTATGTGGTGTCAAAGAAAGGCACAATAGAGAGGGAATGGACTGCTCATATGCAAGATATTTCTCATTAGTTAGATACACAGGGTCAGATTCCCAGCATATCACCAATGAATTCAACTGAACTACATCAATTTCCACCAGCCAGTGTCCTGGATCATAGTATGTAAAGCATGCTTTATCTATCTATTAATTCACACAAACTTAAAAGCCAGAGCTAGACAAAACTCATTAGGTCATCTAGGCCCAGTGTTTTTCAATGACTGGTCCCTGAGATCTCCCTGACACAGTTTAGGAAGGCAGCAAGCTAGTCTCTGGTATCAAAAAGGTTGGGAAACACAGATCTAGCCCATCTCTCTACCACTGCAGGAATGTTCCCTACAGAACATTTTCAGGTTGTAATGAAGGTTTCTATCACATCTTTTAGGAGACTATTCTGAAGTTAAATACATCTCATTGTCAGGAAGATTTTTCTGATATTCAGCCAAAATTTTCCCTTTCTCGATTGCATCCCATTAATCTTATCCCTCCTACACACCACAGTAAACATAATGGCTCTCCTTCCCTGCAGGTATTAAGTTGACATTATTCCATGAGTTCTTAATTAACCTAGGACCACATTTACAAAAAAAACAGCCTCCAAATTTGCAAATGCAAATAGTTCTGTTCATATATTCAAATGTTGTATTTGTGGGTACAAAACTTTGCACATATAAAATTGTTGGATTAAATTCAGACACCAGACTGCAGTCTTTTTAGTATTTAGCACAGCAATAAAAAACAGTTATTCATTCTGTCATAAATGTTGTTCTTCAAGATGTATTGCCATGTCCATTACACTGTACGTGTATGCTCGTCATGTGCGTCAAGCTGACTGTATTAGTTCATGAGCATGAGTGCCAACTCTCAGGGCACACTATTAAAGAAATTGGTCCAAACTGGTTGTATATTCAATACCTGTATTTTACCAATCAAGTAACAAATGTTAACTCCTAGACCACTATAATAAGCCTTAAAATACAGTCAGTCTCCTTGGGCACTCCAGACTATCCTTGCCATCCAGGCAAGCCTGCTTTGGTGATAGATGGCTCCTTACACCAAAAATCACTATACTATTCAGGTCACTCTCAGATCTCAAATCAAAAACAATGCTTGTAGCCAGTCCTGTATTAAACTAACTAAAGGTTTATTAACTAGGAAAGAGAAATAAGAGTTATTTACAAGGTTAAAGCATGTAAACATGCACACACAAATGAGACACAATCTTATGTTCCAAAAGATGATAGTAGTTGCTATCAAATGCAAGCTTTATATATCCTTTAGGGCTAAGCCAAGTCAGCTGGGGTCTGCAGGCCTTTTGGTGGGGAGGAGACAACAGGTTGCATGACAAACTACTATTTCACACTTGGTAATGCTTCTCCCCTGACTGTGGGGGTTTACTGTCTTAGCAAATATTTTTATAGTTACATAACAAGTTCTTAAATATTACCTTACAACATGGGATATGGCTATTACAAATCAGATTAAATACATGCAGACTCCTACAAGCATTTAATAAAGTCTAAACATTAAACACGTTCTCCTAACTCTAATATTGATTTTAACCATACCTACACACAGGTGGCCCAGACTGCTTTCCAGCTAGGCATTTGTCAGTGTTCGGTGAGGCTCCGTGGCCATGGCATGAGCTAGAACCACCAAGTGCACCGAATATACAGTGTTGGAAAGTTTTCCCTAGCAGTAACCATAAGGTGGCCCTGCCTCTATCCGAGCTGCACATGCTACAAAACAAGTGTATAAAGGGCAGAGTTGCCCCGCTCCTCCTTCATTTCTTTCACACCAGAAGCAATGGTAGACATTGGGGAAGGAGAGTACGTTATGTAATGGACACATGCAACACATCCAAAGAACAGTTATGGTAACCATTTGTTCTTCTCTGAATGTTTGCATATGTCTATTATACTGCAGGCGACTCTCAATCTGTTAAACCAGGAGATGGAGCTCAGAGTTTCATCAGAAGAGGCACTGTAGGACTGCCTTTCCTACATTTGCAGAGAACAGTGCTTAATACCTGGTGAAAGCATGTATGGAAGACAATTCTGTTGTTCTACAGATGTCCATAATTGGGACACGTGTCACAAATGCTGCTGAGGTCAAATAAGCTCTGGTCAAATGCTCTGTGAATGTGTCAGAAAGGTCTTACTCCTTTGGCAGCATAGCACATTGTAATGCAGCTAGTGATAATTCTGAGTTGTAATTAGAAGGTCTCTCATACATTTTTGCATAGGAAATGAAGAATTAGGAAGATACCCAGAAAGGATTTGTCCTAGCTAGGAAAAGACCAATGCTCAATAAATGTCCATACTGTGGAGCATCCCCTTGTCTTTATGCATATGTGGTTTTGGGAAAAAAGCTGGTACCTATATAGTCACCACTTTTGAAAGGAACCTGGGGTGTGGTCTCAGCTGAAGCTTGTCTTTGTAGAAAACTGTGCAGTGTGGATCCATGACCAATGCATTCAGCTCTACCAACCTCCTGGTCGAGCTGGTGGCCACTAAGGCGGCAAACTTTGCTGAGAGGTGTAGAAATGAGCACAGTGCTAACAGCTCAAAAGGAGAACCCATTAGCACAGACAACACCAGATTAAAATCCCAGGAAGAGGTTGGGTCTCTGACAGGCAGGAACTATCTTACCATCTACATGAGGGTGAAACCCTGAGATGGCTGCTAGATACACTTTAATGGAACTAAGGCTTAGACCTGACTCCTTAAAAGATAGTCCAGGATTGATCCAATCTTCAGGGCTACATTAGAGGAGGCTTTCAAAAACATGTCCATTTTTTTTGGTAAGTAGCTCTTGTGGACTGCTTTCTGCTATTAAGGAGCATATTCTGAACTGCCATGCTTCCTCTACATTCAGCCACTGGTGAATTGTGCCATAAAGGTGCCACACTTGTGGATTGGGTGCAGCTCCTGGCCATGGTTCCACATCAAATCACCTTTGGTAACAGTAAAGATTCACAAATGGACAGTTTTCGGAGGTCTGAATAACCCTTCTGTCTCAGCCAGGCTTGAGCAATAAGAATAATGTGGCCCTGATCTTGCTTGAGCTTGAGAATGATGGTGAGTACTGCTGGTTAGGCATAGAAGAGCTTTTTGTTCCATGAAAACAGGAAAGTGTCCAGTATTGATCCTGGGCTGTGACCCATCCTGGAACAAAACCATAGACACCTCCTGTTCTCTTGAGTCACAAACAGATCTATGGACAGGAAACCCCTCTATAGGACACCGATGCTAGAATGTTCACGTTGAGAGACCATTCACGGGCCACACTGAAGGACTTGCTAAAACAATCTGCCAGGCTCCTCTTAACCCCTATGATGCCTTCAGAGTGACCAAGTTCCAAAAGCATCAGTTCCACAACTTTACTGCCTCCTGATGGAAACTGTCCGGACTTGAATGTTCTTACTTATTCACAGAAAGCACTGCTGTGGTGTTGTTGGTAAGCTCTGGAATAGTCTTACCCTGAATATGAATCAGGAACTGCAGATATGCAGAAAATAGTCACAATATGCACACAATTTGAGGACATTTAGGTGTACCTGGCCACATGAGCAGACCAAACTTTGAGCCTGAAGATTGCTCAAGATGTGCTCCCCACCCAAAGCTGAGACACCTGTTACCAAAGTCAAGATAGTGAGAGGGAAAGAGAAAGGAAGGTTTTCTTTGTTCATCTACCAGGTCAGAGATGGCAATATCCTGTATGGGATCACATGATGAATCTGATGGTAATAAACAAATTTAAGCCATGCATCTTCTTGACGTATTTGTTGAAATTCAGAAGGTCTAGGATGGGCCTGAGCCCTCCTCTGGCTTTGGATATTAGGAAATATCAGGAATAAAACCCCCTTCCCCAATGAAAAGGGGGCACCTTTTCTCTCACTTCCAAAGAACATAGAGTCTGCACTTCTTGTTTTAGCATGGACTTGTGAGAGGGGTCCTTGAAAAGTAACTGGTTAGAGGGGCAGGAGGGAAGGGTAGAAAGGAGCTGGAGGATACATCCCAATTCCACCATGCCTAGCATGATGATAAACGACGAATCATAAGAAATGGGACTGCCTGTCCAGGAAAGATGGGGAAGGCCGGTGAGATCCAGATCATATGCTGTCCTTGACAAAAGAGTCAAAATGAGGCTTCAAAGTCTGTGGCTGCCAAGATGAAGACAGCAAGGAAGTAGAAGGCATTGACTTCCTCCTGTTGGATTGATCAGTCTGGCAGAAGGGCTCATATTGCTCTTTGAGGATGAAGGAGCTCTCCAGCTTTAAGTGCTCCACAAGACCCAGACATGCTCCACTTTTCAGTTACTCTTAAAAATCTACTTCTACCACCCTGATTATAGTGAATCTTTTTGATTTGCATAGAAATCCCCCCCCAAACCCATCTACTCACGTATCCTTAGACTGTGAGCTTCAAAGAACAGGGATTCTCCTTTCTGTGCATCTAGAAAGCAACTAAAACATTGTGGGCTACTGCAAACAAATGAATAATGAAGGGATCGTGCCACACCAATATCAATGCAGGCCAGTGCTTATCAGGCACAAACTACTAATGAAATGCCCCCTGCTGTAACTCAGTGCATCACAAACCATCAGATTGTATCCTCCCAAGACCCTCATGAGGTAGGAAGCCAAGCCATAGAGAGATTCAGTATTTAAATCAGGATTACATAGCATGTGTCTGGCAGAAACAAGAACTCAACCCAGATCTACAGAGACCCAGTCAAGTGCTTCAATGACATCATCATCCTTCTTCCTCTAAATGTTGGTTGTAAATATGGAAAGCTCATTATACAGCCCAAACTTTTAAAACCTGGAGAACCTAAAGCTAAGCTCCTAGAGTAAACAGTAGCCTAATTTTTAAAAGGTGCTGAGAACTTGCAGCTCCCATCAAAGAAAATGGGATTTAAGTGTGAACCAGTGCTTCTGAAAATCAGATAATTTTATTTAGAAACTTAAGTACAAATTTAAGAGCTTAACTTTTGGCATCCAACTTTGCAAAATCTGGCCATTGTTTTCTGATGTTTTGCTTTTTAAAAACTTCTGCCAAAACTAGTTCCCTGTCAATGTTCATAGCTAAGTCTGGAGGAAAAAAAACCCATCAATGCATATTTTTATTTAAATGCATGGTGCACTACTGTTTCAATTTTGTTTTCATCGAGAAATGGAGATTGAAGACTATGCACTGAATATGAACATTATGCATACAAGAACTGAATCTCTTTGAGCTTGTGCTGATTGGACTAAGGCATTTATCAAATTAAGGGATGCTTAAAGTGTGATTACATTTAAAAATAGGTTGCAAGTATAACTTTCATACAGTGTCTGACTTAGTTTAATTTTTGCCTTTAATGGGTTGCATATTTTCAGTACTTATCATGGCGTGACTATGGTTTTTGACTGGAAGAGTCTCTGGAACAGGATAATGTTTCTCAATTTATTACAAGTTAAGACAATACAGTACTGAAAGATCCAACCTTCCTAATTTTCTCTCTGACTGAGAAATACTCTCAAGTGTAGGAGCCAAATGCAAATATTCTGGCTAGGAAAACTAGATTATTGGGGAGTGAGATCAATGTTGGCGGTCAAATTGTACAAATTAATGGGACAAAGTCAAACTTGTCATAAGCACTCAGTGGGAGTTGGATCTGTTTACAACAGGGCTGAACTTGATCCAATATGATTCTGTGAAGTATAGATCAGAGTAGAATTTGATTCTTAATTTAGAAACCTTTAAAAAAGTATTTTAGATACAATTCTTTGCAGGGACATTTATTCAGTAGTTGTACCAATAAACTATAAAGTACATGAAAATGTACAATGCTAATCTGCAGCATGAAGCAAGGGGTGGCCAGACATCCTCATTCACTGGAATTATCCCAGTTTTACAGGAGTGTTTCAGTGTCCTGACCAGATCTATCAAAAATGAGGTAGCCCTTGGGGGTGGCAGGAGACTGACCCAGTGCCAAGGCATCATTCAAAGATTACAAAGTCATGTCTGGTGCCTTCATCCTGGGCCTGTGGCACCAGAACCAACCACTCCTGACACTAGTCTCAAGGATACAGCCAGGTCCAGCCTCGTTGCAGAGGTGACAGACAGTGCCCTGATGCCCTGGGGAGTCCAGGACCAGGTAGTACTGTGACCTCAAGGGGCCTACATACTACACATGACAATCATACGGCGTCAGGACCCACGTTTGGTACCAGTGGTCCTAGTATCCAGGCTGGGTTGGTACTGTGCGCCACACTCTGCCATGGGTATGTGTTTCGTGTCCCCCAGCAGCCAGACTGAAACTGCCAAGTCCTGTGACTTGGCTGGGGACAGCTGTTGACTTTTCTGAGTGTCAGAATATGAGGCAGCATGCTCACCCTGAACGCACTGGGAACACCTAACCACATGGTGAAACATCAACACCACCAGGTCCAGAACCCTGGACGACATCAGGGTGAATCATCTCCTGTAGGCATATCGGCTCTGCCCTGGCAATGTAGTCTGGAGCAGTGGAGTGCCTACAGATTGGTGTGGTGGTGAGAAGCAAGCAGAGATCAGTGTCCAAGGCAACAGGATAGCCAGTATCAGTCAGGATTCTACCAGGGACCATACTAGCCAATGATTGTTACAACTGCTTTGGTACCAAGGAGACTAATACAGACACCACAGCATTAGGTAAGACCTCTGTCACAGTTGGGTCCACTCTGCTGGTACTGGCTCAAGAGCTCAGGGAACTTTTCCTAAGTTATGAGACGTCCTTAATGACTGACAGCCTGGTGGTCTTATGAAGTTGGATCAGGGGATAGCAATCTTCACCTCTTCTCCTTCAAAGACTTGCAAAACTTGTGTGTCGAGAATAACTGTTATATACTGTTTATACTTCAAATCTATTTGACCTGTAAGACTATTGATGCCATTATTCCTTACTGGAATGCTTTATTGTGCTTTTGATGGCAAACTATGTGGCATTCCATATGTTAGTTTTGGGTACATGGAAATTAGTTCCCAGTCTACTAGAAAAAAGAGAGCACAACATTTTCTGTCCCTTTAATCCTTGGATAGTTAAGGTTGTGATTAATTGATTGTTGCAACATTCACAGTCAGTGAAAGATTCATTAAGCTTCATTGGCCATGGTCCCTTTAAGTGAGCAGTGGCCCTGAACAGGAAGTGGGTTATTGACAGGACTATTCTGGACAAATAAATGTGTGTTTACCAGATGTGTGTGGAGCCTTTTGTTCTGTATTAATCACAGCAAACATAATATTGACAATGAGAATAACTACTATCACTTTTTCATTACCAAGAGATCCAATATTACAATGGAATCAAAGATTGAATGCCTTACTGACATATACCTATTTGCTGTCATTCTAAAACACTTAGGAGCTGAACACAAATGTATCCCTTTTATCCACTGCTTTGCACCTGAAGGCCAATGCAATTTGCTAACTTGGGGCAGAGTCCTATAAAAAATGCCATGATAACTTATTCTAAGGATCTGCTCCAGTTCAAACGTCTCTAGAGAGGCCAGGCAGCAAGGAAATAATACTGCCGTTTGTTTTGGCACTCTGTGAATTGAGGATTCCCTGTAATTCTGAGATCAACTAGTAAGAAGTCAACTGATAAAAGAAGTAGTCAATACATGCATTTCTGAATGCTTTCCACTGGAATTGGACTTCCTCACAGTATTCAGGTCAGTAGATATGGATGCATATATGAAGGTGGCTGCACTAGAATCTTATATAGCCCAGGAACCCACATACTCTATGGTTGTGTAACAATAGAATCTGCTTTGGTTGCTCCAAAATTAAGTTAAAAAATCTAAACTTTTGTTTACAAAAAAGAAACTCCTAATCCATATTGCTGAAAACCATATGGTGTGAAAAACCTCCCAAATATAAATCGCATGTAAACTGGTGCTGTGTTTTCTTCTCAGTCTGAAGAAAGTCTGGAACAATAATTTATATGTGAAGCATCCCCTCTCATCTCAGCTTTAACCCTGGAATATGACATTTTAATGATCAGTGGTCAACTTTTCCATCTGTAGCAGAATCATCCAATTAATGGTATTCAGCCGAAAATCCCAAACAGGCTCACAGGTCTTTTGGGATGCCAAAGCTTTTAAACTGTCCTTTACCTAGTGGCCTAAAACTCCAGCTAATTTCTCAATAATGTCTATAATGAAGCTGTGGATTGTCAAAAGAACTGGCTGCAACTTGGAATTTTCAGTTTATGGGAAATGTTGACATTTGGAAATTTCCCATGAACAAGAAGTTTCATAAAAAAGTGTGTTGGAAAACACTGATAGGTGGAGTTTCTAAGGAGAAATATGCTCCCTGGACTCCAGCAAAGGCTGTCTGAAATTGACATGATTTTTGTTAGCTTCATTGCTGCTATTCAGTGGGGGTCAGAAATGAAACTGACTATCATGTTAATTTCAGTCAGCAGTTGTCAGGCTTTTTAGCTCCAGATCAACCCTGCCAGGCAGACTGCTCTGGGGCCAGGGTCCACTAGGCTTCCACACTCTTGGACCAGCTGGCTCACCACTGTAACCTGACCTGACAATGAACCCCATGATTTTCTGGAGAACATTTCAGATTCAACACATCAACATTTTCTACTAGAACCCTGTTTTCTCAAAAAAACTCCCAACCAATTCTAGTCGTCAACACAAACATTTGAAGCATAGTGAGAATTCTAAATGGAATTTAATAGCAAAATGAACAAGGGATACTGTGCCAATTGTATTATTCATTTTCATATTTAGTTCAATAAAGCTCTCGTTTTTAGCATTCCTGATGCTGTTACAAATTTCCAGTTTCCTGCACGTGCATTGCCATAAAAGTCAGGGATCTTGCTATTGAATAGAAATCCTGCTTACCACAAAGTATGTATATAGCCCTAGATATATAGATTAAGTTGTTCTTGTTTGTTTTTAAGCTGTTTGCTTAGAGGCATCCATGATTATACAATTCTGTTTCCAACTGGGAGAGGAAAGAAAAAACGAAGACTTATGTCTAAAGGTAGAACAAGAATTATCTACAAGTCTTGTTTTAAACATATATATCAGCAATGTCTTGAGTCTCAGATTTGCTTCTGATAAATGTTCTCTCTTATATTTGACTAACCTCTCTCACAAGTAATTCTAAAAATGTGTAAAATGTGTCATCTTAGTATGAGAAAAGGATAAAAATTAAGTTGTGAAAGTATTCTGCTATTGAAAACTCAACTTTAAAAATTACAGTCCTGTCCAAGAATAAACTAGTGTCATTTTTGGGCATCCTTGATTCTTCAGTAGCTCTTGGGAAGCACATGGGGAGACAAAGTATGGTGGGAAGAAACTGTTTCCCTAACAGATACGAAGAATTCAACAAGCAATATCACTCCCACTTACTAGTCTGTGGTTCTATCTATTGTTAATAAATTGTATAGTCACGGACTGGACCACACGATGACTCATTATGAAATATATTCAAGAGGCCAAATAACCAAGGTCAGTCAAGTTTATTGCTCTAAGCCAATAAGAATACTACAGGAAAAAGAGTCTATAGGATACCAGTCACCAGGAAGCAGCCTAGTGCAGCGAAGTTACATTCACTTTACGCAAAAGGTGTGTTCCCAAAGTTATACATTTCAGCTGGTATTGTTTATGATGATGATTTTATGAGTTACATATCATTAAAGTCCAACCCATTTGTCTCAATTCCCTAATTGTTGCTCTGTTGCTTCCTTATCTTTGTTTTGAATAGTAGTATTTCAGGTACTGGTCTATGAAAATATAAGCCAGGGAAATACCAAGCCATAGAACAAACGTATCTTGATTTTGATAAGTTTCCTATCTGCTTATGCCAAACTCTTATTTCAACAAATGTAAGGTGTTACGGCATACTTAGCATACATGAGCAGGATTATAGTATAACCAATTAGGAATTGCTACAATATTTGTGTTTACTGTTCTTGGTGCTTAATGTGTACATATATATATATATGTATAAAATACAGATAATGCATATTACTATGGCAAGTGTGTGGGTGAATGTATATATAAATGGTAGCCAGCATACATTAGTCAATACTATAGATCATAGAGACCAACTAACATGGACACAGCCCTGTGGTTCATGATACAAAGCTAATGGATAATAGGGTTCCAGAGAGAATCTGAAGATACGGTGTTTAGATGTGGATATAAATTATGTCGAGGCTACAAATTAGAGTTTGTTTCCAAGCTATTCAAGGGACAGGGTTCAAATGTGAAGGTGCTGCACTCTCGCAAGTTGTTCTCCCATGTTTATAGCTTCCAATGGGTTAAAACTTGAATGTGGAATCTTGCAAAATTGTTATGGAGTACACGCACTTAGGAAAGGAGTGTCTCTGTGATATGCCACTAGCTCCTTACCAAGTTACCATGAGAAACTGACTTAATTGGCCATGTGGAGTTGACAGTTGGGAGAAACCAGAACTCATCTTGCAGTTCTCTCTATAGATCTCTTTAGAGATTGCTTTAGTCTAAAGATCTCTTTATCTCCTAACCCTACATGTCAAGTGTGGGAAATAGAGGGAGAGAGCTCCACAGAATCTCCCACATGAAAATTACTTTAGGGACACATCTCAAGTCCCTCTCTATGTAAGTGTTCCACAAAGTTTTCAGCATCTGTGCTATGCTCAGTTTTGTGTTTCTTAGGCCCAAAATTTTAGAATACTTGAGAAACATGAAAATTCATTCTAAACTGAAATGGTCCTGCAATACAACACTGAAACCTGATCAGTAAAGTGTAAGAGTGTGTCACTGCATGCCTCTAAAGTTTTGGCTCATCCCATTATTATAGAGGTATGGGCTAACTTTAAAGTTCATAGCTTAACACTCCGTTTGTGAATTTAAAGAAACATGCCACATCTGATAATTAATAATATTCTGCCGGGACTCCCTTTTCTCTGATCTAATGGAAGAACCAGAGCTAGATTCCTTCCACTTAATTACTCTTTTACTTAATCACAGCATTCTCTCTCTAATACAGCCTGTGAGGCAGGGATAGCTTGTTTTGTCCCCTCCCCCCTTTTTTTTTGGGCAGAAATAGGCCTCTGGGATATAAGCCACAGAGAAGTACACAAATGGTTGGTACTAAAACTGTACGTTGTTCAGCTTTTAATGTTAACCATGCTCGGTCTCTGAGGGAGTGGGGGAGGGGATGGACAGACAATCCATTGCATTAATGCTCTTGTCCAAAGTAATACAGTGATATGAATCTTTTTTTTTTCAAGCCATAGAAGAAGACTGTTGCAAAACACCTCAGAGATCATTTTCATGCTTTAAAGAAAGCATGCTTGTGCCTCCACAGAGAAATTATGTGCTTATTTGAAACTTAGTTTTATATTGGTGGCATTTTTACCATTGCCCACCACACCCTTTCAATTGCAACTTTTTATGGGAGACCCTTCTCAGTTTGACCCAGATTTATTTCTGTCCCATAAAAGCTGGTGTTAATATTTCTGTTAAATTATTTACACCAGAAATGCAGGCTCATTAAGTGACACATTGAACAGTGCTATTCAGGACATGCTAAACAAGTATAAATTTTCCAGTTTTCTTTTCTTGTGTCCTTTAATTTGGAGTCTTTGTGCCTCATGGAATAGCATAGCCACAGATAAACACACTGTTTGTGAACCATCTGTGCTCCCCTCATCCCTATACCTCCTTGCCAATTCTTTCCTTAAGACTACAGGCTTGTCTACATGGACACTGTGTGCCTAGGAAGCCAGGCTATAAAGGAACAGTTTTCAAGCCTGCGGTGCACTAAACCACCATGTGGACCCTAATACATGCCAGGACCAGACTTATATTGGATACAGCTGCACATGCTACCAAGAATAAGTAGAGGCACCCATGTAAAATGTCATACTGAATTTTTATAAACTCCATTAGTTTTCCATAAAACCTATTCCTTTGAAGGAACAGCAGTTTTTAGGGAAGGGATATTTAGGAAGGACCTTTTCATGGAAGGCCTGTTCCTTCTCCTATTGAAGTCAATGGGAATTTTGTAACTGAGCTGAATGGGCGCAGGACTGGGTTTCAACAGAGCTGTGTTGGTGACACCTGAGACAATACAAAATTTCTAATGTATGAGACAGACTGGTGGGCTCTGGAAATGTCATTGGACAATCATTACATGGCCCCTCAAAAAATATTCTCTCTCCAGTGGGCTCTTCCTCTTTTTTTTTTCAAATATACAGAAAAGAGTCTGATACACATTTCATGTTCTGTAGAATCCATTTTCATTCATTTCAAACATTTGTAGTTTTTAGGTATTTCCTCCAAAACTGCCATTCAGAGAGAAAAAGTACATTTCAGGAACGTACAAGTTTTGATGTTATTAAAGCAAAGAATATCCTTAAAGTGTCATCTCAGTTCACTGATAGGCATAGTTTAACCCTTTCTCTGTCTGGTGGAGATAATATGCCAGACACATTTGAGAAAAGAACTGGACAGAAAACTTACCAATGAACATTCTGCCTAATTCAAATAATGATTCAGTCTGAACATCCAATCCTTCTTTATTCACTTTTCCACGGACATCGCTGTGGCTGGATGTTGCTCTCATGCATGATTGGGGAGGAGCCTCTACTCATTTGTTAGCAAGTGATACCACATGTGAATAAGCAGTCATACTGAGAAGACTCTCCAAACCACCTGCATCCTGGCTAAATATGCCTGTATTTGGCTGTGTGTGTTTGGGATGAAGAATGACAGAAACCAGAGGAACAAGAAGAGGGAGACGGTCAGTAAGGAATACAAAACTAACTCATCTGAGCCCTCAAAGTGAGAAGCAGCAGCAAGGAGGAGAAGTAGAAGGAAAAACGGGTGGTAGGAAGTGATGATCCAGCAGCAAAGAGTCATTGCCTTGAGTTTTTTTACCTGTAGTGATTGTGGTGAACAGTGAACACATACCACATGAACTCAGTTAACTACCTTAGTAGATGCATGCAATAATGCTAAATAGGATCCTTAACACAGCAAGTCTCAAGAGCCCTTCACCAGGGCAAATACCCAGGTTGACAGGGATGAGGTAACCTTGTACTTTGCAAATAATGATGTGTATGTAAAAAAAATTCACAACTCTAGTGAATGACAAAGTGGAAATCAGTGGACTCAGTCCATGCATATTTAAAAGGTACGAGTATATTAAACAATGGTACATTTCTATGTGCACTAATGAGGAACACAGAGTCATGGTCAATTAAATGACCACAACCATTTCCATTAGAACCACACATGTATATGAATGTGTAATTACTTATTTGAATGTGACTAGGTAAAATTGAATTAAATCTGCTAGACAGCAAAAATCTGGTTTATATCTTTCCCTCTCATCCAGGAAGGACACATTTTTAGATTTGGGGTCCACAAACACAACCAGATATTATGTTCTCTCTTATGCAATAAGCAGGAACAGTTTTAAAGATCCTACAGTTTTCTAAGCTGTTTATCTCATGTTTCATCTACCTTCTTAATACGCTCTCCATCCTTTCCCTGCAAGAGTGCCTTCAAGGATTTCTTTTAGTATTCACTCTGTTATGAAGGTGAGATCATTCAATCAGAAAAAGAAGCCAGAGCATGTGACTTATGCAATGGAATCAGATAGCAGTAATAATAAACATATGGGGAACATACAATTTGCAAAAATCTATATGATGCTTCTAGTCACTGAAAGTTTGCCAAAGTTTAGAGCAGATTTTAAAAATCAGAGTGTGTTCTTGAACAATTAATAAACAGAATAAAGGGTGAGACTAATCTGAATTGTTTGCCCAGTTCTAACTTCTGTCTTAGTGATACCTACTGTGGGCAGTGTTTTTTGTTTGGCTTTGCACTAATCCTCCTTTTATATAAAATTGAACAGTTATAATTAACCAATTTTATGCAAACTTTTTGAAAGTCTTTATCCTTTTATGGTTAGAAAAGGGGCTGGGTGATTCTTTTCCACTTTGCTTAAGTATATTCATGACCATCTCTGTTTGGAGTTTTGTACAAAGGAAATCCTGAGATGGTCTCTTAGTTATTCCACTATGAAAACTTTGCTTATTATATTTCCCATGGGAATGGCTAATGTCTTCATTCCAGATCCACATATATATTTATTCTGAGAATAATTATTGTATTTCCAGGTGGATGATGCACACAAACTTTAAGGGGTTTAGCAGCAGAAAGAAAAGCCAAGTTTTCAGAGGTCTATACTCATCCACTACTGCAATGTAGTTTACTGAACTGACTGTTCTTATGAGCTATGTTCTTGTGATTAATGAGGTGGGATTGTGAGAAGAATAGCCAGCCCTGCATTTTCTAATATTATTATACTAATGGATGTTTATTCCATACATTGACTTTTTATGCTTAAATTCAGCTGGCTAAGTTTCCTAAAACTAGTTAACAGTGTCCTTTAAGCTTTCTGAACTATGGTTTTGGTGTTTTCAGTCTCTTTTGTTATCATCCTTTTTTTTTGTTTAAAAAAAATTCCAAACAGTTTTGTTTTATTTAATTTTCTGCATTCATCTTGTGCTTGGGGGTCAGGTAGCAGCAGGAAATGTGTGCATGTGTGTGCACAATATATACATACCCTTTACAGCAATATCTTCTCCTCTGCCTGAGCGTGTAACCAATGGTATACCTGCACTGCAACTTCAGAGGTGTGATTGCAGCATGTGTAGACATACTTCAGTTAGTTTTGATCTAGCTAGCTCACTAAAAAATAATAGTGAAGTTGCAGCAGCACACGCAATGGACAGGTTCTAGCTGCTGAAGTATGGACCCAGTGTTCCGGACAGGGTTGCACTTGGGTGGCCAATCCATCCCAGCACCTGTGTTGCTTCAGCTTTACTGCTACTTTTAGTGAGCTATCTCAAAGTTCACTCATATTTGTTTACACCTGCTGTAATCATACCTCCTGACTGCAGAGTAGATCTACCCAGAACATAGTGAACTTAAAAACAAACAAAAAAGTCTTATTGGGGAAGCATATAACCCGTTTGGAGCTCCTTTCCAATTTAATCTTGGATATGCTGTACCTGAATGATAGCAAATCTTCCTCTCTTTCATAGAAATTTGCAAACTAAGCCCTCAATGTTGCAAACTCTTACCCATGTGCATTTTGAAACGTGAGAGTAGTCTCATTCACTGCAGTAGGATTATTCATGTATTTCAAGTTAAGCATGTACATAATTGTTTGCAGGACCTAAATAAATAACTCAGTGAAACTCAATATAAGGTACACAGCTTGATTTTGGTTTCATAGTTTTATGTTTCTAGAGTGTCATCAACAAAACCACATACAAATATTTCTGAAAGCAAGATTAAGATTAACAATTTACCCACTTTATAGCAAGTTTTATTTTTTGTCCTATTTTCACCTTCCCTTTTCTCTATGCACTGCTTAATTTGATTGATTGTGCGGGTGACTTATGTTGTGTTATCCAATTTAGGATTCAATCAAAAGATATCGGTGAATGGACCAATAGTGCAAATAAGCATTAGGGTCATCACAGGAGATAATGAAGATGGAGAGTATTCCATGTAAATAAAGAAATAAATATGTAAACAAGCATAAATCAAACTAGATCAAATGATATTTGATATTACAAAATTAAAAAATATCAACTGATAAGACGACATTTTGCTCAAGAAACTGCAAAGTATTCATGAATGCTAATGTTGAAATATACTTAAATACTTGGCAAGGAGGTAGCACATCACAACTCAGTTTCCTTACAAACATCAAAATACTCCCCACAATACCACTGTATGGAAGGAGAGTATTACTCCTCCTTTCATTATTCCCAAAAACACACAAATGCTGAAGCACCAGATTCTGCCCCGTCCTCTTCTCTAACTCTATTTCACTCCCAATACCTTTCTGCCCAAGAAGACTCACTGAAATTAATAGAATTACTTGAGGAATAAAGTGATAATTAACATCAATAAGGAGGATGGGATCAGGCCCTACACTGAGCACGTAAGTGAACAGGAATTAGAACCCCTAGGGCAAGATCCTTGAATGCAGATGAACTTTCTCAGTGCAGGATCTGGTCTGTTCCTGGTGCAAATTAGAGAACTTTCAGAGCTGCTCTATCTGCACCCAGATACTATGGCTTAGAAGAGAGTGCACAGGTAGCCAGGGGTCACACAGCACATACGCCTTCTCCCCTGACTGAAAGGGGAGAGGGCTGAGTAAGCATGTAAGCAAATTGTGCTGAGTAAGCAAGTAAGCATGTAAGCCAGTAGTGCAGCTGCTTTGCACAGAAAGCAGCTAAAGTAGGGGCCAGAATCTGGCCCATGACTTCCAGTCAAAGTACTATGCTTAGTCCATTTGCCCACATTACCTCTAGAGTCTTCTAGACTATAAAACTCAGCTGACATTTGTAGAAAAGGCAGTGATTGTTCTCCCATAGTTCTTGTCTTAAAGTTTGTTGGCCTGGGTTGAAATGTTTAAAAATGCAGGACATTGAACTCAGTAAATTGCATAGAATTTGTAGCTTCATACGTTTTTGGAAGCCTACATTTAAAAAACATATCCCCCTATAATTTCCTTTTCTAATACATACACCCCGGAGATGATTCATCATCCTTGTTCCTTCTTTCTCTTTCTATACCTTTGTCCCATATTCAGTAACCTATGTAGCGTACAATACTCCAGGTCTCACCAGCTCTTTGTACCCTATATCATCTCCAGACTGGTGCTCATCTAAAGACTGTGCTTATTTTCTTTAATGCTGCCTGACACTGAGCTAGTGATTTAAGTTTATCCCAGAAACTGTCCCTGATCAGCCTCACAGCTGTGCTTATTTAATATATAATCCTCTTTGTCATTGTTCAATCTCACTCATTACTTAACATTTCACATATTAAAACTGTATAAACCATTTGCCCTGCTGTGCCACTCACTGTTTCTGGACTGGTTTGGCTCCAGCCTCCCTCCTTTTTGTCATATGCAAATCTAAAAATTTGCTGCACATTCCCTCCAGTGTCCCCTTGATGTATGCTCATCTGTATGCCTCTCATTGACGCAATCTGCTTCTCCTACCCACCTAACCCAAGTGCTCTGATTTCCACCTAATCCAAATTTCCATAAATCCTTATCTATGTTTAAAGAATAATGTTATAAGGGAACACTGCTTGGAATGCCTGAGTTTTGCAATGCTTTGCTTAATAACTTGCATCCACAAGAGCCATCCCAAGATTTTTCATGTTAATTGTAAAGGTCAGTTGCAAGATCTGAAAACAGAAAAAATTCCCTTCTTTCCCTTTCTCATGCTTCTATGGCTCCACACACCCCCTTGCTTCAATCACTCACCCAGCCAATCTCACTGCGGCTCTTACTTCTATCCCAGCCCCAACTCAGAACCAGCAATCCACACCAGTCCCCTAACACAGTCCACAGGTTCCCTACAACCTCCACACACACCAGCACCCCCTACTCAGAACACACCTTACCTAGAACCCCAGCCAACTCCCAGCAATCATCATAAATCAACATTCCCCTGCACTAGGACCCAAAGAGATTATTCAGTTTCTTGCCATGTACTTAATCCTATAGCCCTCTGGGAGGGCCATAGCCAACAACAGCAAGTCACTCTGAAATTTCAGGTGGTTAAAAGTTGAGAAACACCAATCTAAGGCACTTGTCACTGTGGTATTCAAGGGCTGTAGTATGGCCCAGTGCACAGCCTAAGCAGCTGGGCTGTTCACTGGTGAGTTCCTCATGAGCTGAAGGAGAAGGAATGCTGCTACCCCCCAGGCAGGTGAATAGCAACTTCACCCACCACATCCACTGCTCCAGCTGCAGGACTACAGCAGTGTGCAGTGCTAGAATCCTGTTATCTATGTAGTGATGGACCCACTGCTTTTTCATTCCAAATCACCTCTGCATTGCAGGAAGCCCCTACAGAATGAGGTTTAACAGGATGCACAGGGTGTATACCTGACACAGAATTCCTGCCCTAGCACACTGTGGAACTGGACCTGTTCTGCTTGGTCTAGTGAGGCCCATAGTTTTCCATTTCTTGCCCCCTCTTTTAACCTGAAAGACATTTTACTGATCCATCGTTCTGCTCACTTCCCCTTTCCTATCTGCCTTCTGTGTTCCTCTTCACACTTCATTTACTTTTCTCCACATCCCTTTGCTTTTGCTGTCTGTCTCGTCCTTTCTGTTTCATCCTCCTCTTGTCTTTCATCCAATCTCTCCTTTCCTTTTTATCCCCCTTTTTATATTTTCTCACTCCCTCCTTCTCTTCCCTGGGCTTTTCCTTTTAGAACTCTCTTCTCCCATTTCTTTTCATGAGTTACTGGCAATATTCTGATGCCACTGAAATATATGTTATATATACAGTAGCACAAAATCTAGAGTATACATGCATTGCAAAAGAATGTGCATAAAACACTCATTATAACATAAGTCTCCATGAAGACACAAGTTTTAACACCTCTGACATGAATTTACAAACAAGAATATTCTAATAGTTAAATACTGCCATCTGTATAGTATGTGGCATTTATTTGGCATGTACTGTGTCAAAAGTGAAAGCAGTAACATTTTCCTAGTTGGTTGGGAGCCACTGCAGAAAATGTCTGCACTCAACCATGACCAGTGCTGACTCAAGCCTTAGTACAACTATTGAGTAAAAAATATGAACATAAGTTTTGATTTAGATCTAGTACAGCTATTAAATGACTCTGAAAGTGATGACAGTGAGCCATTCCAGAATGAAAAAGGGACCGAGACAACTCATTACAAGAACAGCTTACCACAGCATAATTCTGTGCCCTCCTCCTCCTTCCTCTGCAGCATCCATGGAGACTGTTAGAACAAAGAAAAACAGGAGAAAAGGAATTGAGGCTTCACAATTCATAGGAAAATTGTTTGGTATGTCTAAAATGTATTATCCATGCAACCTGCTCAAACTAACAGGATTTTTGAGACCTGAAATAGATGATTCGCTCTGAGAAGTACTGATGACTCCACTACTTGCTAATGAAACTTATTTTTATAAAGAAAATTCAGATCTTTATGGCAAAGGTTTGTGCCTTGGGAACATAAGTTTTGGGGAAGTGACTTATTTGAGGGTGAGAGAGTTATTTTTTCTTTATTTCTCTGAAACTTAGTGTGAAGGGAAAGACATCCAAAAGTGGATTCCTAGCCATAAGTGGCAGGTGTCAGTGCACATGCATGACACTGGGCAGTTGAAGATAGAGCTCGGTGAAATTTTTTCCATGAATAGTGCCAGTCAACCTGAAACTATTCACAAATTAGAATCAGGTTTGCTGGATAGTTGATATTTTGGGCAAGTCACAAAATGGGGGAAGACAGAAGGAAGGGGGTGGTGCAACCTTCCTAATAACCTTTAGCCCAGTGGTTAGGACACACCTGAGTATATGAAAAACCCAGGTTCAATACCCACTCCCCATATCCCTGCCTAGCGCAGAGAAAGGATTTGAATGTCAGTGTCCTTTGAGAGATTCCTAGCCACTGGGCTATGGGGTATTCTGTTATGGGTCTGTCTCAATCTCTACTGATAAAGCTGTTCTAGTTTGGATAAATAATGAAGTAGTCATTGGAGTAGGGACAGTGACCGTCATTCTTTCCCTGGCAGAATGACTATTCATAGTGAGTGAAAACGAGTGTGAGATTCTCCTGCTTAGTGATAAAGGCTTTGGTCCTTAAAGGTGGGACACCCAAATTTGAGTCCCTACTCCAATGACTGTTTCATTATTTTTTCACAGTGGAACAGCTTCAACAGCAGAGATCAAGGCTGACCCACAACAGAATAATGCATAGAAGGCAGAACTGAACCCCTATTGCCCACATTCCAGGTATGTGCCCTACACACAGGGATAAAAGTTATAAGGAGGGCAGCACCATCACCTCCTCCAGCCACTTGGTGAATCTAATCTTCTTTTGGCTTGCAATTGAATGCCCAAAATCAAAATGAAAAACAGTCAGGTTGACCAAAATTTCTTGTTTGACAGAACTTAAAATGTTTTCCAACTTTTTGAAAAGCCAAAAATTTAGGGGAAAAAATCTTTTCTCTTTCTGATCAAAACTGGTGCATTAGGGATGGGAAAGGAGAAGAACCCAGGCAGGTGAATGGACTATCAGAAACAACAACAAGGGAAGCCAAGTGAGCAGGACGACTCTGAAACATATCTGGCTAGCCAACACATAATTAGTAGCTGTAATTGTGTTTGCTAGCCCTGGGGACGTGGTGGAACTTTGTGCCAGCTGTGAAAAGCACAAGATCAATGTGCCAGACAGCAAGAGTGATGGGGAATAAAGAGCAGGGGAGCTGGCTTGGTGAAAGAAAAGAAGATAAAGTGCTGAACATGCAGCCTGATCTAGCAAAGGACCAAAGCACATGCTTAACTTTAACCACTGGTTTAAAAAAACCACACAGCCATTGGTATCTGAGTTGTTGTGTACAGGAACTAAAGGCCTAATAGGCTTGATGGGAACTGAGTACCTTCAGGAATTCACAGGGTTATTCAGAATCTTGTGTGATAGGGTCTTTAGAAGTATTAAGAATATGTGAAAAAAGGAGGAAGGATTTTTCAGAAAATATAATCAGGCAAATTCCAGAAAAGGTGCATTTGTAGAATTGGAGCTATTACAAATGTAACTTGGGTGGAAACTTATTTTGCTGTAGATCTACCAGCTAAAAATAGTTGTAAATACTTGTGTTTTTAAAATGGGAGGAACAAATGTGACATAACCATAAGGGAACTTATTTCTTAACACTGAAAAATTTGGCAGGACAGTTTGGAAAAGTCCATAACAACAACAACTGTATAAAATGGTTGAGAGACTCAAATGGAAACAAAATCTGTTATTGGATTAAATATAGAAAGCTAGAAAAGCTTACATGAATGACTGATTTTTCTCTTGTCCCAGAAAATTTACAAGTTTTATTAACAGATGTATCAGAGAATGTTACTAACAATTCAGATCATATTCACTTTAATTTTAAAAGGGCTTCTTCAGAAAAAATATGGGAACTGAATTAAATGCTAGAGGAGGAGAATGGTATACTGTGTGCAGACTTACCTATTTCTTCTGAAATTGTTAATGCTCCTCTGAAAATATGGTACACACTACAATCATTAAAAACTTATTTTTTAAGCATCATTTCAATTTCCATCCCAAAAGACTATAAGTGAAATACATTATCTTAAGAAAACAGTCTACACATTTTCTAGATGCAGAAGGAGTATGAGTGCATATGCACATCCATATACGATTATCTGATTTTATTGTACACCTCTGTACTTCTTATTGCTTTACCCCCAAGATTTGCAAACACAAACTTATTGAATCTCACACTTGAGTAACCTTATTGACTTTAGTGGGACTACACAGGTCTGTAAAGTTAGGCATTCTTACGTGTTTGAAGGATTTGAGCCTCGAGTTTCAAAAAGTATATTGTATATTTCCTAAAAAAAAAAACTATGGCCTTGATTCAGCAAAGCACATAAGCGTGTGCTTAAATCCGTCCTTATTCAGGTAGACACTTAAGTATGTGCTTAAAACTCAGACTTGCTTAGGTGCTTTCCTGAATTGCAGTCCATGTTAAAAGAATATTAAGGATGCGCAGTTAAACACTCAGTCAGGCAATGTTCCCATGAAAATTGCAGATGCAGCCTTATAAATATGCATAACACTGTAATTACATGAGCCCTTGCTACTTCTTAAATAATAGAATGTCATACAGCTTTCCCTATGACAGAAACATACATATAGCATCTTTGACTGCTCTGCGACTGCCTGGCAAAACAGTCGGTCACGTATGGGCAGTAGATGTGCAGAGAATCGACGCAGTACTCCTGTAGAGGCCTGCTTCATTCAAAATGCAAATCCTGTCTAGATTTGTAAAATTTTGGGTACACAAACATGTTAGCCATACATGTGTGAGTAGTGCAGCACACCTTTCCGTGCAACACTGATGAGTCACTGATGAAAATAGTATGATAATTGGGGTGGGGGAGAAGGGGAATTTTAAATTGCTGTGCGCAATTTTCAAAGTCTCATTATTCAGTCATGGCAAAAACTTCCACTAAACTCTAATCTATAATAGTCTCAGTAGTAAAATAAATGATCCACATTCATCTGGTTTGAATTCTCTCTACTATGCCTTACTTCATCTTACAGATACATTTCAAAGAGTGATATAATTTAAAGAATGTCATGTAAAGATCACTGTGTACTGTAGGTGTAGATTTTCTTGATTTATAAAAAGCTTTTGGTTGATTCAGTAAGCCTCGTTTAAATTAAAAAAATATATAGCTTGGGTAGCACTTTTCTGTCATGGTATTCTTTGTACCTCATTAATCATTACAAAAAAGTTACTGTCTTGCTTTTTTGAAGATGGTTTTTACTCAGAACCTTTCTAAATTTGTGAGTGATCCACAAAAAGCAATTCTTAGACTGGTTTTCTTTGTTCTTTCCTTTAATGACTTCCCAAACATTAATGTATGCTGCTGACACCATTGTTATTGCTTCAGATATTTCTTTTGTTAGTAATATCTTTTCCCTCTAATTTAACCTAGATACTTAGCTGCCTTACCATTGCATGAGGAATCTTTAAAAATGAGCAATCCACAGTTCACTGTCTGTGTTCTCTGTGGCTAATCTACAGAGAATAGTTGCCTGCTACTTGTCCCAGCTCATGGGTTAAAGGCCTGATTTTTGAAGATATTTAAGCACTTAGCTGGATTTTCAGAAGAGTCTAGATGAGTCTAGAGTCTAAACAACTCACATTTATTTCAATAGCAATTAGGTGCCTAGGTGGCTTTGAAAATCCCACTAGGCACCTATCTCCATCTTTAGGTACCTAAAGACCTTTAAAAATAGGGCCCCAAGTCCTTTAGCTTAAGAAGTTGTACAGTTACATGCTTTGGCAGTGAAGGTCCCAGGTCCAAACCCCACTGATGGCCTGGATTGGGTTATTATAACTAGTGGGGCAAACAGCCGGCTTCTCCCTAGTGGGTCTCACACTTTTGCCTCTCATAGTGGGCCAGGGCGCTGCTGGTTACCCCATCTTCCCAGGGAGGGGGGTAGGGACCCGGGCCCCAGCCCACGGGCCCTCTGAGTAGCAGACTTTTCCCCTGGGCTATTCTCTTCCCTCTATTCTTCTGGCTTCTTGAGCCCAGTACCTTCCTCAGGACTCCATCTCTCTTCCCCACACCACTGTACTCCATTCTGCTTTCCTTCACGACTCCACACACCTACTCCTTCAACTCCCACCCTGTGTCTCAGGAGTAGAGGGTTTTTATAGACACCTGGGTGGGGCTTTAATTGGTGTCATCTGACCCTAATTACCCTCTAGTGACTCTGGTTAGTCTATAGAGAATAAAGCCCGGATCAGTCTAGCACTTACATACAGCCCTTCCAGAACTTTCCTACTGCCCTCTGTCCTTGCTATACCACACCAGATACGTTTTCCTTCAGTTTAATATTGCCATAATTTTAAAATTGAATTTGGTCAATTTACCCTAAATTGTTTAATCTAATAAATACCTTGGAACATTGCTTAAGCACGTTTTAACATGCCTGTGTCCA
The DNA here is from genome assembly GCA_007922155.1 of Mesoclemmys tuberculata. Classification (NCBI taxonomy): domain Eukaryota; kingdom Metazoa; phylum Chordata; order Testudines; family Chelidae; genus Mesoclemmys; species Mesoclemmys tuberculata. Next base: position 23,359,091 of record ML675609.1, on the reverse strand, counting down.
GCCACGTGCTCCTCTGTTAGGAGATTTGGAGGGTAGCAACATCAGCACATTAAGGACCAGATCAGTGGAGGAAGGAGAGCTGCAGCTCTGTCTGCTGCATTCTTTCCCCCCGACTTCAAGAAAACAATTTGCAGCTCTGGGGAAAGTGGCAATAGGAAGAAGACCCTTTTTGTACCATGCTCCCATGAGGACCAGGTTATTCTGAACGAGGACTAGTTGTGCCTTCACAGTTTCAAATCCCCTTTGTTGGGAGCTATGTAGGAACCAGATTGAGCCCTACAGAGGCTCTCGCCCTCCAATCCAATCTGTAGTGACACAAGATGCTCCAAGAACTCAGGACTTGCATGAGCCAAAGGCTGGAACTACTTCTCAGTTCTGCAAAGCCAAAACCTGTTTCCACCACCCTGATGAAAGTTTTTGGAGAAAGCAAGTATAGACCCTTGTTCTATACACAAATGTTGCACTACTTTAACTATACTAGTTGTATAGTAACTATACTAGTATAGTTAAGCAGTACAATCCCCTTCGTTTTGAGTCAGTTATACTGGTGTTAAAATGCTTTCTTAAAAGAAATAGGAATAAGCACATTTATAACAATACAACTGCATCCACCTGATGGGTTCTACTAGTGTAACTATACCGCTGACAAGAGAGAGACACCCCCCACCCCACCAACCAACATGGTAATACTGGTACAAAAACTATTTAGCCTAGAACTACAGGTAGCATAAGACTCATTGACAGTAGCACAAAAAAAGTTGTGTTAAACTGATATGACTAACTACACAGTTTTACCTCTAAAAAAAGTGTAAATTCGTATTTTGCCTCTTTTGGACACTGTTAGAAGTTTTGTCCAAATTACACTGCAGTGCTTTGAAACTAAAACCTTACAAATACCATTGCAGAACAAATGCAACAAATTGCAGTGGGGACTGCTTGCAACAGACTCTACTACTACAGCATATGAGTCTGCAAGTGACATGTCAAATTCCTTTAAGAACACATTGGCATTCACCTAAGATTCACTTAGCAATCAGCCAGCAATTATCCTTTATAAAAAAATCATAATATAGAAATCACGCTTAGAAAGACAACTACAATGATCAAATCAGTTTGCTCACTGAAATCTTTTGAAGACAGCTTTTCAGGCTGGACAAACACAACACACTGCCATAAAAAGGAGTCACAGTCGAGACCCTGACACTCACTCACTCTCGTGAATATTCCTATTGGTTCACAAGCAGAACTGATGTGCTCCAGCTGTCCAATTTTTTAAAAAAAAATTGTTCATGGTTTCCTATTTTAAAATTCAGAATCCAGTGATATCAGCAAACACCACACAACAAAACCTAAACTGGAGGTTCCTTTTAAAGATTATCCTGAACCAATAATCACAGATCTGAACATGCCTGAACTATGGGGAGCTTCATATTCATAGGTCTCCTAGCAGACAAAATACTCTTCGTGAAGTCACTGGGACTTCTGCCTAAGTGGTCTTGCTGGATCAAGCCCTGATCTGGATCCAGAACCAAATTTTGTGACTAGCCATGCAGTATTTTTACAAGGGACTGAGCCAAATTACTGCTCCAAAATATGCAAAATCATTTTGGAAAATTAAGATTTGAAGCCAGATTCAAACTGTGTGGTTTGGGTCCAACTCCAATTTCCTCCTAACCCCTAATGTGAAAAAAAGCTCATTTTCATGCTGAGTTACAAGTTCTTGATAGAGAGTGAGTGACACTGCTTAGGTACAGAAGATAACTTCTGGGGAGAGGCTGCAGAGTAAAGGGGATGTGTGTCTCTTTAAAAAAGAATGCATTAGACTAACTGTTCTGAGATAGTGACAGATTAGAGTTCTGTATCTTTACATTTATTTGCCAATGACTAAATCCTACCCTACATAGGTTACAACTGCCACTGTTTTCAAATGGAGTTGCAAGTGCTCTGCAAGCCATGGGCCCTACCTCGTAGGTACCAGTTTGGAGCCAAATTGTAGGTCTTGTTTTTAAGTCCATGGGAGTTTGGGGTGCACAAGGAATACAGGATCAGGCCCATTATTATTATTATTGAGTATTCTGTTGCTATGTTTATGATTCTTTGCATCTTTATGCCATTTGCTGGTCTTGCTGAGAAGTGAAATAGCACTTATCCATCTTGAAAAGAGTGAGTGATTGTAATTTAGCTACTATCACAAAATGTGAGGTACTCCGTTTAAAGACTTTAAAATGAAACATTTTTAGCAATATTAATTCTCTTTATAAACGCTGAAATGAAAAAAGAAATAAAATGGCATGGCCATGAAGCTATCTTGCTATAAGTATTGATCCCATGTGTACAAAGTATATATTCCATCAGAGTGCTTGTGAAATTTTGGAGCATTAACTTGGCAATTTGGCATTCACCTGCAGATTCCTGAATCATTACTCTGAACTTTTGAAAAGGTCCTGCTTTAGCTATGCCTATCCCCTGGAGTCATTTATGGACACAGCGAAAATGAGTTCTGATTATAGCTAACAGAGCACGGAAGAGACATGGAGTACATATAAAAAGAAAACAGATATGAACAAATCAATACTGAAATAAGATTAAAATTGAAATAAGAACCCAGCAAGGAAACAAATACTGAAATAAGACAAATACTGTGAAAAGGACATGCCGACGGAAGGCAAAACAAATACCACTGTGTGTGGACACAGCAGTTCTGCCAACTATTAGTGGTGTAGGTTACTTCAGGAAGGACATACCAGGAACATGAACCAATTTAGAGGAAAAATTAAAAGTACTGTAATGGTCTCAATTTGAGACATTATAGTTATAAAACACATTTGAACCTTTAACTGCTTAATGAATGTATGAACATTGCTTTGGAAGTCTAAGCTACTCTACAGAATGGCTGCCTTTTCCACTAAATCAAAATATGCTTACCTCACCATAGTGCAAGGGCCAACACTGCTAAGCATCGGAACATACCTCTCAACTGCAGTTCATTTTGAGGGATACACTGTTTTAATCCCAAAGTTACCTATATTCCTCCAAAATTTGGCATTCCCCTCTCTTTAATTGCTGAAAATCATTTAAATCAGAAATAAAAAAAAAATCAGGAAGATACATTTATAGGAAGAGTTGTTTAGACTAATGAAGAGAATCCACATCATTTCAAATTCCCTATATGAATGATTTTGTGAGTCCTTCGTGTTGGGTTTTTGTCATGTGTTCCAAAGTTGGGTCTTCCAGATTAAGAAACATGCTATTGAACACTTTTTTTCCTTTTGCTAATTTGTCTGTATTACTAAAGAGCTTTAGCCATGAACTGACTTAAAATAGATTTGAGTATCACTGAGGTAGAGCTAAAATTCATTTATGAAGTAAAGAAACAAGTCACTAATATTATGCTTTGCAATTTTATGGTTTTATCTTAAAAAAATAAATTCACATTAACCCAAAAAAGTGCTCCTTATACTAAAATTAATGACAGTCTCAGCAGGTCTGCTATGCTATTTTTGGCTAATAGCTATCCTGAAATATCACATTTTTGGGACTCTGGAGTAAAATTTATGTAACAGAAAATTAAAGGTTTTTTAAAGGGATGAAATAAAGATGCTTTTTATGGGAATACAATAATTACATTTCTAGTTATATGGGTATTTGTTTAAAATAAGCTATGGCATAAGAAAAATAAATTAAAATATTTTTGGTGAATGGCTCTTCTAGAATTGAAGTCATTTAAGTCTTTGCATTATCTGTCAAATGTCTCATTTTGTTTCTTCTCTTAGACTGTCCCTGAACTCCTCTTTCAAGACTTTTGACCACCTTTTCCTCTCAGTCCATTTTCCCCTTCCTTCTATATAGCCTGCAGCTAACTCAGCATGCGTGCTGGAGCCCACCCACACAGCCAGTTCCAGAATGGGGGCCAAGTTCCCTCATTATGTTTTCCACTTACTTATTTTTCCTGCTGCCAGGTCTATGTTTATAAAATATAATGATTAGTAAATAATGTCACCCAGCATGACTCTTCATGACCATGAATAAAAAATGCTACCTTCTTACTTCACTTTCCGTGAGAAATACATAGATGGCACGCTTGGTGAGTAAAAGTGATAATTTCTGGTAGGAAATCAGAATCTTTTGACACATTTTTCACTCATATCCAATTCGCACTATAGTTACAAATGCATAGCCTGCTAGATACACATTTCATTTCACATAGCCAAACGTAGTTGTTTTCTATGTGCTTATTTAATGAACTTCACTCTTAATTAGAAAAGTTTGCCACCGGTGATCAATAAACTTTTGGGATATTTGTAGCGCAGATATTATGAAGAGTCAGACTAAAAGGACCAGAGGAGGGAGGGGGGGATGGATTATAAGATTTTATTACCCTAATTGCAAAATTGTCTCAATTTTCACAGAACAATGTTTTCAGAACTTAGTTAATTTTTATAACTACCTTAACATTCATAAGCAAAGATTGGTTTAGTTAAGTGATTAAAGCAGCACTGTGAAGTTTACAATAGAGGTGGTGGACCTGAGCAGGAAATCATGGATTTGAACGTTTTCTGGGAGTTCAGAATCTGAACCCAGATGGATCCAAAAATTTTGGCTAGCTCTTATCTTCACAATGGGTAAAATCCTGGATCAAATATTCCAAACTGTTGTGTGTGGCTAGGAGTTTGATCAAGATCCAGTGTTCACTCCTAGCCCTCTCCCCACACTTTTAATGGGCCATATCAAAACACCCCAAGCTTTAAATTAATTCAAATCTGAATCCCTATTTTAATTTTTCCAAATCAAGCCCATCTCTTGTTCAGAGGCAGAAACATTCAAGGGCTGTCGGTTCTTTTGTCTATCATTTTACATTGCCAAGAAAAGGGATGGTCCTGAATGTCAACTGTACCAGTATACTGTCCACAAAAGCAGAACTTAAAGTATTATTCGTATAGTGTTATGTAATAGTGGTCTAATGTATGCAGACTATCTGCACTTTGCCTAATTATAGATGAAGATATCATTGGCTTAGGTAAATGTTTCTTTTGGTAGTTGGAAATTTTTTTTGGCAAAGTTAAGCCTTCAGTTAGTTCGATTGCTGCATATCAATGCTGGGTTCCAGCACAAGCCAAAAGGTATCGGGCGGACAGTCTGTATAGCACACCTGCAACTAGCTTGCTTGAAGGAAGCTGGATGAACTGAAGGACAGAGTTGAGAGAAGTGGATATTTGAAATTTGCTCTTCTAAGGTAATCTGAAAACTAGTTTTCTTTGCCTCACATTCCTTACCAAACTATATATTTTAATTCCTCCTAGCTATTAAACACTTTTGGGAAAATCTGGCAATAATACTATAGTCCCATGGAATGCAAGGCATAGATCAACCAGAGGGGCTTTTCTTTGAGATGAAAAATTACTTAAAATCATCTCTGTATAGCTAGGTACATCTGAGGGTGGTTTTTGTTGTCTGCGTGCAAAATCTTAGACCCTAAATCTGCAAAGAATCCACTGGTAGAGATCCTTCCAGCAACATGGGATTGTGGATCATTTTGCAGGAATCAAGTCTTAGTTAGGTTTTGGCTTATTCCCTGAAACCAGGAATGAGGAAGACCTGGATCCTGTTTTCTAAATCTTCAAAGTTTGCAGGTGAGGAAAATGGCACACACATTCATAGTTCCGATTTAGGTCCATCTTTGCTTTATTTCTCTTCTTCATTTGTCTTCTGTTTCTCTTTCTTTCCTGGTTCTTGGTGCAACGTGACAACAGAGTCCTTTGGCTCAATACATCTGTCTTGCAAGGGTGGGAAGATATATGGTGTTTGGTCACAAAGGGAAAAAGCAATGCTTAGGGGGGCATTTGGGGTCACATGCCCACCCAGAGCTACTGCTTGGCTTAAGCCACTGCCCTCTCTCTGCTCCCCCGCACCCCCAATCAGCTGCTACAGATCGTCTCTGACAAAGGGTATGTCTACACAGCAAAGGAAAACCCATACCTGGCCCATGCCAGTCAACAGGCTCGTGGGACTTGGACTGCTGGGCTGTTTCATTGCTATGTAGACTTCCAAGATTCAGTGGGAGCCAAATCTCTAGGACCTTCCCACCTCACAGGGTCCTATAGCCCAAGCTCCAGCCCAAGCCTAGAAGTCTACACAGCAGTGAAACAGCCCTGCAGTCCAAACCCCATGGCATGGGCCAGCTATTTGTTCTTTGCTGTGTAGGCCATACCTAAAGAAGTTTCTGGATTAGAGATTTAATCTACACACAAAGATTCTGATGTCAATCACACTGGTTTAATCCCTGATTAACTTCACTGATTTCGATAAATAATCTAGGATTTAAACTAGTGTAACTGAGATCAGAATCTGGCCCATAATAAACCCAATTTTGGGGAAACTGAATAGGCCTGATTATGACCTCAATTATACCAAATTTACACTAGTGTAGTTTCATTGGGTCTGATTCTCCAGTGCCTTGAACCTTGTGTAGTCATTTACATCTGTTCAAAGTGAATGTAAAATGCTACCACTGGTGTAAAATGACTGGATAATTCTGACCTGGTAATGTTTTATACCCTCATTGCACAAATTTAAATGAGTATGTAAGAGTGCAAGTCAATGGAGATTCAGGCCCACTGACTTCAGAGGAATTACTCATGATTTGCTAGTGTATGTGTTTGGTCTACACAAACATGCACCAAAATGAACGAAATCACTTTCAATTCAGACTTTCAGTTATTTTGGTGCAAGTCTGTGTGTGGATACTTATTTCAGAGTAAGAGTGCCCTATGTTAAAATATTGTTTAAGAACAGAACACATTTAGTTATTTCTCTTTAAATTTGTGTAGACAAGCCCTAAGTGAGACTAGAATCCAGCCCAATGTTTTTGGAGATGCATGAACATAACACAACACATTCAGTAAACCTGGAGAAAGGGAGTCTTTAACCTATAGGGCAAAAAAGGTAAAGTCTCACATTTTTCATCTGGGCAGTTTATCAACACTTCAGCAGGAACGAAAAAACTATTTCTGCCACTTAGTGAAGAATGGGACTTTGCTTGTCTACTTAATGGAACTTCTGATACAGAACATGTAACACCAGCTCTCTGTAAATTGCATTGGCTTACAAGCCTATGAAGTATGGATCCTTTGTATCTGGGATACTCTCTCCCCTTGTGTTACACAAAGTCAATTTGGACCACTACAGTGCTCAGTTCAAGCATGCAGTGCTTGGATTTGTATGTCTGGGAGTAGGCTGTTATCAGTTGATGCCCTTCAGCTCTCCAATCTATTTCCCCACTTCACCTGAGTCCAAAAATATATTCACCACCACATACATACGGGTACATAAGGCTTTAACTGCAAATGGGAAGATGAGTTGGAAGGATTCTGTTCATCTAGGACTGGGGAGCTGTTAATCACAGATGGGTCACAGGCCTCCTAGAGTAAGTTTCCACAGCTGCATTACATGAACGGGAAAAAAAAATTCTCAAAAATTACTACAAATGACTGAAAAACTGGCAGAATAATGGAACCTCTATAAATTGTGACAAAACCGTGCTGAGGTTTATGCTACAAACCCTTGTTTACTTAGACTGGGCTGCTTATGGCCACATTTCATAAAATTAAACATTTTCTGAATTATCTGCAAAGAAAAAAAGCATGTCATCCAACTCTGATTGTGCATGAGAAAACCATAGAGATGCGAAAAATTTCTGAAAGAGGAAATATGTAATGGTGTCTTTGCCTTCTGGGAGCTGATAAACTCAGCAGACTTTATTTTATTTCATCACAACCATTCAAGCTAGAGCACTAAGAGGCTTCACTTTCTAAGCAATTCAAAAAACTGAGTTGCATGACTTCCATTTACAATAAAGGGAATCAATACATCTAAATCACCATCACCACGCTGGAAATGTATGCCTTAGGATCGCAATCGGAGTGATTAAATATAGCTACAAACAGTGATAACTCACTAAATGATTTCATGACGGTGTAATGCTCAGAGATTTAAATTTTAACTTATTGATGACAATTTTCTGTTGATTCATCATTCATATTTCATTTACCAAGATACCCATTTTGACATTTTTTAGCATTAATTTGTTTTTTTCTTAAGAAATACTATATAAAGTATTAATGAACATCATGCTTAATCCTACAAAATGATTTGCAAGTACAGATTGGATTGTAAAATTAATAGACTAATAGCTTATCTAAAATACCAAAGTTTTTATCTTCAGTTTTCAATATTAATATGATTCTGTATTTCTCCATGAGTACAGTATTAGCTGCCATCATACACTATCAAAAAATGCATGAATTCTAAGTGTAGGATAATTGCTCCCTCTCTACTTAAAGTGGGCTGCTTATGGCCACATTTCATAAAATTAAATAAGAATTGATGCCAAGAAGTCAGTAGGGGGCTGAGCAAAACTCTTTTTGGGGGATTTTTTTTTTAAAGTTAGTTCTCCACTAATGAAAAACATGAATCTTTGAATAGAAAGAGGATTAAAAAAATCACAATAACCATTTCTATAATTAAGACCTGCTGGAAATAACTAACTGAAACTTCTGTAGCTGTGGTTTTTGCTTTGGGAGAAGTCTTTGCCAACATTGTATTTAAATCATTTCCTTATCCTTCACTCACATGAACTTAATGCCAACCTGAGTTCCATATGGAGCATCAAGTTCAAACAAACCCAGAAAATGTCCATTGCCTTCAAGACAGGGACTTTTCATTTGCCTCAATTGTTGCATGCTCATCTAGTGTATGGCACTGTCTAAAAACAATCATCATTAACTAAAATCAAGGTGATTCTCCTAATTTTGTGCCACCGCCATTTAAAACAGTGATTTCTACACAATTGCAATGCAAAATCAAAACCCAAATTTGCTCAAAAAGTCTACATAACTTACTGCATCTTTTTGGCAAACACTGAGGTCCAGATTCTTGGCTTTCACTGAGGAGCACTACTCAGGGGAGGTGAGTTACAATGATCATTTTAAGCCACTTGTGCTTCTCTGATTCTGGACACTGGGTTTCTCTTGCATCATAATTTAGAGCAGCCAGAGGACTGCTTTAAATGTCTCCAAAGGACCAGTTATGACAGTCAGGATCACCAAGGTGTTGGGAAATCTTTTCCCCAGCCATTCCCCATATGCTGGCCATGCAGAGAGGTACAGCATAGGAGCCTTTATGGTGGCTCTGCACACAGAAGATCATCCTATGCTGGGGGTTATTCCTGTGGTTAGTTATGACTATGTTAGGGCAGCTTTATGCTGATGGCACAATGGACAGCAGCTCTGATGCAAGGGAGAGTCAGTGTCAGAGTTTAAAGTTTTTGGGCTTCCTTTTGAACATTTCCATATGTATGTGAGAAAGAGAGAGAGACTGACCTCGCACCCTTTCTCCAAGTCTCTGTATACTGATCCAGGCAAAATGTCCTCAAGCACTAGGCTGACGTAATCAGCTTTATGCTATCCCACCCACAAACCCTGGCATAGGAGAGGAGGTGGGTGGAAGACTACAGAGGGCGCCTCTACACTGAGGCAGAGATTCTGGACTATAACATACATACAGGACCCCTGGGAAGGTTGATGAATATTACAACTGCGCTGGTCTCCAGCTGGTCCACAAGCTGTACGGTTGAAAAGATGGATTAAAAAGACACCTTTGTTCCACATCCCCTTGTGTAGTACAAAATGGAGTCCATAGGTCTCCAGAATTACTTTAAATATTCCCATTATCAGCTTTAGAAAGACAGAGCACTCAACTACCATATATAATATTTTTTTCCCCTAAGTGATCCTTAATATTCTGAAATTTAGCACCTGTAAAGTGCTGTTTTCAAATATATCACTCTATTTACCTGAATATCAGTAGGATTTAGATATAGTTTACCACAAAGGTTGGAACAGGAGGGCCTGTTTCATTATGTCTTCCCACACCTGTGTAATTTATAAGATAATTATCATCCACACTAAAGATGTCTGATACTAGTAGATTTGTGAAGTGTAGATTGCAATGGGCCTCCTGGCCATCGTAGTAGATTCTCCAGTCTCAAGATTTAAAATTTGAGCTCCAGATTATCCCTGTATTAGGTTTAAAAATAACTCTACAAAAAGGACCAAGTCACACACAATGTTTATAGTTCTGAGTGACTACCTTGGAAACCACAAACTTTTTCTTACCAAAATTACATTTGTGATATTTGTTACCCTAAATAGCTTTTATTTCTCAATGGTATCTCAGTATTCGATTGTCTTAATAAAACACTGCAATTCTTATACAACAAAGCAACTAGTTTCTGAGAATATGTCACCTCCTTAGTGATAAGAAAAGACCAATTATGAGAACATAATATGGGTTTAAAAGAATATTTCTTAGCTGGATGGGATTAATAAGCAACAGGCAGCAAGCAGTTACAAAATGGCTCCTACTAGGCTACAGCTGTGTATTTTTGCCAAATTTAAAGTGTCTTTAATTAAATTAAAATTTAAATTGAATAAAATTAAATTAAAATGTAAAGTGTCTTTAATTAAATAATCCCTTTAAGAAGATAACTCAACATTAGGAAGAATTACTAGGGACTAGACAGTAACAAATGTAGCCCATAGGGTTAGCTTGTCTTCATTATACTCAGTAGTAATGCAAGGAGTTTACAGACCTGTATCCTGTAAGACATAACTTCTGCAGTTAGCATAAGGCTTGAGGCCTATTAACTTTAGCACAGATAAATGGCCCAATGGAAAACCCCAAGTATTAGGGAGATGAAAATAGAGTGTTTAAGGGAAATTTCTGACCACAGAAACATGGGTCCAACCAAAGAGTGTCATAGCAACAAACTAATGTACATAACCACAGGTATATGAGCTACATCCTTAGATACCAAACCACAAGAGGGCCATGGCAACGAATTGATGTATATAATAATAAGTTGAGATCATTGATATACTAACCTATAGGAAGAGGACACTCAAACATTAGCAAGGTAAGGAAATACAAATGAAAAGAGGGGAAATTCCTAATGAATATGCATCCAACATATTGGCATCAGCTTAACTTATTATAAAAGTTGCATCCCAGCCTATGGATGGGAGGAGAGAGAGATGCAGTCCTTGGGAGGTGCCTGAATGATGACCACTCTTGCTGAAGTGGAAGGTGATGCTGATGAAGATGACAGCTAACATTTCAGGTTGTTCTGCAAGGGATAGTGAGAGTATATAGATGTACATTCTGTAATATGTGTACCTACCTTACTGAGCTGGAGTGTTTGTGACTATGCTATATATATTAATGAACTATTTGTAACATAGGAGAATTCCTATAGTGTGCATGTTGCCGCTGTGCACATCAGGGTTCCCAAATATAAAATAATTTGAATAATATTGGGCCTAATCCTGGGACAAGACTCTGTCAATCTTCAAAGTAATAACTGGGAATTTTTGTGTGATCAATATAATTAATACATAATCTATATATCAGGCTACACAGAGGAAGTAGTTATTCAGGCATATTACCACTCTCATAATTTGCCAGTGCCCTTATGCCATTAAACAAACAGAAAGTATTTAGTCCTTCTATTTTTCATGCATATATTTTGTACAACTATTTTAAGTGTCTCAAATAATTTTCCTGTCACTAGAATTTAACCAATCTACAGTCAATGCTTCCAAAATAATCTGTGGTGATTTTAAAAAGTGGTTTCTACTAGTTTGAGAATATGTTGGGAAATAGGATTCTTTCCTAGGAGTATTACAAGGACTTTGTATTTATTATTACAGGCACTCTCTCTTCCCCTTTGTAAAGGTTGGTGACTAGAATATTCTCAACATATTGTAAGAGGATTCAGAAATTATGGGTTTTTTGCTTTATAAGGGCCTCTGATGCAGTTACTCTAACTGCAAATAAGGTTAGTTACCAATTAGTCAGATTTCAGAGCTACTGTTGTAACACAAAATAGAAGATTTACTAAAGGTAGATCGTGCCAAACCAACCTGATCTCCTTCT
>ML675609.1:23250196-23346700 GCA_007922155.1 Mesoclemmys tuberculata | reverse complement strand
TGATCATATTGGTCCCTTCTGACCTATGAGTCTATGAGTCTAAGATCTGAACTGTATAGGTTCCCCTTAGCCTCTGAGCTGGAATCTCTGTTGTCAGACAGACATTGACAACAATCCTCCTAGTTCCTCTCAAATAATTGTTTTAATGCCTGCCACATTGCCTGCCTTACACTGCTGTTTTTTCTTGCTTTGCCTAGATTATGCCTCTGTGGATTCATTCTCTTTCTGACCTATCGCCTCTTCACCGTGATATCTATTGCAGAGAACTTTTATATAAAAGAGGCATAGCTATAGATACAAGAGTATATAAAAATGCCTAGCTCTTAAATAGCACTTTTCATGAAGATCTCACAGCACCTTAAAAAGTATTTCCAAATACTTCATGTTACCCCAGTACCTTTACAAGTGACTAACATCTGGTTCTCTTCTGGGTAAAATACACAATTAGTAGGTTTTTTTTAGCAGTTTTTGACAAATGGGAACATGACCGAGTTTCTCTCTACCTTTCTTCTACAGATTTTTTTCCTTCTAATGGATTTTACTACCTCAGACCTACTATAGGTCTAGCTCCCATAGCCTCTCTTCTACAATCTCCAACTCAATTAGCTCTCTGGCCACACCTAGACCGTTTCTTATTGTTGCCTGTAACTATGCACCAAGGTTCTGCCTCTGCATTCTATTTCACTCCATTCCTGTTTCTTATATCTCAAAGGGTAAGCAATGTAGTTCTGCTCTTATTTTCTTTGACAATGCCAGTTCTTCGTACCCAGCCCAGACCACCACGAGGCTCATAAACTCCAAAACAACATGGAGTCTAAAGAGAAAAAAAATCTAACACAAATATGAGAAACAAAATTAAGCAAGTATGCTAGGATATATGGCAATTTTCTGTAGAGATGACCAGATAATTAAACTAGCACTGAGTAATACAGATCCTTCACAAATCTCACAGGCTCCTGTATTAGAAAAACACTATCACAAATCTATTTAAAAATCAATTTATTTTAAAAAAAAGGGTGGAGGGAGCGGAAACAGGGAAAAGAGGCCTGATGCTGCAGCCCCTACAGAAGTACAACTGCTACTGAAATCAATGGAGAGCTCTATCTTTGTTTAGACTGGAGAACCTAGGCCAAGGTTTAATAGGGAAAAGGATAATGATGCTCTTAGGATGAACAAACAAAACCTCAAGCTGATGCATATTTTTCTCTCTGCTATTCTGCACCCTCTACACTCATACTATTGTATTAGTTTTTACATAGAACTGTAAATTTACATGGCATGCCTCACTCCCTTCTTGTCACTCCACATGTAGGACTTTCCAGGCTCAGCTTTGATAACCTCTATGTAAATCTGCACAGACCTGCCGTAATAACTGGGCCTAAATATGTACCCTAATTATGAGTTCAACTGTGAAAAGTGAGTGAAAATCCATAAAGTGTTAAAATAATGTATAATGATATATATTGATGGGAAAAGTTGCAAACATGAGACCAAAATATTACCTGGGATGTCAGCCTTTGTCTCTTTCCACTCACCCCATGTGTCCTTTTCCTTCCCTCATCTTTTTCCTCCCCCTCTCCTTTTCCCTTCTCAAAAGAGTCTGATGCAGATACAAGTTTGCCAGGTCTCAAAGTGGCTGATAAGACTACGTGGTGTGCCTGTGTTTTTCCTATGGTTAGGCTGCAAGCAAGAGTTAACACCAGAGACAGAAGATGCATTTTCTCTCTTTGCTGTTCTTTTCTCTCTCTCTCCCTCCGTGCACGCGTGCACGCTTTTTAAGTCTTCTTAGGATTCATGATTGGACTTTAACACAACAAACAGCCCATCTCAGCTAACTTCTCTTTTCCCCCCAAAAGAACAGGTACTATCAATTCAAAAACTGTCAAACATGGGGGACGGGGAGGAGAAGGAAAAGTAGGGCAGGTTTCCTTCTAAAAGCTCTCTCCAATTACAAGAAAAGGGAATAAGGAATGTTTTTAAAATGAAAGGCTTACTTAATAGTTTACATTTCAAATGCTTTAACTGTTAGTATCTCTTTTCTGTATGTTTAATAAAAGTTTAAAGGGATTTTAATGGTGTATTTGCCAGAGTGAGTACTCTGTATATCAAACTCCAAACTTGTTTAATGTTGGACAGTGACGGTCTCTTGTTAACACCTCTGACTCTTTAGATCCATATATTCCACTGTAATTAATTCACAGTAGGGTCTGTTGTATAATAGATTTCTCAGGGTTGCTTGGACTGGCACTCTGCTTCCTATGATTCTCTATAGGCTGAGGGAAGCATAGCATGGCTGGAGTAAAGCGAGATCCAGTGACACTCTCCCATGGTTTGATCTGCAAAGACTGAAGCTGAATGCAGATTAAGTTAAACAAGCGGAACTTTACATTCTCTGTCCATGGGGCTGAATTGCTTCCAGCCTAACTCCCCTCTTCCAATCAACAACAGTTCCTCCAGGCAGAACAGTCCCTCTGATTCCAGTTCCACTGAGCACCATATAGCTCCCCTATTTTATAAACATCATAATAATTCATGTCCAAACCATGTCCCCTTGTCCGCAGGCTGCTAGCATATAGCTGAGCTGGAATCTCACCTTTACCACACACTGAGGTGATTACATAGAGTGAGAGAGATTGCTAGCCTCAGACAGATCTGGTGTGGTCACTTACTGAGGAGACCAAACTCTCACTCTATGAAGTATCTGCTCTCCCTCCAGGGTTGGCCTCTGGATGATTCTGTCTCTCCATTCTTTGGTGATCTCTGTAGGCTCTCTCCCTATTGTCTGATGTCACTTTGGGTTACTAATTGTTGGCTACCTCCTTTTGGCAGTATATTCACCTTTCTGGCTGCAACAGGTCTCTCCTCATTGGTTGTAGTGTATTGGTTCTTCACCCCATCAGCACCTGTGGTGGTCTGTTTTGGCCCCTCTTTGATGGGGTAGCCCTCTGTGCTAAAAATGCTAACAAGGGGTGTGAACCAGAAGAAACAGTCTGGTGCTCTGCTATTTTCACAGCTGACTCCACCTTATCCTTACTCTCTGGGCATGCTGGGGTGGAAGTACGGTCAAACACCTGTTCATATGCAATTTTTTGAATTCTTTGAAGCAAAATTGGAGTCTGCTGTCAGTAAATACAGTGCCATATCTCACGAAGTGGGCCTTCACTTTGATAAATTGCTGACTTATTTCTTGTATCAGGCAGGGCATCAAACTCCCAAAAATGGGAGTAGTAATCCATTGTAATCAAGTACTGCTTTTCTTTAACGGTAAATATGTCCACTCCCACCTTTTCCCATGGTTCGGTGGCTAGCTCATGTGGTAACAGCATCTTTTTCAGCTGGCAATTATCACATAATCAGCAGGTGTGTCTACCTGCTATAAAGAAGCAGAGTTGAGTATTCATTTCAACCTAGTAAAAAAACTCCGAGACAATCTAAGACAGTTTCATGTTAATGGGGTTCAATGTCCCAATACCTTTCCCCCAACTCACTGATGCTGGTTACATATGCCCTGCTGAGGGTGTCAACTAACACCAATAATCAGCCTGAACTACATCTGAGACGTACCTGATAGCACTAGGCACTTCAACATGCACTGGAATCTCTCTGAAGCACTCAGAAGGGCTTTGCCGTGATTATCGTTAGGGGCTTGTGGTACTGATGGAATCACTCCACACACCAGCCAGCAGCTCTTTTTTCTATTTGGGCATACCCTGTTCAGTGTCTGATGAGGCTCTATTGGCATAAGCAACCAGGTGCTCCAGCAACAGAACTGCACCCAATTCTTTCTCGGATGCATCACACCGGAGCGTCAGTCTCTCCCCTGGCTGGTAGTTATTCAGGACTTGAGCATCC
This sequence comes from Mesoclemmys tuberculata, assembly GCA_007922155.1. Taxonomy (NCBI): domain Eukaryota; kingdom Metazoa; phylum Chordata; order Testudines; family Chelidae; genus Mesoclemmys; species Mesoclemmys tuberculata. Next base: position 23,342,848 of record ML675609.1, on the reverse strand, counting down.
ATTATCATTTTTTCAGCGTCAAATTCTTGCAGCTGGGGACTTGTCCAGTCTCAACATCCTGCCTTGCAAGCTGATGTATGGGTTCTGCTACTGCAGCCAGGGATGGACAGAAAATGTATCATTCCTATTAAGTGCTGTACCCCTCTCATGCAGTGGTGCTGACATGTCTGACAGCCTTGATCTTGGGATCTGCTTTCAGTCCCTCTGCGGTGAGCAGATGTCCAACATGTGACCTCATGCTGTTTGAGTTACATTGTTTGGGGGTTGAGATTTATGTTCTTGTCCCTGCATTGCTAGAGAAAAGCTTGTCGTTTTCTGTCATAGTCTCATTCAGCTTCTGTGTCATTGTTCCCTTCATCTACAATGAGGATAAAATCTGCAATTATTTTCACCCCAGGCAGTCCTTCCAGCACTTGGGTGAGTCTTCTCTAGAAGACCTCAGTGCTGGTCATGCCCACCCATCGATAGCTAACAAATGGGGTTACAAACGTTGTTGGCATGCTGGACGTTTTATTCAGGCTTATGTGACAAAGTCCATCCCTCAGATCATGAAGATTCTTGGTTTGCAAAGTTCTGGCAAGAGGTCATCAATTGTGGACAATGGAAAAGTGGCATCTTTTCAATGCCCAGCTCAGTGGCTTTGGGTCTATGCAGATGCATAATTTGTCAGATGGCTTCTTTACCATTGTAATGCTCCTTACCCAGGCTGTGCCAGCCTCTACAGGTGCTATAATTCCCTGCTCTGCAGACTGTCTAGCTCCTTGCATACTGAATTATGTAATGCCACTAGAATTTTCCTTCATGGTAAGCACATAGATCCCCACAGTGGAACCTGTCTCCAGTTGCAGCTTTCCTTCTAGGCACCTTTGAAAACATCTCTATATGCTTTTAAAATGATCTCCATTGTCCATGGGACTCTCCCTTTTGCTTCTTCCACTGCAGTTATAAAATTTTGGTGCTGCACCCTGATCAGGTCAATGGTTGTATTCCCCAAGAGTGAGGTCAGTGGTGCTTACCATCCACCACCAAACTACAGTTAGTAACATTCATTATTTCTCAGGTTAGTTATTATGAACCACTTTTTCCTATGGGCTGTATTATGCTCTCATTGAACATTATTAGATTGTGCCTAATCTCTGTAATGGTGTCTGCAATTCTCCCAGATGAATCACATTGCAGGAGACCCTGCTATTTAGCTGAAATAGCAAAAGGTGTTTCTCTATTAACATTGTTGCACGCATAGAAGTTGGTATTGTCTCGTTGCTTTCCTGTCATAACGATCTGATCTGATATGCTCTCAGGCTATGTCTACACTGCCAGTGGCACCGCCAGCAGTTCAGGCTCGATTTTGCAGGTTCGATTGAGCAGCATTAAACACTCGCTCATTCGAACCCAGAAGTAGACCCTGTAAATCCACCCCAGCAAGCAGTGTAGCACTGTGTTGACGGGAGGACATTTCCTATTGGCACAGCACAGTGGAGATGCCATGGTAAGTAGACGTTAGGAAGTCTACGGGAGATACGCAAGCTACATGTAGTGACTGTCGACTGTCGCCAAAATTCATGTCTTAAGACCATGCCTTAGAGTCAATGAGAGCAACACAATGTCATCACTATTGTCAGATGCACCATCCTCCTCTTGTACAAGACTAACAGTCTTTCTAGTACATTCCTCTGTTCTTGCACACCCTGCTAAAATGGTTCAACTTGCCACGTTCCTTGGAATGTAATCCTGCTGTGGGATATTTCTTTAGTTGCTCATGCTGTCTGCCACAGTAAATCCATCTAACTAGGAACAGAGAGTCTGCGCACCTGCTCTCCTTTGCGATTGTCTCACTGCCTGTACTTTTGGGGGTATTGTGCATCCTAGGGCTTTCATACTGTCTCTTGATACTTCCACTGCACACTCCATGTCTAAGCATCTGTCTAATGTGAGACCACCTTCCCAGAGAAGCTGCTCCCATAGGTGTTGATCCCAAGTGCTGCTTTGAGTCAGAGAGCCTGTCAAAACCTCAAAACTACAAGTAGCAGCCAGTATGCTTAAGACTGTAACATATGGGTCTAACCTATCCCCTTTGGATTGGTCTCTAGTGAAAGGCCTGCATTGCTCCAGTTTCATTCTGCTTTGTGGAGCCAGTAGATTGAGGCAAGACCACAATGGAGAATGATTTTAGTACTACTTCACCTTCTCTCAGCTGACCAACATACTTGGACAACAAGAGAAGCCAGAATATACCAGAATGGTTGTAAATCACATAGGGCCTGATCTTTACTTACAGGAGTGGACCCATTGGGGTACTCAAATATAAGAGATTACAAAAGATCAGGCTCTTACATCTGAGTTTTTTTAAGCTTTTGAGTTTGCAGACTCCTATGAAGTTTGAGAAAACAGCTGTCTCCTTTTTATCTTCATTGCTCTCCCATTCCTTAAGAGGGAAACATTGATTACCATTTTCTTAATTTTTTTTTAAACTTTACACACAGACTGTGGTGTCTAGGGTAATTATAAATAAAAAATTTCCTAATTCTCATATGAGTTAAGTTTGTAACATATTTGTTCATATTCTGTTAAACATCAAATACTATTTGTTGACTAAATGTTAGCCACTAGATACCTTACTAGCAGAAGAAAGGTTATAATTCACTCTTTGGGCTCTTGTCAACAGCATGAACTGATAGAGCACAGCTTGAAAAATGAATTACATCTTAAGTTTTTAAAAGAATCAGGATTTATCAGAATTAACAGTTGTGTAAAGTTACTCAAGATTGAGGAGTTCTCTGTGTAATACGGTGACTGGAGTTGGCAGGTGAATGGCATTTTAAAATAATTCATTATTGACCTAACTCTGGTACCACAGACTTCAATACAAGCAGCATTAGGCCAATGCTGAGCACTTTTGAAAATCCCATCCTAAAGCCTACAATATTTGGTATTGTTTATCTTTCATGCTGATACACCAGTGATGTAAAATATGTACACAGGATAATGTGTTCCCAACATAAGAAAAGTAATTTTATTATTTAATAATTTGCCCTTATTGGAGTTTTAGTTTATAAAAACGGATAAGTGTTAACAAAGATTTTATATATATACACACCTCCAAACACACACGACACACGTGTACAAGCACCTACCTCATGAACACATCTCTCAAACTGAAGAACAGATGGCCAAATCCTTCCCCATCAGACTTCCAGAACTAGCTCTGATTTGCCTTGTGAGTATGGAGAAACTAATGACACTTAGCCAGTTTCATCTAATCATGCTCCCTTCTGTTCCTGACCTGCCATTTCCATACATGTAGATCTCAAGAAAGGAGACTCAAGCTAGTGCCTACACAGTATCCCCTCTACTCTCAAAAGCAAGGAAGAAACTAGACAAAGGACCTGAGGATTTGATCTCAAATTTCTTTGAGATTAGGATATTTATACAACCATTACCGTGGTTACTTGCAGACTACATTTTTAATGGGCCTGCTGTGGTTGCTTAAGTGTCATTGTTATCTGACGTGTGATTTAGAAGAATGCATGGCAGTGTTGGATGGATGACCCTTCATTTTATTTTACCATATGGATTTTGCCCTTGCATTATTCTTTAACTATCTCACAGTTTCTCATTTGTCTGGATAGATGCTACATACCACTCATCTTCCATATGATCAAGAGATAAAGTGATTGCAGTTCAGCAGGTTGGCACAAGTTGTCAGTTCCAGTTGCCATTGTTCCCTTCAGAATGAATGTCTCTAGTTACCATGGGCCAACATGACAAATCGCATGCTATTTTTCAGAGGTGAGGAGGAGGACGTGTTCTGTATCTCAATGTATTATATAAATGTTATGGCCATCTTTAATTCTGTCTCCACATTCCATCTAAAATTCAGGTAGTTCACATACGCTGAGTTTGGGTTTTAAATGACATCTAGATTCTGTGCAATGCTACAAGTACGCTCAATCACAACAGAATATAGTATTCCTAACAAAACCATTATCCCTTGATAATCACAGCCATCAATATTAAATAGAGAGTACAGTAGCTTAGATTTGGTAAATGCAAACTGACATTTGGAAACCTCATGGCAACAAATAAAATCAATGCACCAATCTCATAAATTAAAACATTTATATCTGCACTGCTCTGCGCATGTCTAAAATTGCTAAAATGAAATTCCTAATATAAAATGGATGACTGATATGCTGCAATTGCATCTCCTGCTGAAGGGTTCCAAATCACTGCCTTTTCTTCATCAAAGCAATTCAGTACAAATGGTTGTTGTCAAAGTGGTATAGACACATCAACGCCAGAAGATGACTGATCGATATTCATCACCTTCAATGCCTCCTTAATTTTTACTACCTCCATAAACTGTTGCAGACTCTTGTGTTCTTTTTAGAAGCACTATTCAAAATGATGTACAACTCATTATTCTCTAGCACAGATGGAGAAAGCACATTTATGTTTTCATTCACTGGCAAAGGTGAAAATTGCATCCACTTTTCAGCTCTAAAACACACTTTTTCTCTTTACTTTTTCCTGGTCAACATCAGTGTACAAACATTTGTTTCTAAATAAATTTGTAATAGAAAGCTACTTCCTAAAATTGTGTTTCTAATCATCAGCTAATATCAGATGTATTTTGAAGTACTATACATTACAATGAGAAAACATTTACAAACTACTGAAGTAGCATGTACTCTGGGTAAAGCACACTAATTTTGAAGTTACTCATTTCGCAGCATCCTTCTATGCACAAATAAATGGGCATTAAAATATTCATCATCCATAGGTTAGTGAATAAATCAGATTTAGAAGTATAGAAGTCATTGCGGTTATATCCATTAACTAGACATCTTCAGAGAATACTTACAGCACACAAGCCTCTCAACATTTTCTGTAATTCTAACTTGTACTGTATCATTTTTAATATTGAAGTGTCCCCTCAGTTATGTAAATTTTCATTGTAAATTTTAACTGATTCCTCCTATCTTAAAATGATCTTCAGGTGAAGAATCAAATACTTTTACAACTATGGTATATCTTAATATTTTGAATTATCCAAATCTATAAGAACATCCACAGGGTTCTGAAGACTTCCATCCCCAAACAATTCCCCTTCCCTGACAAGCCCCCTCACAATGGGAACATGCAAGTTTTATTCTTGGTGGAAGTGGGACTACAGGACTGATCTCTCACCTGTTTCTTTTGAAGATGACAGGCCAGCTGTCCTCTCTGGTGAGGGGATGGCCTAGAAATGGAAGTTACTGGATGAGGTCACTGTCCCTCAGAGTAGAATACCATTTGGGTCTGAGCAATGGTAAGCATCCCTTCCCTCCACAGTATATCCAGGAACACCACAGAGCCTATGTTGGGAACTGCTTTTTCTTCTAGTTTACAAGGATCTTGAGACACACATAAATCAATCTTTTGCCAACAGTTACAGAAATCCCCAGGCTCAAGCCTCAGAAGACTACCAAGGACCCTTCTTCCAAATGGCTCAGAGAAAGTACATAGATTACAGCCAGTCCCTTTGAGAAAAGGGCTCAGGCTAGCTTCTGGTGACCTTCAGGAGCTCATGGGGTAGGACTGTATAATCAGTGAACCAGAAGAAATACCACAGCTTCAACAAGGAGACCAATTCCAGCTCAATATTCAAATGCTTTATGAACGAGGTCTCAAAATTATGAACATTTCCAGAGGCTGGAAAAACAAACTGTGCCTGATTTCAACAAATGTGACGCTGAAGTAAAGCTGTAGTTTTGCAACCATCCTTAGACTCTTCCCTTAGCTGAGATCTCTGTGTGGAACAGGGCAGAGCCAGTAAGGGTGCAAATTACACATCTTTGATTCTAGTGATGCACCTATGCCAAGCAGTCCAACAGAATAAAGTAGGATCAGTTTAACAGTTGCACTGCTTTACACGGGCTGACTTTGGTACTATGAGACTATATGCCAGTTGAGAATTGACAAAGCACAGGCTCAACCATGTTTAGAAGGCAGCTGGCTTATGGTTTGGCTCAGTGCTTTACCTCAGCTGAGGTCTCCTCTACACTGGAGAAATTCTCAGCTGATCACTTAGGGCTTCATGCTTTCTCCCATTTGCTATTGGAAGGAGCGCCACATAAACATCTGCAAAACTTATCACCCTGCTTCAAAACCATCCTTAGAACTCTCCTTTTCTATGATGCCTTTAAAAAAAACAACATGCTAATATAGACAGGAACTGATACCACTGCTTCTGTTTGCTGACTAATATTGTATAATTGTTTCCTTGTATTCCATCTCTCTGTTATCTCCTATCTTATACCTTGTATTGTAAGATCTTTGGGGCAGGGACCATCTTTTTGTTATTTGTCTGTAAAGAACCTAGCATAATGGTGTCCTAGTCCACTACTAGTGCTCCTGTGTGCTATGGTAATACAAACAGATAGTAATAAAGCATTGCAAAGTAGCTGGAACTGAAGGGATGAGGGAAAACAGTATCTGGTCCTGTCCATCATGTTCAGATGTACAAATGGTTGCAGATCCATTGAACTTTGCATATGCCATGCAAAGATTATGAACTAAACATCAGGTATGGGGTCCATCATTGCTGGTGACTAGCTGAGAACTGTAGTTTCATAAAAAATTCCTGTTAAACTTCTCTCTCTCTCTCTAGTCCCAAGGAAATAATTTGGTGAGTAAAAGTGAGGACAAGTATCCTGGAAGAGGCAAATTGCCCCAGCAGTGACTCTTCCCTAGGCAAAAAAGAGCATTAAAAAAGGTCAATTAATTTATGAAGGCAAGAAAATGATGAAATGGGGCTCACATCCCACCTGCTATAACCTACACTATCTCTCTGTAACATAACATTCTATATCACAGGATAAAAATAACCATTTTACAAGTGACATCCATCTACTGTGACTTTTCCTAAAACCTCTAAAATTTATTTTTAAATTAGCTCATCTATATTTTCACTCCTGAAAATGGTAAAATCTGCAGAGGGTTAAACTAGAAACACTTCAACATTAAATATTGGATCAGATCCTTAGATCAAATCCTTTGAACTTGACATTTGGCACCTAGTGCTGCTCAAGAGGGCAGCAATGGTGGCTTTAAGCTACCAAAGCAGCCCCCTGAACTTTGGGCCATCAGAAGTCACTTAGGCTTTGTCCTCACTGCTAAAAAACAACAGGTTAGCCAACATGTGCTGTTAATTGTCATTATTTGTATCATCATAGTGCCTAGAAGCTCTCGTTATTAACTAGGACCCATTGTGCTAGGAGCTATAAAAACAGAATAAAATGGTGATTCCTGCCCCAAAAAGCTTACAGTGACAATATACCCATCTGTTGTATCTTCTCTGGCAGGCAGATGGGGGAGTACGAGGACTCAGACAATACTGATCAGCATTACAGGCAGCAGCAGCAGCGCACTGGCAGCCTGAGCATTAGCACCGCGAGACAAACTAGACAAGGTCAGTCGTGGGCAGCGGGTATGGTACTGGCCTCACTTAGCTACACTGCAGTAAAAACTACAGTTGCCTTGTGTCCACCAGGACTTTACAGTGCAATAACTAGTGCTTGATAGTTCTCTCTCAATAACCCCTGCCTGACACTGACACACACGCCTTTAACACCGTTCAGTGAAGATAAAGCCTCAGAATAGTCCTAGCACTCTCCTTTGCCTTGTTCAGACCCCCTTCCCTACGACAGTGTTGAAGGGACCTAAAATTGGCCAGCTACATTATCGCAAGAGGATTCAAAGAGAAGCTTCTGCTAGCCACTTAAGACAGCATTAGACTCACTTTGCACCTGTGGAGTAGCACAAATCACATTTACCGGGGTCCAGGATCTAACCCATTAAATTTAAAAGGGCTCAGTTTAGTTTGCCAGTGACAGGGACTAGAGAGTAGCTGTTGTGTACAGCACCTAGATGATGACTGTTGGCCACATTGTAAATGTCAGTTTAAATACAATTAAAATATGATTAAGACAGTGTAGAGCAGGCCCTGATCCTACAATCACTAAATCCCTTGAATAGGAGTTGTGCCTAAGTATAGAGAATGTACACTGCCCTTCTTTGAAGCATATTGAACGCCTTTCCATGCTAGTCTCTGACCACGCCTAAGTTTTTTGATGTACTAGTACCTGAAATTTTCATTAACAGTACATCTCATTTCTCAAGGGCAGGCAGATACTTATTTGGGGGTAACAAGACAGCTTGATGAGAGGGGCTATTGTATTAGGAAATGTGGAAGGTTAAGTCATTCACCAGTTTGTGTCCCCTCACGGCTGGGCATAGGAGAACATCAATTCTGTCTGTCATACCTGCCAACAGCTACTCAGACCCTTGGCAATCTGTTCTTTGTTAAGGCCTGGCCCGCTAGTGGATTGTAGATTTACACCCTAGCTTACTGCACACTAATTCTCAGTGTAGACGTGCCCTTAGTAATCATGTATCTGATCTGGGCACAACAATCCTTGCCCCCTCACTCATTTACACTGCCACACTTGTGAGGGGATAGTTGAGGAACCCAGACCTACCCTACCTTCTTGGTTCCATCCCAGAGCCCTTGTGATAAGTAGCTATGATCCCTGAGATCCTCCTCCCTGGGTCCCTGAGCTGCTTCCTACCTTTGTCTATTTGGAGGCACCTGTCGTGGAACTGCACAGCCTGTCTCCCTGGAGCTTCATCTCTGTGCAGCTTTTCCCAGTTTGTTGCCGAGAAGCTCTCTCAGGGTGGTGCCAAGCTTTTCTGGAAGCTTCCTGGAACCTCTTTATTCCTTCTGCTTCTCCCTTCAAGGCCAGTCCGAGGGTATGGGCTGCCTGTTGCAGTACTCCTCTCAGCCCACCCCAATCAGCCCTGTAGTCCTTACTCTAGAGAAGCCATCCAGCCTGGTTCTCCTCAGCTGGTTCTAATCCTTAATTACCTATCTCCCCTCCAGGTGCCACAGAATGGGCTAATTGGGCTCTACAACTCCCCTTGGCTCTTTGACTGCCAGTGTGCATTGATTCATGTTTCAAGAAAGAGAAAATGTACTTTTCAAATGCTTTTCAAAAGCAATCTGAGCGGTGCAGTTGTATGTGGCTCTAACCTCAACACGTTAAGACTTGCACTGAAATCAAGGGTAGTCAGAGGCAGATTACAATAGCAGTCCCTGTGAGCAGGGATTGCTTGCTCCTTGCTGCTGCAGGGAGCAAGTTGCATGGAGAAGGGCAAGGAGGGGGATGGGTCTGTGGCCTGCTTCCTCCATGCTATCTAGTAGACATGCTACATCAGAACACGAGGCAGATTCCTCATACTTCCATGTAGCAGCCCTGCAAAAGACTGTACTTCCTGTGGCACAGCCTCTTGCAGGGCTGCTTTGGGGCAGCGTGGCTCTCAAACAGTGCAAAAATTGTGCAGTCTAGCCTTATCTTATAGATTCTAAGCGCTTGAGACACGCCAGGTGGGAGGGAAAGAAACATATCTAAGCAACAGTCCTGAAGACAATATATTTCTTAGGAGTATTCTAACGATGTTGGAATAAGCATGATGGGCAACGGTATTTGCTCATCTTAAGAAAAGATGTAGCCAACATTTGCGTATATTCCCATTAATTATTATTATTATTATAATAATAATAAATTGCTGGCAGAGAGCCTCTCTCAATCTCAACCTTCTCCGAAGCATTGATATTTCAGTATACATATCAATATTAATTTGCCCTGTAGAGTTAATGTCATATCTAATATTCAAGAACATGCTAAACTGCATGCCTCTCTGTGTTAACATGCCCTTGCTTTTTCTGTAGTGTTTAATTAATTTATATCACTAATAATAAGTTAAAATGTGGTCATTATTAAGAAGTCATACATTGTAGGATTTCAAATGTGCACAAATGTATACAACTTCAGCTTCTCTGGTACTGCTTCCTGCTGAATAAAAACTTGATTTATCTTTGCACTGTTTGTTGCTCAGAAATCCCCATAACACAACATACAATTATAGCATTAGAAAGAATACAAATACAGCCTACATTCTTAACTGCAAATGGAGGATTTAACATACAATGATTATAGAATCATAGATGCATAGTACTGGAAGGAACTGGAAGGAAGTATTGCTAGGGCCTGCAGCGAGGGAAGTACCCCTCTAACAATCACACTCCCCCTTCCCCAAAACCCCTCTCTTTCAGGAAAAAACAGAGCCTACAGCATAGAAAGCACACTTTGTTTTTTTTCCTGAAAGTCCCCCCCCCTTCAGTAAGAAGGAAGGGGGGCCATGATTCGGGAAGAAGAGGGACACGATTGTTAGACAAAAATCCAAGGGGGAGGTGGGAGGGCTCATTTAAAAAGTCTGAGAACCACTGATCTAAGTCCACTCCCCCTGCTCTCAAGGCAGGACTATGTAATAATTAGACCAATCCTGACAGGTGTTTGTCTAACCTGTTCTTAAAAACCCCCATTGACAGAGATTCCACAACCTCCCTATGCAATTTGTTCCAGTGCTTAATTACCCTGACATTTAGGAAGATTTTCCTAATGTCCAACCTAAACCTCCCTTGTTGCAATTTAAACCTATTGCTTCTTGTCCTAGAATCAGAGATTAATGAGAACAACTTTTTTACTCTCTTTCTTATAATAGCCTTTATGATATATTTTTAAGATACGCATACTTTAGAGCAGATGTGTTATCCATTATTCTTTTTATAGGACCAATCAAGCACACTGATGGCACTTAGTCGGCAATAATTCTAGTCTAGGATTCTCAAAATGATAATCCATAGGTTTATTAATTTTGAAATTCAGAAAGATGAACCAAACATGAAAAAGTAAGAAAGTCTAAGAAATATGTAGTTTATCAGTTACTCCTTTCTTCCTAGGTGCTTTAATTTTAAGTTAAGTCCTTCTGTTCACTTTCCAATTCTCACCTGACTTGGGTAAAGTATCCTGATAGTTATTTTTCAAGGAGGGATTACAGAACCAAGGTACATGGTGTGTAATAAACAAAAATCAAATCATGGGATGGAACTCTAGCATCATTAAAGTCAATGGGAATTTCACAATTGACTTTAATGAGGCCAGGATTTTATCCATGTCCTTACTTCAAAGAGCTTTCTGTCTCAATTTAGTAAAACATGAGGAGTGAAGAGAACACAAAAGTAGGAGTTTTTGGAGGAAGGGAAGAGACTGGTAAAATTAATAAACACAAATCAATAAGGGTAAAAATGATTGATGTGGCTGCTTAGGTTTTTTATGCTGATATTTGGATAGGTCATGGAGTTTGTTTTTTTTCATCCTCCTCACTTTCCACAACTATGCATACAGAACGGAGGTAAATAGGGATACTTTGTGTCCCTGATTATCTGCGTTCAGGAAGAGCTGTCCACAATCAAAATAAATAATACAAACCTCTTCTAGACAGCAAGCAAGTTACACCAGTATAAACACTTTCAATTCAATGGACCACATTTAGAGGCAATGAATAAAGAGCGTGAAATTACACATTCATATGAGAATGTGAGTCTGAAGGCTTCTAAGATGGTTCAACTTTCATGCTGCAGATGACAATGGAAGCTTGGACTTTCTTAGCTTCCTCGCTGAATTGTAACCTAGTAGCATTTCAGTGAAGTGACACCAAGGTGAATTTTGTCCTACAAGATCACAGTGGGATGAGGGGCAATACTGCCATGTTTCTGACATATGATATGAGTTTATATAACTTGTACTGAAGCTCAACTCCTGCAGCTTGCTGCACACAAGCAGAGTGCTGTGTCCTTGTGTCCTTATATCTTTTTCCAACCTTTTACTCGATTAAAGCCATTTACACTGTGATTTATCTTTTAACACAAGAAGGAGTATGTGGTTATGCGCATTTATTCTGTGTTAAGTGATAACCCATTAAACCTAAACATATAAAATATGGGAGGTTTGTTAAACATTAAAAATCAGAACCATAATAAGCACTTGCTACAGGCAAAAGGCAAATTTACAAAATACTAAGCAAATTATGGCTTTAGTCAGAAACAGTTCTATAAAGAAGGTATCTTGTTATACTGTGTACACAGTACCTATTTCCCAAGGATTAAATTATGGCTTTGTGCACTGTAGAGACAGTGGAAGAAGAGCTCTCTGTTCTCCCATACAGAACTGAGGGAGGGATTACGACTTTGTAAATCATGACGACTCCAGGAGTCCCACTGAAACAGGGTGTGTAGTGTGTCTTGCTACACAATGTTGGAAATAGGTAAAGTGCATAACTCCCCCTAAAATCCTGTTTCAGTGATTGCTGGTATATTGGGAGGGGTGGGCTAGCACCATGCCCATTCCGGCAGAGTTACCTGCTGTCCCTCTCACACTCCACAGTGGAGTCAGACAAAATATTGCTGATTCCTGTGTCAACAGACCGAAGTTTGGAGGGACCAGCTTGCCTCATCATCTCCTCTACCAAACCCATGCAGGACCAGCTGTATTATCTACCTCTTTGGGGCTGGGAGTGGGGGACCACAACATTTATAGCTGGATATCCAGGATAAGAAAGGAGTATTCCATTCTGCCCCAGACATCATTATTACTCAGCAGGGAACGTTTGACTTCAGAAGGTGTTTGGCTGATGCTAGGAAGAACAGGATGTCAAATTGGTGGTGATGGCAACTAGTCAAATCTTGTTGTGAATTACCAGTTTGAAAAAACAAACAAAAAACCTCCTACATGCTACCAGTAGCTCATGCATCTCAGGAGAGGCGCATTTTAAAATCATAAGGACTATCCCTGACATGGCTGTGTAGGAGAATAAACGAGATGATCTTCCCACCCTGCCTGGCCCATGTGAGGGCTCCAGAAGTGCAGGTCTGGTACTCAGAGGAGTCCAGGTGTTGTACATCAGATGCCTCTCCTCTTGAGCGAATGGGTGGAGAGTAAGCAAGGCTCCCCATGCTACTTGCAAAACCATAGATCCAGTAGTGCCTTGTCAAATCACCCCCAAACTATAGAGATGGCCACATCTTGTCAGATCAGTAGTCCTTTCAGTAGCTTCTGCCTGAGAAGCGCCAGCACCAGATGCTTCACAAAGAAAGTACAAGTAACTACAGTTTATGGTTATGCAATAAAACTGCCTATAAGGCAAGTTTCTTCCTAATCCTCATTAATTGGTGGATGGCTTACATCCTGAAGCAAAGCTTTTTGCTTTGTTTTGTTTTAAGATGGGAAACAAAGTTATCCCAACCCTATCCTCTTCACTTGCCTATTCAAATTTGGCTTAGAGAATCACCCTCCCACAACACATGAAGAGAATTCTAGGTGCTAGAGACACTATTATAGAAAGACTCGACAACCATCACTGAGCCTTCAGGATCTAAACTGTGTAATGTACTACTTTTGCTGAATGGAGCCCTCCCTATTCATAAACATGGTGCCATCTACTTAAAAACATTCCGATATGCTGATATCCACTGTAAGGAATGGTCTGTTTGGAGGAAAGATTACTTAAATGGATGTGACATAAGAATTTTTGTGCTATCCACAAAAAACCCTCAGATCTCCTTGATCTCATTCAGCCACAGTACGGCACAGGACATCCCAGATTTCCTCTGCGGATAATCTTCTGGCAATGGTCAACTGTCAGGTATTAACGCTGACACACTTTGCTCTGCAACATCCTTTGAGAACATTAAGCACTGGAATTTTGACAATTTGTACAAGGGCTTAGCCTTAGCACATCAAGGCTTGGCAATTAATAGCCCCGGAACCTCTGGGCCTGGGGTATCAGCTACAAAAGTAAAATAATTGCTTGAGTCCCAGCACCTTTCATTACAAATTAAGCACTGAAAAACTGATCTGTATCCAGGCTGCTTTAAATCTTTCTGCTAGATACCAGACCAAAACAGTGACTGGTCATCAGAAATCTATCCTCACAAACCTGTAATTCCCAATCAAGTGTTTTCTGATAACGGTTCACAATATAGCTGTAGAGTACAAACAAACAAAGCTCAAAGCTTTTGCAGAGCACTGGGGGTTTGGATGTATTAGGTGAAAGTTCGAAGTAGCCAAGATTAGATGAGAAAATGACGACTTGTTTGAGCTGTCAAAAATATAAATATGAGGATAATCAAGGATCCATCTTTGATTCTGCTTGCATACAGAAACACACCTGCAAGGGGCTTACTTGAAATCATCTACCCCACTGCTAATGGACACACCAGAAACCTTAAACCAAATAAGTCACTAAGAATTCAAACCAGTAGAGAAAAGCTATTTCAATGTGACAACAAACTCTTCAGAAGACCAATGATTTGAGGTCAGTGTTTCATGTAAGCAAATAGGAAATTGCTCATGTGTCAGTCAAGAAAATGGTTCCCAGATTGTATACAGTATATCTACTAGAGATGGGTTTAGAAGGAACTGAAAATTCTTGAAGGTTTCATTAGGCTCACAGACCTACAACAGAAATATTGCCAACATCAGTTGAGTACACTAATAGGACTGCTAAATCATAAGAGCCAGTTAATTTGAAAGTTGACATGAGAAATAGAGTATTCTGAAATACACGTGACTTATGTCCTTTAGCTGTTGAAATCACCCACAGTGGTCAAATACTGGTAATTAGATGACCTTCCAGATATAAGGTGACATTCACTCCTGTGCAGATAGAACATAAGATGACAAGAATGGCCATACTGGTTTAGACCAAAGGTTCATCTAGCTTAGTATCCTGTCTTCCAACAGTAACCACTACCAGATGCTTCAGAGGGAATGACTAGCATAGGATAATTATCAAATGATCCATCCTGTCACCCAGTCTGGCTCAGGGACACCCAGAGCATGCGGTGCATCTGCAATCACCACCAATAGACCCATCCTCCAAGAACTTAGCTAATTCGTTTTTGAACCTAGCTATATATTTGGCTTTCACAATGAGTTCCACAGGTTGGCTGTGTATTGCATGAAGAAGCACTTCCTTTTGTGGGTTTTAATACTGTTGCCTATTTATTTCATTGGGTGGCCTTTGGTTCTTGTGTTAAACAAAGGGATAAATAGTTCTTCCCTATTCACTTTCTCTACAACACTCATGATTTTAGAGACCTGTATCATATCCCCTTTTAGTCATCTTTTTTCTAGGTTGAACAGTGCCAGTCTTTTTAATCTTTCTTCATATGGAAGATAGGCACAATATCCTTCACTGAGGCCCTACTTTGAGGGCCTAAGTGGGAGTAAAGTGGCGAATAGACCTTGTATCTATGAATTTCACACACAGATGTTTAATTATATTACATAGTATATAGGTAGATCATTGCTGCTATCTTGATTTTTAAATACATGACTCCGAATGGCTGCCTCCTGAATGTAACAGTGGGTGAAACAGTTCATTCTGACTTTAATGATTAGGAACTCACAAAGAAGCTACAAAGGCTTTTCCAAGTTATTACTATCTAGAAAGATACGTCCAGTCAACTGACATTATGGTTATCTGTATTTATATTCATTTCAGTTTTGCCAAATTTGATTCATGAACAATATTATCTTTGACTACAGTATCAAAGTATTTTGTGCCAGCTACAAAAATAATTCAGTTTACTTCTGTCTATGGTAGAGAGGGAGAATCATAGTTTAGGTGTCCCTGGACAGAAAAAACAGACAGTAAAAACAGTGAAATCTTTTCTGATTAATATATTTTAAATGTTCTTATGTTCTAAAATGTATTTTTATGGAAGAGAGATACTTTTAAAGCCATACAGAAATCACTCGCATTAACCTGTTATCACAAAATAATCCCAAAAAGAGAAGCCAAAACTCCAGATAAGAATAAGAATTCAATCTTGGACTCTTATTCGTCTATACTTGTCAAGCAACCATAATGGTTCTACTGATGTCAAAGAGAATATAAATAATTTTTATTAAAGACTCTGCAGATGCAGCAGAGAGATTATGTTTTTGGCAAATAATCCCAATTTGAAACAGCAGTCGGCAGATCATTGTGCCTCCTGTGTATGTTAAGTAAAGGAATGGAAGGAGTAGAATTAAAAACGTTCAGCAACAATAAGAGATTATTATAGAATAGTGAGAAATACTATAGTTAATCAAAATTTCTAGGTATTGGGTTTTTTGGCAGTCAGTTTCCTTGAACTGCTGTCTGCTGCTTGAAAGGTCAATGCCATTTATACGCAGCGTAAGAAAATAATTTTCTATTGGAAGGGACACCACTAGGATATTTGGCTGACTCACCTTAATGGGGCAACAATGTACCACAATCAGGATGGAAGCCACAAGAAATTTTTGCCAGTGATTCCATTAACAGGATACAGAAATTGCAGCAGAGAATAAGAGCAGTCTAATCAACAATACTGTTTAACTATTCCAGTTGCAAACCTGCTCAAGTCATTAGTCCCCATGCTGAGAGACTGATTGATAGTATCAGCTCTAATTTTGCAATAAGCATGTTTTCTCTCACAGACTTAAAGTATTTTTCTTTGCTTTTTGAGCATCTCACCCCAAGAATGGGTTCTTGAACATTCTCATCACAATAAATACATAGTTAGTGTTAAGGAATCAAACATGAATTATAGCAGTTCATCACTTGTCATTGTCCTTACCCTAGGATCATCCTGTGTCTCCCAAAACAAATGTCATGAGTTTTGAAAAAGATGGATTACCTCTCTTTCTCCAAACACACTTAGAAGAGGACAAAACACAAATGATGCGGTAGCACAATGAAGAGAAAAATTTCTTCCTATTCCAGGAAGTTGTTAGTTGACTATATCCTGAATGGTTTCATGAGGGCTAGATTTATTCATTTTGAGTCATGCAGACTTATAAATATTGAACATGATCCTACAAAAATCTTACTCTAATAATCTAGTCATTTAAGAAGTACCACTAAAATCAAAATTAACTTGCATAAGGGTTGCAATAAGTGGTAAATTTCTTAAAGACAGGCTAAGATTTATTTGTTGTTGTACCCATTTTATTATAACAATCCTTTTCTATTTGTTTCATAGCATAAACTCACTGAAACAAGGCAGTTTTTGCAGAATTCTCTTGACATTGGATAATATTTTATAAAAAGAGAAATCTTTTTACCCACTGCTGAAATTTAGCCAGCTCTGGAGTGAAACACATCAAGAATAACTGAGCACAGCAAGTGCAGGTGAAAGCTCTTATCCAAATTCAGCTGGAAAGATAAATTTCAGGTAGGCATATTATGTGAATCATTCTAGCTATGCAGACCACACGTAATTGTGATTTTTGAATTGCACTGTACAGTATCACCCACTTTTACCTTTACTTTGTAAATACTTTGACATAAGGATTCTAGCATTTATTTGGAGCAGTTCAGCTACAGTATAGTGAGATCTATTCCTAAAATCAATGGAAATAATAATGTTATGTAAGGACGAGTCACTCAGAATATTATTTTAATAAATAATGTTTTAGTCTTTGTTTGCACTGTTCCTCCAGAAGTTTGAAATATTTGTCTACTTCTTGATTTTTGTCCTTTTACATTTTGCAAATTATCAATTGTTATACTCATTTTGAGTGGAGCTGATATTACCATGCCTCTTCTGTTTAACCATCATTTTCACTTACAATAAACATGTTGCCAGGGTATCTGTGCACTTAACAGCAATTAATATTAGGCCTTGAATTGGTCAGGTTAACTGCTGCTGTAAACCAGCAGGAAGAGCAAAGCAAAGGCATATTTTACAGACTCTGCAGCACTACTGGAGCTTTGGTTCAGCTTTATTTTCGCAGTGATGCAATAGTTGGATTAAAACAAACAAATTCACCTTAAAAGGAAGCAACCGTTCCTTAAAGGGAAGTTATTTCCCACACTGAAAAACATCACTATAGAGATTCACAACAAATATTTGGTAAATATTTTCTTTTAACTCCCTTCTTCCTGCCTTTCTTCTCCTCACTAAATACACAAAGTTGCAGGGGCAGTTTGATGCTAGAGTGAACCTTTGGTAGTTTCTTCATTCCCAATGAAGAACAGCTTCATCAAAATTTGACTGATTCCTTCTGACTCCCAGCTGAGAGCAGCTACAAAAAGATTGGAAGCTGCTAAGGATTCTTTCTTTGACCCTCTTCTCAATGGAGAGATACAGATTCTCTGCTCACAGAGCCTACTTATAGTGGAGTAAAGCTTCCACATCTTGTCTACATGGGGAAACTGACCAGAATAACTACTGCAGAATAATCAGGCAGAGCAAGGATGTGCTTGGGTCTTCCACATCCCAGGTGAATTTCCCAAGAACTAGGAGAGTGTCACGTCGCACCCCCTTTCCAGTTGTTCTGCTTGGTATAAATAATTAGTTAATTGAGCCAGATAACAAGCAAGAGACACTCTAATTCTGTAAGTCCACTGGTTAAGTCACTAACTGGGATGGAGGAGACCCAGGGTCCAGTCCTTGTTCCAATTAATACTTAATTATTTATACAAGGGGGAAAAACTCCAATATGTTAAGAAACTCAAGACATGTTTCAGTGCATTGCACAACCAAGAAATGGAATGGAAAGCTGATTTATTTTGGAAGCAACAGACCCAGCTTCCTTTGGAAAGCTCTAATGTCTGTCTAGTATGAAAACAGTACAGAACACTTGATATAATTCAGGCAGGGAATGGCTTTCCCCAGTTCACTGACTGCTCTGTAATAGATCACAAAATGTTTAAAATGAGAACATTGGGTGCGCTTAACTGTATTTCCTTTAATCATTCAGTACATCCTCAACAATGTCATTTTTACAGAGTCACTTTTCAGGGAAGAACCATACTTTAATATTACATGTTATATTTAGCCTTTCCTCTGCAAAAGTTGGTTTTACACCTTTCCCTTTCCTCTTACCCCCAATTAAGCTCAGAAAGAGCATAAAACACAGCCATTCCCATAAAAGGAATGGAGTCATGATGGCTTTTACTAGTCCTCCTGACCTCAGAGGATGGGTTCCATTAAAAAGGGAACCAGAATTAATGAGATAAATCAAAGTCAGCTAATCCATCTTGAATTTCAAAACAGTAACTCAAAAGCATGCAGTTTTTATAATCCTAATAAAAATATTTTCTCACAATTTTGTCCTAAAACTTAGTAAAATAATTTCAGTTACATGAATTGAAACAGCCTGTGGACAGGGATTAGAATTCAGGCTGTAAGAACCTTGAAGCTACCAAACAAATAATGAATTAAAATATTGCCTGACTTGTCTGTTACATTTTAAAGTTGTGCAAAACTTGGCAGCTCCATTTTAACAGGGTTCAGTTTCACTCAGCAGGGGTTTCAAAGAACCCAACATTTCAAAGCGAAACCTAATTGAAACCCAGGAGTTTAGCTCAAATTCATAAACAGATTCAGTAAAAATACCTGTGACTTTTATGTAGTTTTGATGAAAAAATTCAAGTTGGCCCAGATTTTTTCAAAAATGGGTAGTGTTTTGTTGGCAGCATTCACAAACCTTAACAGGACTTGACAAATCTGAATTGAATTACAAATTGGTAATGAAATATGAAGTCAGCATCACTGCTCTGTTCAGTATGGCCAGACCTAACTGTCCACTCCCATACTAGAAATCTGAGAAATGACTGATCATGTAAAGGAGATTTTGTACTGGCAGTATGGCAGGGATTAGTGTGTGTGTTTAAACTCAAAACATACTTGGTATGAATTAGACATTCCCAGAAACCCAAAGTAAGTCCTCATACAATTACAAAGAAATGTGCTGTGTCTTCTATCCCGATCAACCATTTCCAAATGCTTATTAAACATTACACTAATTCTTTGAAGAAAAAAGTTTCAGACAGCATTTTCATCTCCATATGTACAAGATGTCAATGCTCCAAATGTACACATGCACGTGCTCTGCATTTTCACTAATGGAGGCAAGGGTAAGGGTTCTTTTTGGAAGTTTGGCTCACACGTTGTATTCAGCCTCCTAAGTATTAATTTGGCTGGCATTCCACAAAATGTCAGTGTTTTAAAGATTAATTGAAATAATGTTGAAAACTCTTTAAATTTCCATTACAAATTTAAGAAAAACCCTTAACATTAACATGTCACTGGTACGGTATGTACTGTACATGCTATAAAAGGCATTACAGGTTAATTCTTTGAGATATCCAGGCATCTTAATTAATCAAGAATGAATTTACTAATAGGAAGAGGCAATTCTGTGCCCAAAAAGGTAAAGAAAGCAAAAACGCAGGGTAGAATTAAAATGTTACATAGTATTTTGAAAAAAATCATTGCTGGGTTCCTTTTCGGTGGGATATTAAAAAGCACTCTGTGTTAGCTAACTCAGTTCCCACTGAAGTCAATGGGTAGTTAGGCCAATACTTCGCTCTTTGGAAAATAACAGCCTTCATGAAACAGGTATTATAGGACATAGTAGAAGTAAATGATGCATGAGGCAGGGAGGTGCAACTGCTGTTATTTTCAGAGATTATTGCTTAGTACTTTGTTATAAAATAATCAATTGCAGAAATTAAAAATGATGGGCCATTTCACAGGCTTTGCATTACTCTAGCAACAATACAACACAACTCAACTATCCGGTTAAGCAGATTTTGCATCAGCTGAAGCATACCAGTGAATCTGGCACAATATTTCTGCATTTGACTACCTTGGACAATGAGTTAAAAGATACAGAAGATCCTGTCTATATTTGTAAAACAGTGTAATTTTGCTATATCAGCATGCACAAAAATAAAGCATTATATGAAGCAACATAACATACCATTGGATTCAGATGGGAAGTTTATTTTGAGCACTTCACTCTCACAAAAAATGCAGGAGCTTTTATTTTAGATATGGATCCTAAGCAGTACCCGGGATCCAACTACCCTTGAAATGTGGGGACATTCCTTAATTTAGTTACTGAGGCCCTGATGTCATACCTATACCCTGTGTCATGAACTGTAAAGTGGGGTGGCATAAAGCCACTATATTGGTTTTACATCACCTACGTGTCCCCCTCCACAAAGGGATCGCAAGTTGGCCACCTTAAATCCCCTTAAAGACTACTTTATCCAATTACTGCAGCACGAAGTAGACTTATCAAAATAGATCGTGTACCCCAGAGTTTTAATATTCTTTAAACAATAAGAACAATGTCAATTTCTCTCTACAGTACATTCCAATTATTTTTAAACATAAGATCATCAGTATGCATATATAAATGGCTTGTTATTTCACTGTAAAATTAATGCTATAAAAAGCATGATCATTAAAGAAATCAAAGTGTACACGAAAGGAGCCAGGTTATTTTAGAAATAGGTTTTAGTTTAGATAAAAACAAAGATAATTTTCCACCTGATTGTGGTGCATATGCTATGTGTATTTATGTCCATGCACTTGCTCAATAGCAGATGAGCTCAGAGTTAGGAGAAATAAAGATTATGTAGCATATAATAGGAACATCAAAGGTCAGGAAAAGACCTAATCCATTTAATGAAATTAAGAGGAGGGAAATGCTAAGGGAGAAGATGGATTTACTAAGTGCGAGCCTGAGCAACTGAATGAGGATTTTATGAAAAGCGGAATAATCATTAATTTCCATAAACACTGGGTGTAGGATGGGACAATGATGTATGCAGGAAAGTTGTTTTGAAATTCAGGAGCTGTCAATTTTAGCCAATATTAGCCATGTTAGTAGTTATTTTTTATTTAAATGAGCAAAAAGAAGGACATTATTCTGAGTGATAAACCAGTGATATAAATGTCACCAAAGCTTAAATCATATTCACAGCACTGCAGCTATATGCACATGCAAGTAAAGTATCCTAATATTTCTCAGCACAGCATTCTAAAATTTCACATGGTCAATAGCACAACTCGCCAACTATAAATTTTAAAATGCATTTAGAAAAGTTACTTTATGTTTCAAAGTCTATTTATTAATTGCAGCTTTCATTTTATTGAATGGTGTCACTTGTGACTGTAAAAGATTCTAAACCCACTTTTCTGTCTTTCAAAGTTGATTTAGCATCCAAAGGAAGTTTGTGTAAATATTACAGGCCAAATTTTCAAAATTGCCTCTAATTCTTTTACTCATTCCACCTTTGTGGCTACAGTCAATTGAGGGCACAATCATGCAGGTGCAATAAATTGCAAGCAACTGTTAGAATGTAGCATCCTGGTTCTCATTGCCTTTCATTAGGTGTAGTCTGATACCTAGGTAAAAGGAGTGCAGCACACTGTCACTGCAATGAAGCAACATTTTATCCCCACTTTGCATAGGTATGAATGACTACACAAGGTGCAAAACAGTAAGAATCAATCCCTTAAATCTAATACCTGGGTTTTTAAAGGACAAACATTTGGGTTGGTCATGTACTTACAAATCTTAATTCTACTATTTCAGCCTTCAGTTCACTATGCCAATAAACTGTTTGCAGATCTTAAAACTGCAGCTGTACAATTTAAGGCGTCCTGAAAGCTTTTTCCTTATAATAAATGTTTTGGGCTTGGATAGGAATCTTACAGCCAATCTGATGTGGGGCGGGGCAATCATATATTGAGCAAGAGGTTTTGGCTGGAGGCTTTATACATGTAGAGGCCAGAAACAGGTATATTGCCTGCAGAAGTAAACTCTTACCAATTGTATTTTGGGTACATCTATGTTTTTTATGTCCTGCATATCTTTGAAAAATGGGAATTATGCCATAATACAGCACTAGTATCATATGGCCATTTGTGCACAACTTCCTGGGAATTATTCAGCCATGTACACAGCTGCCAGTTCCTCTCTTGCCTACATCATATAATTAAGGTTAAGATTCTGTCTGGGGTTTGTTTAGTAAACGTCAGGGACAGGTCGTGGGTACGAAACAAATTCACAGAAGCCACAGACCTGTTCCTGACTTCTACTAAAAATACCCTGGGGAAGAAGGGGAGAGACAGCTGCTGGGGCTTGAAGCTGCTCCAACCTCTACCCCAGGGGGTTGGCCAGGCAGATCAGCTGTTTGGCAGTGGCCCTGGGCTGCTGCTCAGTGCCTGGGACCAGCTGGTAATCAGCTACTGGGAGCAGCCCTAGGGCTGATAGCTGCTCCAACCCTGCCCCAGAAGCCATGGAGGTCCCAGAAAGTCACAGAATTTGTAACCTCTGTGACCAAATCATATCCTTACTTATAATACATTGAGCAACTCTTTCAGTCATAACTGCACAAAGATTACAATTTAAGTATGAAAGTAAAGAGTTTTTAGGGACACTATTGAAAAAATTTACCTACCTATTCAGAAACCTATAACGCAGCTTCACAGCCTAGAACCAAGGCCAATGCCAGGGTACTCAGGTAGCAGGTGTGGCCATGACAGCTTCTCCTTTCCTCCCCCTCCACTTTGATATATTCATGCAGTATGTATAGGGAGGAAAAAACAAATAGACTGAGACAGTTAACAGAGGTGGTACAGTTATTAGCTTGAATCTGATGAGTTACAAAACCGCTTTCACAGCACTTGTGAAAGGACACACTGATTAGTTCATCTAGTCCGTCTCCCTACCAGAAGAGATTGTTTTTCCTACAATACATTTTCTAGTGCATTTTTAAATGTCTCAAGTGATGGGACTTCCTACTATTTCCTCCAAAAGACTACTCTGCAGTCTCACACAGCTCACTGTCAGGGTGTTGTTTCTTTACAGCCAGCCAAAATTTTCCCTTTCCTGAGATAATTCCACTACTCCTAGTTACACCTTCCTGCAGCACTGTAAATACATACTCTGTCTCCGGGTATCATCACTGATGATGTCAATATAACAGTTGGCTCTGTCAATAAGAGTTTAAAATACAGATGTTTTAAGAATATACTAAATGCACTAATCTAATACACTGCAATAGAGACAAAGTAAGCATGCATGAGTCTGAAAGAGTTTAGCACCAATCTGGACAACCCTGACTATAAAGATACCTAACTATACCCATGCAGAAGAAGCAGGCAAAGATATTGTATATTTACATTTTTTATCTCCCTTTCTCTAAATGCCTGCACCTGTAGCCTAGAAAGCAATGTGTATAGGAATTGGATAGATTCCTGTAAATAGTTTGCAAGCCCTCTAGTGGCCCTCGTTGTCTTCTGTGTTTCAGAACCCTGCCAGAGCAACAGTGTATATATGTGGCTAGGCTTTGCATGTTGTATATAGTTAGTGTAAACAATTATTTGTACCCCACTGTGCTGGTGTGATTCCTTCATATTACCTATAGTGTGTAAATTGCAAGACAAAGCAGAAAGCTATTTGAAAAGAGATGCCTGCAAAATTCAAAATTAACACTATCATATCTCTAGAGCTCCGACTACAGCAGGGCCTGAACCAAAATACCTCTGAAATTTGAGGAACGTGTATTCCAAAAATCAAATTTCACAGGTGGGCTTTTTCTCCCTAATGAAGCAAACCCAAATCCCAGATCTGAACACCACAGAACTTTGTGGAGGTTAGGATCTACATCTTAACTTTGAGACAGAGCCTCTACAGCAAAAGATGTTGATTTAATCCTTTCAACTCCTTCGTGTACCATGTGTCACTACAAATTATAAATGAGCATGACAGAAAAGCCTAAGTACATAAATTACGCCACCATTTAGAGACAGACCAAAATCCTGACCCTGTTGAAGTCAATGGCAAAACTCCCGCTGACTTCACAGGGGACAAGTTTCAGCCATGGAGTACTAACCACTACATTACCCTGTTCTGCATTATAAGAAATAATGGATTGGAACATGTAGCTGAGATAGTGAGAAATGTAAGGAAAGTTCTACTGTGAGGATTTAGTTAATAAGTGACAGAATATTCAGTTTGCACTTAATATACTTTTTTTAAGTGCAATAGATGTCTTAGATGTCTGATGTGTGACAAAGCTCTTCTTCTACCTTGCTGGGTCCAGCGCTTCCTTCTAGCAGGAGGCCAGGGAACTGCTTCACTCTTTAGTGTTCTTCCACCATCTAGTGGTGGGGGAAGGTAATACAGTCTCTCTAAGACGGCCGCTCTGCTGGCTCCTGGTCCTGTCTCTGGTTCTCACAGGCCCTTGCCTCTTCGCTGGGACTCTTACCCTCAAATGAATAGCCAGTAGGGGGTAGGGTGTGGCCCAGTCCCATCCTCAACTCCGGGCCCCAACCCAGGGACCCTACAAATAGCAGCCTTGCACTGTTACTTCAGAAAAGCTTCTAGCTTCCCTGGGTTATGTCCCTGTACCCCTTGACTTAATGTCTGCACCCTGCTCAGACAGGGTCCCTTCCTGGGGTCCTTGCCATGGGAGGCTCTTGACCCCTGACAGCCCCACTGAGTGTGGGTAGTGCCCAAACCAAATGTCCAGTTCAATCTTTCCCTTCTGGCAGGGTGTCTTCCCTCAGGCCTCCAGGCCTGGGAAAGATGCTTTGCCCTCTTCAGACAGGCTTTTTCCTCTCCCTTAGTCTTTGTACCTGCAGGGTTCTCTTCTGCCAGTGTTCTGCTCATCTCCTAAACCCTCCTGCCTCTTGACAACATCTTGCCTGCTCACACTCTCACAACTCCAGTCACACCCTTTCTCCCGGGGGGGGGGGGTGTTGGGGGTTAACAAATTCTAGGCAGGGCCTTGATTGGCTCCAGGTGTGTTAATTATCCTGGAGTAACCCCTGCTCAGCTACCAGGGGAAAAGGGACTTGCTGATCCTGGGGGTGATATATCGGCCTTCTAGCACTCTCCAGTAGCCATTTAGTCTGAGCCAGTCACAGATGGCAATATAGAAATGTGTGATAAACTGATGTTTAACAGCATATGGTGGACAGTTGGATATCCACTGGTCACACCATATACCCAAATGACTCTTTCAGCAGTTTATTCACAACATTCATTCTCAGCACAATGCAGAGTGCAGGCAGCTTGAGCACAATTCTTAATTATAATGAGAATTTTAATCACTTTATGAAACCATCACATCATATTTCCTTCCAATATTTTGTGGCCATCTATCACATAACGGAAGCTAAAAGAGGAAGTACATCTTATTTACTTCAATTTCTAGTCAAGGTACATTAACCTTTTCTTTTGTCTTGAGGAAATACAGGAGATTCTTTTATGCCTTGTTTCTCCAATCATAGTTCCTTCACCTTTTCCTAAGTCATCTAATTCATCCTAATTTTCACTATAGGATCACATCTTCCTATCCAAAACTTTCATATCAGGCAGGTAAATCTCATTCCTCATAGCAATCTCATTTTGGCAGAAAACAATATCCTCTATACACATCACTGAATTGCCTGTCTATAGGGGCAGAATTGTGGACACAAACCAGGCCTAGAAAAACAGTCCTGTAGTTTCCATGTACATTCAACTCTAGACCTCAGTACACTTACTTAGCTCCCTACCAGACCTAGGTCAAACAAGTAACTTCATTTACACCTAGTAAGAAATCACCTCAGAATACAGTAAATCTTATTAGCTTAAATGTAGTTTCAAATCCTTACTCACTGTTTTTATTGCAGAATTACTGTGATCTGAAGATTTTTAGAATACCCACCAGTACTGAAATTTTACGTCAAACCTAATGATTGGAGATAAAGAAACTTGTACAAGTGACTACCCGTCTTGGATGATAACTCCAAAATGTCTACACATCTGCAGAGTGCAATTCTGTTTCTCCTTTTTAGAAAACCACCTGTTATACAAAAAATTTAACATTTTGGAGTTGAACACATTAAGAACTCGGGTTGTTTTATCCAAACTCACGGACAGCAGGAACATGGGCTTAATTAGGCAAATTGACCCAAGAGTGTGAGAGTTATAAAAGATGAGTGGTGATCATCCCCTGCAGGCTGAAGGAGGAAGAGACTGGATGGATGTGCTCCAAAACTAGCATTAATATTTTTACCTTGAGGCACAGGAAGCACTTGTCTGGACTATACAGAAACCTTCATGTTGTGGCTTTTTCTTTTCCCCTTTGGATTCAGCTTAAAGAAGCCAAACTTTTCACTTCTGCTGTGAAATAACTGTGCCACCTAAACACCTCGCTGAAAACCCCAGTGCCACATTCCATTCCTGATGTGACTAGCTGCCACAAGGAGGAGCCCGTTACACTTCATTTGGCTTTATCCTGTTACTATTAGTTCTTCTTGAATCACTTTCCATAATTTCTCTCCCCATTAATGCTGATGCTTTTAAATACTTGTAGACATTTTATCAAATCACATTGATGTGCCTCTAACATGCTTCCTACCCAATATGTCTCCATTTAGATATTAATAGAGGTGTCTACACAAAAAATTGCCTCTGGATATGAATGTGTATGACAAGTTTCATCTGTATTGGCCCCATGCTAAAGCTCAGACAAAAAGCTTCCACTGTAGTGTAATGGAAACTTTACCTGAATAAGGACCTTATAACTGAAGCCTTTGTAAATTAAAATGGCCAGTCATATACCTCTCAAAGACTGATTTTATTATAGTCGTTCACTAGTACCACTGCAGTTAAAGCCAAAACGCTCTTCCCTCAGAAGCCTCTGTTTCTGATAGAATTTTATCCTAAAGTTAAAACCATTCAGGACTGAAATCTGGTACATTCACCCAAATTTGATTTTAATTTATAATTAAAACAAAACACAACCTTCTACCAGTTCATCACATCAGATGCAAAATATTTATTAGGAAAAAATGCCTTTTCTATACAACACATTTCTTTTACATAATAGTGTCTATCACTCAAAATATGTTCTATTCCCAGCCATTATGTGATCCCGTAATGAAAGACTGTTTGTTATGTTTCCTATGAGGCTAAGCCACATGGAGGTGGGGGCGAGGGAGGGAGACATTAATTTAATCATGGATTTCCAATGAAATCAGTACTAATTTTGCCTGATGTAAAAAGTGAATATAGGCTTCATGATTTAGCTCTATGTTAATACAAGCTACAGGCTAGTTCATGGTATATATCCACATTCCTGAGAAGGGGGCATTGCTTCAGTGGGGCTTCAGGAAAGACTGTCCCTCCAGGGGGGTACAATAAGTCTGAGTCCCCTGATGTGCAGCAGAACGTGCAACCAACTTGGGGAGAGGGGGAAAAAGCCTCTTTATTGTCCCAGCACTTGTGGGGGGTGACAGGGGCACATGGGTGGTGGGAACAGGAGGCTCATTTTGCTTTCTGAACAAGTGTCAGGGCAGTCTGCCAATAAGTCAGAGTTAAAACCCAAAGCTGCAACTCACGCGATAACCCCCATTTCCTTTCCGACTGTTTTCACACAGAGTGAAACTGTGTCTCCCCCTCCATGAGGGTGCTTGATAAAGGGGAGAGACTGCTTGGAATGCTTTGTCCCCATCTCCCTGCAAACCTACCTGAATTGCAAGCGTACACCTTCTCCTGTCCCTAGGGAATGCTTGGGAAGCAGCCTAGCAAGCAGTGCCTGACTCCAGAGGGAGCGTTTCCAGCAAAGGCAGGGCCATGACCCCCCCTCCCGCCACACACACACCCCCCCCCCAAAATGCTGCTACGGGAGGCAGCACTTTCAGGTGCAACAAGATCTAATCTGTGCCTTGCAGTGCTCAGAGGCATAATGATCGTGATAAACATTTTGATTAGCGAGGGAAGACTTGCATTGATTTGAAAGAGCTATATTGTCGGGGATTTTAAACCTCAATAATCCAAATGCTGATCATCATTTCTGCAGAGCACCCAAACAGCAGCCGCAAGAGTAGCTACAACTGGCACAAATACAGCAAGCCCTAAAGTTTAACTTGTATTTAAAAACTTATAGAAACGGAAATAGAACAGGACGACAAAATAACCAAACCAGCAGCCACCACCGAATCTGAATTTCAGTGGAAATTGGGTCCCTAAAAGTTCCTTTGAAAGTCCCAACTATAACTAAGACACATGCCTTTAATCACCCATATCACCTGGCTTTGAATATCTTTCCTCAGCTCTCATACATCTTTGTCTTTTCCGTCTTATGGGAGTAAGTACTGTGACTTCTGTGTTATTTGGCTAGTATGTAGCAATATTATGGCTGCTATCTGTAGCCTGATCTATAATTACGTAATAATTACACTGATTCCTTAAAAATTCTCAGTTATCACATTGAGGGTTGATAGGTTTTTATCCCAAGATCAGGCCCAGTATTATTAAAATTACTATATAGTAGGGAACCCTGATCGGCACAACTGCAACATTCACACTACAGGAAATCTATATTTACAATAATTAATACATTTAGCAAAGTCACAAACACTCTAACCCAGTAAGGTGGCTTGAGAGGATACAGAATGTACATCTGAACATTCGTATACTCACACCATCCCTTACAGAACAACCTGAAATGTTAGCTATTATCTTCAACACCATCACCTTCCTCTCCACCACCAGTGGCCATCATCTCTATCCTTTCTCTGAGGCTGAGATACAGCTTTTATAATATAGTATGCTATCGCCCCTAAGCCTAATGCACGTTCAGTAGAGGTTCGTCTCTTCTTCCTTATTTGTATTTCCTCATCCTACTAACATTGGGGTATCATTCTCCTTTAGGTCAGTATATGAATGATCTCAACTTATCAATTAGTTGTCTAATAGCAATAGCAAGAGTGTTATGGCGTCTGCTGATGTTAGTTCATGTTTCTGTGGTTAGCTGATGTCATTATGGATAAAATTTCCCCTTACATTCGCCAAAACTTATGGGCAACTGTTAGGTCATTTCTCTGTGCCCAACTTCATAGGCTTGAAGCCTTACACTAACTGCTGAAGCCAATGTCCTACAGGATACAGACCTGTAGGTTCTTTGCATTACTGCTGAATATAATACAGGCAGACTATAAAGAAGGCAAGGCAAGGCAAACTAGCCCTACAAGCTAAATACCACAACCACAAAAAGTAAGTAATCCTAAGAATTACAGCTTCCTGTAAGAGATCTAAAACTTAACACCTTACTACTTTATTTCTCTATAAAGCAGAAAAACACAGCAAAACCAGAATACTGTCGTCTCTCTCTCCCCTTCATTCTGAGAGGGTAGATGAGCCAACTCAGACAATGTTCTTGGGCTGGGCTTTTCAATGAAGTCTGACGAATTAAGTACCCAACTCCCATTCACCTAACTCATTTGAGCCCCACTGAAAATCTCTGTTGTAAAATTTCTATAGAAATGTTCTTTCCCCCTCACTCCCACTTTCTCCCAATATAGAAATACCAGCTCTGTAAAATACCATCTTTAGATAAAAGATAAGAAATTTTGAATCACAGATATCTATGCCAATTTGGTACCATACAGTGGGTGTACTTTAAAAGGTCTTTCCATTTTGGGAGCTATTACAAGTTCCAGCTGTCTTCTCAAGTATAAATATAAGAAATCTGTCTCATTTAAGAAGTTTCTTGTGTTTTGAAATATAAATGCAACCACTGTACATAATGTACAGCATGGACTAATCCAGCAAACTGTATGTGTATCTAAAGTTGTGATAGCATAAGTAGTTTGGTATTTGATGTCCTATACCAGAAAGATGTGGGATGAGAGAAAGCAGTAAGCAAAAAAAGATTTCTGCAGAAACCTGTAATTCACTAGTATAAATAATACAATCTACTGCTGATCCAAAGCCAAGCTCAGCATGCACTACACACAGCAAGAACCAGTAAATATATTTTTATTGATTTTCAGCTTGACAGGACATAAGAACAAGTAGAAATGCCAGAATTGCCCTTTCTGTGTGCATGATATTCAGATTTTTACATGGTGTATATTAATTTCATATTCACAAAAATCCAAATCCAAACTGTATTTCAAGACAGTACTTTGAAAGTCTTTTTATAATACTTTTCCTGGTATTTTTCAATGCTTTTAATGTTTAAATTATATGGCTGCAAAACATTAATGTAGTGGCGATTCACTTTATTTGGGGTTTGGATTATATGCACACACAAATCTATCAAATTAGAGTTCACACTGCGAGACAAAGATACTGACCCAATCTGTAGTCCTCATTCAAGCAAAATTCTCATTTACACTGTGAAGCCAGTTAGAATTTTCACTCAGTATGCACTGCAGGATCAGGCACTCTCTGTGGACTATGCAGGCATAGAAGGCAATGGATTTTTCCAAAAGTAACCAGAAGATAGGCAAACAGAGCAGCACCTTCAGATTACAGAAACTGAAGACAGTATTTTTTTCACCTCCATCACTCTGCCAGTGCAGGACTGTTTCCTACATTATATAGTTCAGCCTTGTCTTAAGTATCTGAAGCAGACAAATATCCGTCACTTACACACTGTAAGAGATCTCACAACTACTCAATACTCTAAGTTTTCCTTTTCTTAATTTTACCCTATTTACACCATATGCTACCTCTTTACCAACCTAAACAAATCAATTCCTCTCTCTTGTTGGTGTTAACCTATAAAAGCTCTAGACAGTCTAAAATTCATCCCCCCTACTCAGTTGTGGCTTAGCAAAGTTGTTTACTCCCCCACAAAACACTTAAATTTTTAATCTTTCCTTAGAAAACTCTGGTTGATTAATGATGGTTATTCACAGCTGGGCAGAAGAAAGCAATTCCATTTTTGGAGGATTTTGAGATTTCAAAATTCAATTTCATTTTGATTTGGAATGAAAACCAAAAATTCTCTGCAAAATGGAATAATTGTATGTCCATTACAGTAAATTTGTAAGTGTGCTAATCAGGAAGTGAAGTGAATATTAGTAATTATTTATTAAAATAAAATTTTAATCCAATAGACCATGTGAATAACTGTACTAAATTTATAATGTTTGGGTTTTTGCGGATCAGTTTTTGTTCATTCCAGCCAATTGTCTGTACAATACCGTATAATGGACATGAGTAGTAAGTAGGGAATATAGCATCTGCTTGTTTTATTATGGTATGTTTTACTACTGCTGTACTTGGATTTTATGGGAAACTGAACAGAAAAAAAGAGAGCAGAAAGCAAATTATTCTGCAGTCAGAACACATTCCTCCAAATGCTAGTGAGCCCTTAAACCATACATGTACAATTTTCAAATGCCAAGTAATCACTTAATCCCCTCCTCTGTGCTATTTTAGCACTTGTCATCTTACATAGTCTTCTTATTAGCAGAGAGCAATAAGACTCAAGAACACTAGCTTCATCAAAATATATTACTCTTGGCTTGTATACTAAGGATTTATACACAAGCAGCAGAAGTGAGATATTCTATTGTTCTACAAAACTGAAAGCTAAATAAATCATAAGCTTCAAAATAGAGAAACAAATAAGTCAGCCTTCCAGTTGTGTTATAGTAATAAGGTCCTGAAGTTAGATTACAGTCCCTTAAACATTTGTTGTATGCTGATTTTCAAGACAGAATCCTACACAGTACTTTTACACCCTCTTAAAGAAGAGAATTAAGGTACATCCGTAAAAGTACATTTGTGTGATAATCAGAAACAGCTGTAAAGTATAAAGTTTGCATTCTATACTAACTCTCCATGAAAGAACTTCAAATCATATTTGCTCAAATCAAACTAACATTTTCTCTTCTCCTTTTCATTATAATACCAACTATCACCATAGGAAAAATTCTGGAATCAGAGTTTAAGGGGTAATGATGCTGATAATTCATTAACCTGAAGAAAATATTGGATCCATACTACTGACAAGAGCAAAATTTTATTTTTGTCAGTAAATTGAGAGATGTCCAGATGACATAAGAAAAGCAGATAGTCACAACAAGATACACAGATGTGCACTGTCATTATTTTAAACAGTGGCTAGCATCTGTGCGGGTAAGTACAGCTACTGCAATTTAGGAGCCATTTAATCCTGCAACAGTTACTGTATTTCCAAAATGGCAGTGACTCCTCTGATCAACTAAGCCTTGAAGAAATGGCCAAAACATGGAGATTCAGCCAAATTAGAGGAGCTTCTTGGGAGAGAAGCAGTTAAAGGCAGCAAGGGAGAGGAAAAAAAGGAAAAGATGACTAAAGGAGACTCAAAAAGTTTAGAATGGGAAGTTCTACCAGAGAACTGATTGCATTGTGGGGAACATAGAGATCAGGTTATGGGATAAGAAAAGGGTGGTGTCAGGGAAAGGCTGGTGTCAGAGAAAGGCTGAAGACTTCTGTTTTGTGCAAGAGGAAGGTAATAAACAAACAAACAAAAAAAACACTACTCTATCCCCACCTCCCAAGAGGCTTGAACAAACATTTATACCCATTGTCATATACAGAAGCTGATCCACTTATCTCTGAAACTTTGTTAATATCACTCATTTTCTGTGTTTACCCTCTTCCCTGATTACCTGCTGGGCTGGTCCACACTATCTTTGCAGGTTGGCCACTGCCCTAGGCCTTTTCTCTGAAGGGGAATAACTATTGCCTTGAGTCTGCTGTTGACAAATCTATCTGAGGAGGACTAATATGTTAACAGACAGGCAATCTAGCTTCTATTTCCGATTCTGCTACAGAATTCCTGTATGATACAGCAAGCCCCTTACTATCTGTGCCTCAGTTCCTCCATCTGTAAAATGGGGATAATGATTCACAGGAATTCAGCAAGACTTAATCAATTTACGTCATACGTGTTGAAGATACTACCTTTCATTTATGTACCAAAAGATCTCATCACTGGACTTGGATGTTCTCTCATAATGAACTTAATCAGCAGTCACAGTTGGCAATTCGGTAATTGGAATAGTATTTGTACTGTGCGGGCTTCTCATTGCTTTCCTGAGGTTTTATACTATTGTGATTGGTGGATATACTGAATGGCCTTTGTTATGTATTTAAAAATAGCGCCTTCCTACTCCCATGGCTTTCACTTACACCAACAATTTAGGGCATATCTACTCAAACGCATAGTTTGCAGCAAGCTGGGATGCAAATCTACATCACACTAGCCTGCCGCTCATTAAGTGTCCATGTGGACCCTGCTGACGTGCCTTAATAGGTTGTTGGACTACATCAAAGTGCATTAACAAACAGTTAAGACATGTCATCAGGGTCCACATGGATACTTCATGCATGGCAGGCTAGTGTGGTGTAGATTCACACCCCAGTTAGCTGCAAACTAAGCATTTGAGTAGACAAAACCTTAGGTGCTCTTCCTCCCCACCCCCAAATTACACTACTGCTAGAAATAGGGAAGTGAATTTTGCATTGGATACACTTCCCTTTTGACACTGCCATGCATTTTCTTGGACTTATGTTCCACACTAACATTTCCACTCTCCAACTAAGATCATTTATGCCATTTACACCTTTGCAGGATGCCTTGGTATCTTAATTTACACCCCTCTGCCACTTATGCCTCATAATTTCATATTAGTGTCAAATTTTCCCCAGTGTCCCTTTTCTTGGAGAATATTATTGGTTATTTGTTAATACAGCTGAATCTGGGGGCTCTACAAGCCTAAGTGACTCATTGTGCTAGGTGGTTTACCAACGTGGTAAAAAGGCAGTCCCTGCCCTAGAGATTTATTATAGCAAACAAAACACTAAAATTAAGCCATAGAAAATTTAATTTTCTTTAGCATAAACTCCAGAACAGTTCAGAGAGTGAAGAATTTAATAAAGGATTGTTTTAGAATGATATACAGATAGATAGACGGTTTGAGGGAAGGCTGCTAGTTCATGTATATACAGCTTTGTTTGTATTATAAGAATTAACAAGACAAATGTCTCTGATCAACAGTGGATGAAGCAAAATGCAATGAAGAATTTACATCTTACAGCAAAGTTTTTTTTAATCTTATCACTGATTAAAAATACTGTGTTGGCTGTCATATTATTTATGGGCTCAGCAATTCAAAAATAAAAACTAGGATGCATGCCAGTTTTTTCTTGAAAGTTAAAGTTAAGGAACCATTTCCTGTAAGGCATCCAAACAAACAATTGGTCAAGGGGAGTGACAATTTACAACAGTACAATGAGTGGATAATATATGTTGGAGTTTCTTGACTGTAGTTAATAAAGATCAAGTCTAGCATATGTGAAGGGCAGAGAGGAAAGATGTTAGATTCTGGCTACTGTGGGCATGGAACTATAGGACTAATTGTCAGTGATATGTCAGAGTTTGTAAGAAAGAGATTTAAACAGAGTGAACTGGAATATGAAAGCAGATTTGGTTTTGGAATATCCAATGCCATATTTTTCACATGTACACATATTTACTTAAGAGATAGTAGGAACTGTGAATGTATTTGAACTTTTATGTATTGTTGAGTGACAATGCCACACACTTGGATTTGAGACATTCAGGTTTATAATTTAAAACTTTTTTGAGCCAAAAGCATACTTTAACAGTAATTGTAATAGAAAAGCAAGAAACAGACCAAAAAAAAAAAAAAAAAAAAGACAATGGCCAGTTACCTTCTCCCGTGGCATTTGCAGGTTCCTCTTAGATTTCTCCTTTGAAGCTCCAACTACCTCTTACAATCTCCCACATAATATACTCATTCATTAGTTCTCTTTCAATTATTGTTATGGATATTACATCTTACGCAACTCATACAACTCAGATGCATGAACTTCAAATAGCAAGGACAGGAGAAGTCATGCTATTTTTATGTTATTATTTCTCTTTGTTTATTACCACTAATCACACAGTAATGATGCTTGCTTGACCAGAACATTTTTACCCAAAATTAGGGACTCCTTTTTGTCCACCTGGCTTTTGGTATATATTCGGTGTACCCATTGTCCTCTAATTTAAGCACATACTATGGTTAAAACATCACCTTTGTCCTATATAGCAGCAGCCATAAGCAACTTTACTTAATAACAAGGCAACTAAGGCAACAGTCATTGCAAAATTAGGCTGAAGCCATCCAAGTCAGTACATGTATCATGCAAAATTATTCATTTAGAAATGACCCCTCTATCAATTCTCAATAGTATCTTCCCTTAACTGTTCATTTTCTTACTTTTAAATTATTTAGCCTTCCTGTTTGACATTCAGTCAATTCCATAGATTGTTTCTCCCTTAATGCCACTTTTTATAGGCACCAGACATGGATCAGTGGATCCAGTTCTGGAGGACTGCATAAAAAACTAATTACAGAAAAACAAAGAAGGAAAACAAAATCTTGGGCCAAATTCTGGTCTGGAATATACATTGGTGTATATTGAAACTCACTCCACTGCAAATGGATGTTAGTTGAATTATACAGGTATAAAACTTATGTAGGTGAGAACATAGTAAGACATTTTCTTATTTGATTGAGCTTCCTCCAACATTAGAAGCTACCACACTATGTCAGATTTTGCAATACATATTCCCAATGGAAAGACTATTTATATAATTCTGTGCATTCTGAGGAATGTATTACTTTCACAGAGCATATACTGTGGGGATGTAAAAGAAAAAAAACTTCTGTAATATTGCAAAATGCTAAATATGTAGTCACTTGAGACAAATCAAACAAAATTTTAATTGACATAATAAATCTGCAAATTATCACCTGTCCCATAAGATCTCACTGAAGAAAGCATCGGAGTCTGAAGCTAGATGTGTTTGTATTTAGAAAACTGTTTTTCACCAGAGCTCTGTGTAACTTGTCCACATTTTCATACACACATTTCACATTAGGTTTAGGTATCTAGAGCTAGACAGCAGAAAGTGTGTCACTTCAACATTTAACTGATACTAGGAAACACCCCCATTAGTCTTCATCTGCAAACCTCAACCAACACTGAATCCTCCTTAGATCTAACTGGTTTTAAAGAAAACAATACAATGTGCTGCCAGTAACAGTATCAGGTAAAATAAGTAAATGCAATAAAGGAAATACAGTTCTTGCCTGGTAATAACACTTTACCTTAATTACCTTACCTGGTAATAACATATTACCTTAATGCAGTTGGATTTCTGAGCATAAATCAGTTTACCTCTGAAAACCCAGTTCTCTTCTTAAAGCATAATCCAGGTTTTCAGGGGAAACAAAGAGAAGCTTTACATAGCTTCAGAACTGACTAAATATCCATACAAAAGTAGATGACAAGCAAGTGTCTAGAACACTTAATTTGAATATGAATATTTACATTTTTACAATATTTTAATTCTTCCTCTTTATTGTCCCCTTTCTCTGAAAATGTTGGCAAACATTCATTTTGTGCATGTGTGTTTTCACATATCATTTGTAGATATAATCATTTATTTCTTTTAGTATTTTTGGGTGATAACTGTATTTTGTCAAATGAAATAACCTAATCAGAAGGAATATGGTCTAGTTTGATAAACATTGCTAACACTTGCAACTCTAGGTGACAGCTAAGGAAAACACCCCTATTCAGGAAAAGTACTTAAGCACATGCATAACTTTAAGCATATGTTTAAATCTCATTAAAGTGAGAGAGATTGAAGCACATGCTCAAGTACTTCCTGCATAAGTATAGATTTAAAACGTGTATAACTGCTTTCTGAAAGAGACCTGATACAGTTCAGAACTGTAAACTATTTTATGCACAATTGAATAAGTAGGTAAGATAAAATATCACAAAAGTGCAGATTAATTATAGAGCAGATTAATGACTAAGACCCACTGAATCCACTTTTACTGTCTACTATATGCCCAACAGAAGTCTCATTATCCCTTCTGTTTCTATGAAGCTTACCTCTGCAGAGAAACACATGCTTAGCACTTTGTACAAAGGTTCATTCAAGCTTGTTTTATGTTTGTTCTTTTCTTGATAGCACACTCTTCTTTTCTGTTAGAAGACACTGCTGTGGCTTATGACTGCATATTCCTGTGGGTCATACAGCTTTTTCCAAGTACTCCATACAGGATTCTTGCAGTTCAGATAAACAATATCTATTATTTATTTTAACCCACTATGATCCAATAAGGTCACAGGCTTTTTCTAGGAAAAAAGTAAGTGGGAATATAGTCTGTACTGGAATGCTGAGATCCACATTCAAAACATATAAAAAATACTTGCATGAAGGAGTTAAACATTCACCAAAATACTACTTAAAGAACAACTTTCAATGTCTATATTAAAAATAGACTTTGTAAAGATTACATTTTATCATGTAGGCCTTCTACATACAACACCGCAAAACAGTGTATTATATACTAAAAAAAAACCAAAAGGCTAGAGGATGATTATATATAATTTCACTGTGCTCAATTCAGCTCTTCCAAAGCACATAATCACTGAAATACTGTCCGAACCTTCCACAAAAACAACAGTGGAAATTAGTGAATTCTGCACTATTCCACTTTTAAAGTACACGTCTTTCTTTAAGTTACTAGGGCAAGGCTCAATTTTTTGCAGGACATTTGAATTTAGTAATTGCTGCTACTGTCCCAGATATCATATGGGAAGCATGAACTGTTGGGATGCTTCATACAAATTAGTGGTAAAATGCAAGAACTTTTGCATTTGATAAAAGTTGTTCCAGGGGTACAACACCTCCCAAATTCCTGTGGTCCACGTAAATTCTATGCTCGTGTGGGGTGACACATACTAACTAGGAATCTGACACACACTGTAACACATCTAGTTTTACTATTGCTACATCGGCATTGCAATCTTCATACTTGACTGCATGCTAAAAGGCAGACATGGCTAACTGGTTTTCTGGGTTGCCAGGACTTGGCTGGAAATCCACACATGAGGTTTCTGGGATATTCTGACTTCACACACACACACACTACTCCTTTTCTTCCCTTTGCATGCAACTCGTACAAGAATTTGTCTCATAATACTTAGGGGTTTATCCTCTTCTTAGTGAATATAAATGCATTTCCATTACTATTTATTGGAGTTATACAGAGGTGTAGTGGGGAGACCATTTAGCTTAAACCAGCTGGCAAAAATGAAAGGTCTATATGCTTGTGTATTGCCATGGTCATTAATAAATACATGCCTTAATATGTGCACATCTTTTCCTTTATTTAGCAGGTAGGCCCCCCATTTATTCAAAAGTGCTTTATTATGTGCACAAATCATGGATGTATATAGACCAAAGGAAAAATATACTTCTAAAGCTGTTTTCTGGGGTAGAGGGCCAAATTCCCAGTAGGGTAAACTGATACACATACCGGTATACGGATTTCATTGGAATTACACTGCTTTACACCAGGTGAGGATTTAGTCATTATAATTTTAATCTGATGTATAAGGAAATATTAAAATAATTTAAGAAAATATTGATCTTCTTTTCACAGGTAAATAAAAATATGTGGTGTGTTGAATATTTACTGAAAAGATTCTTATTTTAAATCTAAGGAATGAACTGGTAGTTTATTCCCCAGGGATCAGGGAGAAAAGCTACATGCCAATATAGAAGTGCTTTACTTTGACACTTGACCATTTCATGTCAGCAAAATCAATTCTAAAATGCTACTGTTTAGATTCAGAAACATCTCTCTGCTCATCAAGAAGGATAGATCGAGCTCAATATCTTTTTTCACTCCAATCTATTAATTACTACAAAAAGGCCAAGGTTTAAATACTTTGCAAAGATCTCCAGTTGAAACAGATATGGGATTGAGACAGTGACATAGCAAGCCCCTTGATAACCTTCAATTAGTCTCTCAGATCATTGACAGGCATCCCATACTGCTAGCCACTTGTAACCAAAACTACTGAAAACTCCAACCCTCCATTAATTAAAAGACTAAGAATTTTATTTTACTACACAGCCTAAATTTTATTTTCTATGTGCAATACTTCAGAAAGCTTCATTTTAAAGAAGCTTTTAGAATTTTGGATTGACTATATGATGTCAGTGAACTCATTAATAAAACTTAAATGAATATTTATCCACAATAAATCCAATCAGAGATATAAAAACATATGGACAGTATAATCCAGCCACTGGATTGTAGCCATTTTTTTCAATGAGTAAGAATGTCAATATCCCATACCATCTGACACAAGATGCATTCACCACTACACGGGTGAACCTCACTGCTCAGCCAGTACAGATGATGTCACAAACACACTAGGCTGTTTATCTTTCACCAAGGTGTGTATTTATTCCCCTCTTATATAGGTGTATCATGCAACACAGGCTTACAGCAAAGCTAGGCTTCTCTGCTGCTCTCACTTCCCAGCCCAGGTTCATACTCAGCTTCCTTCTGAGCTCCCCCAATCAGCCCCTTGCTTGCTGTTCCCTCCCCCAGTTACCTCCTTAGCCTGGTGATTGTCACCAAGGTGTTCACAATTCCCCCAAGAGAAAGTGCATAATTGCCCTCCAATGGAGCTGCAGCATTCTCCAGGCTGCAGCAATGTCAGTGATCAGGGTGCAGCTGATAGCACTTTGTCACACCATCCCTAAGCCTTACTACTGGTGAGTGAGGCAGGTTTTACACTCAGTTAAATTAATCAACATCTAAATTCATAAGAGATTTAAAAAAAAAAAAAAAAGCACAAATAGCTGATTGCATTCAAGAGATTTCAAAAGGTTTTCAGTTGATTAAAAGGCAGATTCTGCTGCTCTTACTCATGCTGAATGAAATCCTGACTCTCTGAAATCAAGGGCAGTTTTGCCATTCATTGCAACACTAGCAAAATTTCACCCATTGACTTGTATCTTACTCAGAGCCAGGAAGTCAGGTACTAATGAATGGTCAAGCAGAAATCTAGCTGTAATTTTGCTATGTATTTCTTCCATCTTTTCCCTCTGCCACTCCACTGTATGAAAATATTAGAAGCTAATAAAAATATAAAATCAAGGTCAGTTTGCCACTTCATAGAACAGTAAATTTTAAGAACAGAAGCTTAAAATAGCATGTG
The DNA here is from genome assembly GCA_007922155.1 of Mesoclemmys tuberculata. Lineage (NCBI taxonomy): Eukaryota > Metazoa > Chordata > Testudines > Chelidae > Mesoclemmys > Mesoclemmys tuberculata. The sequence goes on along the minus strand of ML675609.1, from coordinate 23,302,238 downwards.
ATTTCAGTGTTTTATACACTTATCTTAAGTCTATATTTCACATTTAGGGTATAGGAGAGAGAAAGTTAATTTGGGACATCCAGCTTTTTTATTCTCTTTGTGTCTTCATCAATAATTGGTTAACCATTTTACCTCAGTGATTTCTAATGTGGATCATATTAATTATATTGCAACATTTTAACAGAAATAATCTCTCTGGCTTTATCATCTCTAAATATAGTACTAAGAACTAGACTTTTAAGCCACATGAATACCAGTACCTAGCAGAAGCACATAGGTCTGGCTAATTCTGAAGCCAATAACCAAACATTCTAGATTCCTTGATCTGTGAGAAGGAGTTAGATTAAAAATGTGCATTACCTTTCCTCTGGAGTGGCTCAAAGTAAAGTATGGAAGTTTTTCAGATTTGAATATATGAGTTTGCAGAAATATATTCAAACCCTTGTGCCGCCAGTCAAATGTACTCAAGACTTGCACATTAGGGGCTCCATCCTGCAGGGCACTGAGCACTCTCACTCTGATCCAAGAAAGCGCTTCCAACACATGCTTAGCTATAAGCACGGGACTAGTCCAAATTAAGTCAGCGGGAGCGCTCGTGTGCTTAAGCTCTGTCTTGGATCAAGGCCAGAGCGCTCAGAACCTTGCAGGACTGAGCCGTAGGGCACTGCGGCAGAGTACTGGAAGATGAATACTTTAGCAAAAGATATGTTGACAGTCCCTCTGACTCACATATTATTTCAAATTTCTGAGCTTTGCATTATAAGGGCAGAACTGAAAGGTATATAGAAACTGTCGTATCAGATCAGACCAAAAGTCCATCTTTCATTTTATCTTGTCTCAGACAGTGGCCATACCAGAGACTGCAGAGGAGAATATAAACCATTCCTCCTCCCTTTGGTAGACTATTATGGAATAACATGCTTATGAGGAATTTTCTTCATAAACTCTAGACAGCTGGTGTGCCAGAGTGTACTCTGAGAAACAGAACTGAGAAAAAGATTTCTAAAATGTGGTTTACCCTGAACACTGTCTATGAAAAAAAAAAAAAGCACATTTTAAGATTTCATGGTTATGCTCTCAAAGGATTTCTCTATCATGTTTGCTCTGTTTACAAAATGCTTTCTCTAACAGCCTGCCCTTCTAACTGAGCCTGGGACCTGTGATTCAAGCTAGATTCTTTCCTTCTCACACACCATTTCACACAACAAAGGTCTGCAAGCCAAATGATGCCCTCAGTGACGTTTGTGTAACCCAGTTCTGTCTACAGATTTGCGAAGTTCTTACTGAAACTTAATAAACAGTTCTGTTAACATACATGAAAGAGTAGAATGTAGCATGTGGCGTTCAGTTTCCAACTATCAACAGCTAACCTACTCTCAGCTATGTTGACTCTTCTGTGGCCAATGGGACTAAAATTTATCATTATCACTCAAGTAATTAAATGGCACTATCTACACACAGGGCTCAGGATTTGTGGAGTAAGAAGGTGTCATTTTGACACTGTCAATTTTCAGACTAGAGCTTCATTTTAAACTTCATCACTTCTATCCATATTAGAGAGTGGTCTCACATTACTTAGGGCTCAGTTGTGGTCCTGTTCTTACACAATTATGCAGGCAAGAAAGATCCTTAATAGTCACATGGGACCTCCTCTGGTTGCAGGTGCAAGATATCCCTACCAAGAGCCTGGAAAATAAGTGGCTGGGTAAGGGGAAAAAACTCTGGGTTTTGGCCATGCATTACTGTTTACGTAGGCTCAACCAAAATACTTTCATTTTATCATAAAATAAAACCTTTTATGGAGGAATGTTCAGCAATCTCTCAGGCATATGTGAATATAGATTTATAATACCAACCCTCTAGACACATTAAAAATGAGATCATCGTGCTGCAGTCCTCTGTAGAACAGGCCTTCAATAGAATCTATAAGAATCTTTATAAATCACAAGGCTTGGACAATTTTGTCTAGTTAGGCAACTATTCCAAGTAATTTACCTGCTGTGTATTGAAAATGCATTTAATCTATTTACTTGGTTTAGCATTTGGTCAAAACTTCTGTATTACAGAGGTTCAACATGATTATTTTATATAGGTTCTCATTTATAGTCTTATTTTTCTGTTCACTTCAACGGCAAGTTCTGTATTACTTTTATTTCCTCATTTATAGCTACAGCTTCAGCAAAGAATTTTTATGAACTTTTTAATTTGGTGGTAAAAGCTAAATGATTTTATTTTGCATAGAATTTAAACTGAAATTTTAATTCTTTTGATAACATGGTTTTTCTTGTGCTAGAGCATTTAAAGATGTACCAATACTGTCTGTACATTTCTTCAGCATTTTGGCTTGAAATACTATATATTCAGTCTCTATTTAAATGATTTACTGGCAGAATCAAAAAATTTCACTGCTCCAATCTGTGCTGCAGCCTAATAATTCTTTTATATAGAAATGTAATGTCTTTTAGCTCAAAACCAATGCTGTACTTGAAACACACTCAAGACGATTTATGCACATATTACACATCAATATATGGAATGTGTCCTTTCCAAATTAATTTCTTGTGAAACCATGTTCCATTTTAAATATTCAAATTTTTGGAACACAATACTTGATTCAATAGAAGGCAAGACATGATTTAATATTACCCTACATGTTTCTTGTGTAAACACTATATTGCACTGATTTATTTGCAAAATTCTGGATTCCTGTTTTAAGTTAACTTACTGCTATAGTCCATCCAACAATTTTGGTATTGAACAATTTATCAATGAGCTGTGTTTGGACAGTTCTTACTATTATTTTAACATGATTCAAGTGTCAATTTCCTAGACTGTCAAAGTCCTATGCCTTCCTGCATTTTCTAAGTAAAAACTTCCTTAGCTTTACAGTGTTGTTGCTGTGTTTTTAACTAAATTCATACATTCTTCTGTTCAGATAAACTCAGAAGTGTATAACTTTCTGTGAAGTTAGGGAATATACTGGCATAAAAAAAGTTCTTGCTGCAGGCTAAATAATCGTACTTCTGGCAGGTTTACAAGATGTATTTGCTTGTTGAAACGTAAACATTTTGCTCTCTGTCAAACCTGGGCATACTGGAGGAAATCAGTTTTCACTCATGAATACTCAAAACAGAAGACAGTATTTTAATTGAGTTTTACCTGAGCAGACAGAAGGTCACCGCAAGTTGATTAAGGGACAAGAGCTGCTTTCAGTTACATACACACATTATTCTCATAAACGTCAGAGAGGATGCAATCTGCCACTGTCTCAAAAAATTCTGCTTCAACTGGGAAATTTACCTGCAAGCCCCCAAAATCTGCCACCGATTGGCAATGGGTCAAAACTATCAAGTAGAATGGTGGCTAGAAAAAGTACAAAGGGAAATCATGCAGAAGTGGGAGAGAGGTAGACTTAATGGGGGAAGCAGGGTGGGGAAGGGACTGTGGACCTAGACTCTCTTTGTAACTATAGCCTTTTAATAATATTTTGACCATAAGCATTAAAAAAAACAAAAAAATCAAAACAATCACAAAGAACTACTACAAGAGAAAGACACTGATATAGTCTTATTTAAACTCCTTTGATATGATTAGCATAGGAACGAATATATAATATTTTCCATGGTGTGGTCACTGGTGTGCATCATTGGGAGTTAATGCACAGTTGTCATATCACCAGCCAGCTAAACAGAATAAAGCTTTGGTCACTAAGTATTAGGGAATGGTACTCCATTATAATGCACTATTTCATGTTTCTTTACACCTGAGCAAAAGAGCGATCATGCAGCTGGAGTGATTTTCTTTAGTCACCAAATCACATTCTAAGTAACAAAAATAATTTCCCTCTTCTGATCTCAAAACTGAATTGAGTTGGGGGATTTTTTTAATACTGATTAATGTAAAGTTTAGTAAATAGCAAATTATCCCCCAGTACCTCTTACTGAGATCAGGGCAAAAAATAGATTTTTCAGTTCACTGGCAATTAAAAAAAATAATTTGGGGTCAAACCAAACATCTTGCTTAATCTGAAACAAAAGATTTCATTTTGATTAAACATTTTAGGTTTTTAACTTTTAATAAATAGAATAAAAGGAAATTTCTAAACTAAAAGTTGTCTCAAACGGACAAATTAAAACATTTCATTTTGAAACAAAATATTTTGATTTTCTGGTTTTTTTGTTTTTGGTCTTTAGGCAGAAACGATTTGGGGGATTCTATGTGAATTTGTTAAATGTTTTGGTGTTGCTGAATCTTCATTTTTCACAGAAAAATGTTTTGGCCAAATAAAGGTCACCCAGCTCTTAACAAGGCGATCTGAGAAAGTCATTAAAGAGAGTCTTCTTTAATTTGAATTGTCACATATTTTATATATGCATAACAATTGCATTCTATAGTCTTTTTTCTAATTTATTCAAATATTTGTTACTTATTTCATTAATACCAAAGAAAATCATTCACTTTCGGCTTACTAATATTACATGCTAAGGAAAGCTATTACAGAGGAAATATTGATTATTACAGGACTAACAATGAAATCAAAATGCTTTCATGATTCATACAAATTTCCTTTCATATTCATACCTCTAGCGATTCTCACCTCTAAGAGCAGAAAAATCTAATAAATTACTGTATACTAAACTATAGTACCATTGGAGTCACTAGGAATTTGCCATGATCTTCAATGGCACCCATATTTGGCAAGCTGAAATTTTAATAAGGATTTAAAAACCAAACACTTCTGGATTGCAAACTGACTTTTGAAAAAAGTCATATGACATCTATTTTATGCTATAGCAATATGCATCCATTTGAACTTTTGTCACACATTTGGATTCCAATGTACTCTGGGGATTAGTTGAATGGGCAGAGGGAATATGTATGGAAATCCCCAAAGGAACAGAAGATGGTTAATTAAGTGATAACTAATGAGAATAGAAAGGGACTGCAATGGTCTAACACCCTCCCAAGATGCAGGATTTGTTGTATCTAAACCAGGGATGTCAAACTCAATTCCTATGGCGGGCCACATTTAAATTAAATTAAGTTCAAGGGGGCCACGCATACCATAAACACCTAAAACACATACACTAAAACACCTCATGCTCTATTCTACTTCACATACTCTACTCTCCTACTCTCCGCCGAGAAATCTCCCCGCAGGGTGAAATTCGGCGGCAGAGTAGGACAGTGGGACTCACAGCAGGGACTCACCGGTGCTCCCAGACTCCACCGTGAAATCTCCCTGCAGGGTGAAATTCGGCAGCAGAGTAGGAGACTCCAACAGCCTTTTCCTTTTTGAGACGAGATCTCGCGGTAGCATGCGCTAATGCGAGATCTCGCACGCTTCTACTGAGCTCGGCTCAGAAAAAACTGCTGGCCCAGATAACACAAGGTGGCGGGCCAGATTCAGCCCGTGGGCCTTGTGTTTGACACTTGTGGTCTAAACCATCAAAGCCAGATGGCTTATTCAGACTCCTTTTGAATACCTCCAGTAAAGGAGCTTCCACAAACTCCCTAGACAAACTGTTCCATTGTCCTACTGTTCTTATAGTTAGGTAGTTTTTCCTGAGATCTAATCTAATTTTGCTATGTTGTAGTCTGAACTCATTGCCTCTTGCCACCCTCAGTGGCAAGAGAAAACAACTTTGTTCCATCTTTTTTATGGCAGCCTTTCAAGTATTTGAAGACAACACTCATGAACAATCATGAACCCCTTAATCTCCTCTTTTCCAAACTAAACATACCCAATTTCTTCAGCCTTTGGTCATATGGCTTGCATTCCATTCCTTTGTTCATCTTTGTCTTTTGACAGAATAATCTAAAATTTAAAAGTTGAAAACACCAGAAAGGATAAGGAAGTGTTTATGGTAGCACAAAATGGTAACACTGAGAGTAAAGAAAATACTAGAAGTGATGAAATTAAGTAAGAGGACACTTTGGTTAAATATCATGAAAAACTTGCAGTCAGACACACTGGGTGAACCCTGACTCCACTGAAGTCTATAGGAATACTTTCATTGACTTGAGTGAGGTCAGGTTTTCACCATTAGTTGTTAGAAAAGTTGCCCTCACCAAAATGGTAGGATCTCAATTGCTTGGGGATTTAAAAGAAAGACTGCCAAGTAGTCTATATAGTTCAATATGCAGTGAGGAACACTCCTACTTTGACAGTAAGATTGACTAGATCAGTGTTGTTCAACAACTGGTCCATGGACCGACACCAGTCCTTGAGTTCTCCCTGACATAGTTTAGGAAGGCAGCAAGTTGGTCCCTGGTATCAAAAAGATTGAAAAACACTGGACTAAATGATTTACTAAATATTTCCATTTCTAGTATATATGAGTCTATTATTCACTGAAAAAGTGTGGTACTGGCCAAAGTAAGCAAGTAGCCAGCAATCCCACACATAGCATGAAACTTTAAAAAGAGTTATATAGTAAGTGTACACACAAACATATGTATGAACAAGTCAAAGTTATTCTCAGTTTATTGGCTCTTACACAGCAAGAAAATAATGGTCTCACTGATATAGGTAGCACTACAAAGAATGCCATTTTTTATAGGAATGAACTATTTTCCATTTATAAATTACATTTTAGTGAGGTTTTCATGTAAGTCAATTTCATTAACACAACAGTAACAATGCTCCAAAAGACAATAACATGGATTCAGATTACCTCACTCATTCTAACAAACGTACTGCACATGTTTTTCAGGAAATTTTATAGGATCATAGAATCATAGAAGATTAGGGTTGGAGAGGACCTCAGGACGTCATCTACTCAAACCCCAATTAAATCATCCCAGCCAGGAATTTGTCAAGCCGGGCCTTGAATCCCGGATGTGTCACATGTAGTAATAAATGGTGACAGCTATAAAAAAAACCCAAAATACTTCAGCATAGTTCACCAAAGCATACAAACATGTTAGGAAATAATTAATGACATGGGTTGAACAGGAGCATTAGTTTATAAAAATTGTCATCTACATTTATTAGGCACAAGCTAATATTTTCCATTCCTACAATATTTCAGCTTGCTCAATCAATTTCTCAAATCTCAATGACCCTATATATATTTTACACACAAACCAGTAACAAGAAGGCCAGGTCCCTCAGTGCAGATCCACAGAGGGGCAGAGATCCACGCACACACTTGTCTTTACAGGATCAGGGCCCAAGGAACTAACCAATCATCTATATAAAGAACAAAGTCATGCAGAAAGCCAGCAAGTAAGTGGCTTATCTTCCCAACGTCATATCTCAATGAATCAGTTGCACAACTGACCAGGTCAAATAGTAATGGTTAAACACCCTATTGTCTCATGAGTGTTGTATGTGGATTGATTCTGGTCAATAAAATCTTCAACAGATTCAGGAAAAAGATTGTATGAAGCACATTAATTTTTCCTAGCTTTATGAACAAGTCTTCTTTCCTGTGGAAATTGAATGGTTTCCTGATAAACACTCTGTTGACAAGGTTCTAGTTTTTAAAAATATTTGTTTTAAATAGTATAAAATATATTTTGTACTATAATAAAACACGTAAAAATTCTAAACCCTTTAATTCCAGGAACATTGCTAGAAAAAAGGCTAATTTTGTATTGATTCTGTTCATATCAGTTTTACAAGGATTACTGAACCATTGAAACATCTCTACCATTTTGTTGAATGGTAAGAAAATATTTGCCAGAACAAATGATTATCCATTGGAATTCCTATTTTAATGTATTTAATCCAGAATGGTGTTTAAAAGTGAATTATATAAGCAATGGACTATCATTAGAATGAAACATTCACGGAAGATGTGGGTTTTTATTTAAAATGACATTTTAGTGATATTAACACTGGCATGTCTTACACCTTTTCCAGTCTTACACATCCTGGTATTAACTAATTTTGAAAATATCCTACCTGATTAAATTGAAGTCCAAAACAGGTATTTGAGAGACTTATTTTATCTAAATAATTTATTTGTTGACTGAAGAAGGTATGGGCTATAGCTGTTAGTTTTAACTCAATTTGTAGCCAAAGGGACTGATCTAAAACCCATGTAAGTCAATAGGAGTCTTTTCATTAACTTGAAGGGGCTTTGGATCTGTCTCAAAGTGTGGTTGGAGAGAAATAGTGAGAGCAATAGATCCTCTTTCCTAAAATAGTTGATACATAAATTCTAACATTCTTTCCTTAAATGGTCTTATCTTTTTTATTAACTTTATTAACTGTTCAAAACCGAACATCATCTCAATAAATACTCTTTTTCACCTTTTAGGAGAGATTGGGAAGAGAAAAGAACAGTTTTTCAGTGGCCAAGGAATTCCATGTGCTCTAAAGCAGAAAGAGCTCCCATGAAACACAAGATGAGTGCAATCATGAGGAAAGGAGACACTATGTATTACATAGATGAGCTAAAGTGGTAATCAGGTTTAGATTAATGTTGAAAAAACAACTTTTTGAGATTGAACCTAGGTTACTAGTTCTGGCTATAATCTGATGACACTTAAAATCTTACATGCTGGTCTCATGAGATTTTGATCTAAACTTCTGGAAATCTTCTATCAGCCATTTTAATGACATTACTTTGACCTATCTGAACAGAAACACAAACTGCCTAGTTCCAGAGGGGTAGCCGTGTTACAGAAAACTTCAAAAACAGACTTCAAAGAGAAACTGCAGAGCTTCAACTGATCTGCAAACTTGACACAATCAGACTGGGTCTGAATAGGGATCTGGAATGGTTCTCTCATTACAAGAAGTAATTGTCACTGTTCACACATTCTGTTGTGAACAGGCCTCAGCTACTCTAACTGTATGGGACTTTGCTATTACCTACCCCCTCATTCTTGTACCTTTCCCTTGACTATAAACATATACCACATATCTGATTTCCATTCCCTGCATCTGACGAAGTGGGTTAGAGCCCACGAAAGCTTATGCCTGAAAATTTAAATGTGTTAGTTTTTAAAGTGCTACAGGAATCTCGTCACAAACTGTCTAGTTACAGTTCTGAATCTGCTCCCAAACCAAACACATTTTATTGTTGGGTTTAGATGTGGAGATCTGGATCTGAAAAGTCTCCAGAAGAAAGAGAATCCAGTCTGAGATTCTGGTTTAGGCCCATCTGAAATACCAGAATAAATAAATTCCAACTGTCAAGTCCACCCCTAGTGTTTTATGATTTCACTGACAGCCATACTACCTGCCTTCTTCCAATGTCAGAAAAATATATTTACTTTAGTCTTTTCATTAAAGGAACCATAGATTTTTTTCATATCCTATTTCTACTTTGCACTATAGCTTTAGCCATATTGCATTTTAAAACAAGTCTTCCACTACAACAAATGCCCATCTCTTAATAAAAGACATCTTCATTTCCCTAATTGCTCTATTGCAATTTTCATTCTGCCATAGGGAATTCCCAGTAGAGTTTTACAGCCACTTGTCTTGCTCTGTTGGCAGTGCTTTGCTGTTCCATTTCCCAATGCTGCAGTAGTTTTTATCATCTCTTGGGCAATTTATAAAATTCTACAGACCTACTGTGTGACAATTCAAAATAATGTTCTACAAGATTAACCCATAAAACTGTAGAAGTACAGTATGTGCTTTGAAAGGTCACATAGAACCTTTTCATTAAAAAAAATCAATATGATCACAAACAGATCCTCACGTCACATTACTATTTTAATTGGCTGACATTGCCCTCTTAAAATTCCACCTCAGAGGTGATATTAATTACAACTCTATGGGTTTCTAGCTTACACTAATACAAACTGGAAAATAATTATTGCCCATTGACTAACTTCTTTGCCACTACCCAGACATAATGCTATCACTAGAGCCTTGCAAATCTGCAGATAGACAAATCTATTTTTTGCAGATGGTGGATCGGATCCAGATCTCAAAGGCGGGAAAGAATTTGTCTGTAGCTCATAGCCTTTGATGCTGCTTCCCCACCTTTGAGTCCATGGGCAGCCAGCAGGAGGATCCCCCACCCATCAGCTGTTTCGCAGCTGCCTGGTGGGGCTGGTCCCCAAAGAGCTGATCAGTGGTAGCAGTTGTAGTTGGGCTGGTCTCCAAACCGCTGATAGGGGGCCCCAGAGTTGCGTGTGTGTGCAGGTGTGGATGATGTAAAAGACAGAGACTGTGGATGGCAGGTTAGATGTCAATTGATTCTGGGGGATGTGGATCCACATTTTTGTATTTGCACAGGGCTCTAGTTATCACATAAAAGAATATCTACGTTGATTCTATATTTAAAGTATTCAGCTATTTCTCAGATTTATTTTATTCTGTTATTACATATAAAAACAACAACATTAAAGGTTGCAAAGTAAAGCACTCAAAAATTAGAGAATGCAAGCATCAGGGCTGCTTGAGCTACATTGGTATCCTCTATCTGGACTAGTACTAAATGAGAAGACACACACTTTCCCAATGGGTTTCACAGATATTTGATCGCAGAGGAATGGCGAGACCCAAGACTCTTTGGTTCCATTCCTGGTTCTCATGGGGAGTGTTCTCTAGTGGGCACCAACTCTTCTGCCCATTCCCTACCCCAAGTTTGGCTTCTTCTGCTCTGTCCCCTCCAACCTATCCTTGTCCTGTCTCTTTCCTACCCCTGGCTCATTGTCCTAGTCCCATTCTTCTTGCTTGACCAATCCCAGTCTACTCCTCTTGACTTGCTGTCAGTGTCCCAATCGCTGACACACTCCCAGTCTCTCGCCCTCCAGCTCCTTGTCTACAGTTTCCTTCTCCAACTATTCCCAGCCCCTCCCACATCAGTCCCTCATCTGATCTCTCTCCCCTCTAATCTGGTTACCATCCAATATCATTCTTCACTCCTTTTGGGCTCCTTGTCCCAGACTCTTTGCCTGGGCAGTCCCAGCTCTCTCCTGACACCTTAGTTCCTTCTCAAGTATCTTCCCTCTGCCCATTCCCCCCAATTGTTCCCAATCCCAGTCTCCCTTTTCTTATGAAATCTCAATAGTCTCCATCCCCAAGCATCTGGCTCCCAGACCCACCTTCTGTTTCCTTCGCCAGCTCCCAATCCAACCTCTCCACGCTGAACTAGCCCCAGCCACCCTTCTGCTAAATTTCAAGTCTTTTCTCCAAAGAATGGGGGCATTAGAGCTGTTCAGAGAAAAGATCACTAGCTTTTTTTTTTAAAGGGGTAAAAACAAAAACACCTTCTCCCAGCCCACCTCCCACCAAAAACCAATTTCTGTTCTTGAAAACAGCTGAACTGAAGTTTTCAGTCCAATGGTTAAAGTTTCACAAAGTTATGTGCAACTGAAAACACAGTCTTCAAGGTTGCCCAACAATTCCCATAATAATAGGCAGCACTTCTAGGCCTGCCTATGATATAATTTAAATTAATCAACTTTTATATATTTGCTACTTGGCTATGGCATTTTCTCCTAAAAATTCAAGATTTTAACAATCTCAAAGGCAATTGAATACATTTAGCGGTTATGATATACGTAGTATTTTCAAAGTCATGTAAAGTTCCTTAATGTTATCCACAGCCATGCATTTAACAGACTCTCTTCTAAAAAAAAAGGGGATCTGTATATTATCTTGTATATATAGGCTTATATTGGAAATGCTACACTATAAAAAGAGAGTGGGAAAGAGCAGTCAGCCATTAAAATTCAATAAAAAGTGCTAGCTGATCTGTAATTGACATTTGAGATGGGAAGAAAGCATCCTAAAAGAGGGAATTATAAAGAAGTAAATTTTTCATGTCACACACTGTCTACAAATATTCTGCATAGCTAGTAACAAGATGAAAAATTATATCACTGGACTCATAATATAGATTGAGTAACCTATTTATTCCTTGGATCAAAATATGTACCCTACAGCCTGGAAATAAATGTTTTGATTTACTGGGGTATTTCTTGAAAAGAAAACCTATATAAGTTAACCATAAAGAATTATTCTGTAAATTGCATTGGTTTCTCAGTACTGCTATATTTACAACACAAAATATTTCTAGAAGAGGGTAACCTGCAATTTTTTTCCCCTCTGACCCCAGTTCAGCAAAGCATTTACATACAATTTACTTTACGCATATGACTGGTACCACTGACTTCACTGAGACTACTCACATGTTTGAAGTTACCATAACTACACAGGGTAAACTCGGGGGCAGATGAAGCATCCCAGTTATTTCAGTGGGTGCTCTATACTAAACGGCCAAGTGGGCACCAACTACTTGCAGCAGCAGTCTCTGCCCCAGCACCACAATCCTAATCCTGGCCTCGTGCCGAGGGAACTTCTGGGTGGATGTGGGTCTGTCTGGAAGCCCATTCGATGGTTACCCAGCAACAGCCAAACACAGCTAGAAGGGAGAATTCTGAGGTCCTGGGCTGGGCACCTGGCAGTCCTTGTGGTGACAATTATTTCTCTCCAGCATGCACTTTTAACTGTCTTTCTATTTTCCAGCAGTTCAGGTTGCCCACTAGTGCAATGGAAAAAGACTATAGTCGTATCCACCCTTTGCTCCACCTGTGTTTGCAGCATTCATACCTGCTGTGAATAACCACCAAATTGAAAGCTGAACAAAGATCTGGTAATAGGTAACATGCAGACTTTCTTTCAGATGATGACCTGAATCAATCAACTGACCACATCCTGAAACTGGGAACCTAATTAATAAGGAAACAAATGCTTGTGTATGTTCTTTAAAGATTAGAACCCGTTACAAAAGAAAGATAGTAACTCAATGACAATGAAGATTATTATAAAGTAGCTTTGAAACTGAAGAAAGTACTCGTATTAACTTAGACTGTACTTACAGTGTCTAACAGAGTTAATGGTTTCATACACAGTGAGGAGCTGGTGTCCAGTTTAACTTGGAAGGGGCCATTTTTGCCATAACTTTGCTGACTGGGAGGCCTTTTCAGGACATTTGGTTGCCAATTTGATGACATTTATTGTTTTTACACACATAGCTGGGGAGATAGAGCAGGCTGTCATCTACACATCCAGACTGCAGATTCACAGTGTATCTTGGTGATGCTGTCAGCAGCCCATGAAGATTGAAAAATGGATTCCCACAAGGGTCCATTCTAGCTCCTTTCAACTTTTCAACCTACATTTCAGTGATATTCCATCCACATCCTCCTACAAGTTCTAGTATATGGATGACATGCACTGGTTACTCAGGTTTCCTCATTTGAAACCTCAGAAAAGGTTATAGAACAGGACCTAAAATCACTAGAAACTAATTTCAAAGCATAGCGGTTAAAGCCAAATGCCTTAAGAACAGTGGCCTCAGTTTTCCATTTGAATAATACCTAGACCAAGAAGAAATAAAACATCAATTTCTGTGGGTCACCGTTGATGCACGATCATAATCCGCAGTACCTGCGGATAACTCTAGACTGCACTCTTAGCTTCGGTCTTCATTTTGAACAAACCAAAAGGAAAATGAAGGGCAGGGTAAATAAATATCATACAGAAGCTTGCAGAAACATCTTGGGGACATGACACCCACACACACGAAATATCAACATTAGCCCTGGTCCATTCCACATCAGAATATTGTGCCCCAGTCTGGACATGGAATTAATGCCACCCTTCACATAATCAGCGGCACCCTCACATCAATGCCACTTCCATGGCTATCAGTACTGACTAACATTGCGCCAGCAAATATCCTGCGATACACTGCAACAGCTGGGGAGTACATAAAGATCATGGCAAATACTATACTACCACCCCACCATGACCTAGAACACCCCCCTATCCAACAACTAAAATCAAGAAAACTCTTCTGGTCTCATGCCACAACGCTCCTGGTAGAAGATAAAGACTTTCACAGATCAGGATTTGAAGCCTGGGAGGCTGCCAATGAACCAAACAAAAATCTAATCAACAACCCAGCTATGCAAGTGCTGGGCTTTTCATCCCCATGATTCACATGGACATCTCTAAACCATATCCACATCTAAAATAGAAGATTCACAAATGTATTCCATAGATGGAAAGTGAGGGAATCACTGAACTGTGACTGTGATGTGATGCAAATTGTTGGATACATCACAGATGATTGCCCAATATATGCTTATCCTGGAGGTGTCACAGCCATTCATATGGCTGCCCCCTCTGCTATGATCTGAATAAGAGACTAAGAACCAACTGTAGTTATGCCAGTGCTTTTGGTGTTCCACTATTGCCATGCAAAAGAAGAATGGGTTCATATTGCCTTTCAAATTCTACCTGGATACAGACATAAATGAGACCAGTGTGCCAGCTTCTTGAACTGCACTCAGACTGACTATACAGTCTGTCATACATGTAGGAGTTTATGTTCGGAGTGTCAGTCAGATTCTGGGGCTAAAATAATTTTGGGGGAAGCGGGTTAGTAGGGTTGATTAGTATAAATCCATTCACCACGTTCTCGAATACTTTAACTTCAGCTTTGGATTTTTCCCCCTCTCCTGTGTTACCACCACCGGAATGGTTATGCAATTGGCACAGGTTAGGCCCTATTTCAAGGGACTCAAATCTAACAGAGTCACCTTCAAAAGATAGTGATTTAGTAGTGCTATTTTCTCTTGTGATTATGTGATTTGATTCCAAAAATCTTAAGTTGTTATATTGACCATTTTTCTAGTTTGTTAGCCAAAGCATAGTCCAATACTATTTTTGTCTTTGTATATTCCATACTATTAGTTGCTGTCAAGGATATTTAATAAACCTCTGAAAAGCTAAAATTCTATTCTTGAATCCTTTTCTTTAGTTAAGCAATCAAAGTTAAGAGAACCCTAAGAAAAGTAGTACAGGTAATCAGTTGAGCAGTTGCTTAACTAAGGTTTGTTTTATACTATCTATTTTGCCTGCCTCTGTTTGTTTGCCAAAACAAACAAACAGTAAAGGTCTCCACATCAGGACAAAGCAGAATGTGATCATTTTTGGTATTTCAAAAAGTTTCATAGGGCTGGAAAGCAGTTTCCTCCCCAGCACTACTCCGCATTTAGGATTAGTAAAGATGCTGTTACACTGAGTGACAGTAATGGCTGCCACTAGGGCAAATCTGCAGTGTAGAGAAGGCCTTAGGTAGACATACTCAAGTCAAATTACAAAAGCCACATCCCAAGTGTGTGCCCTAATCAACCACTTGGCTATTCTGGTGTATTGGTCTCTCTCTCACCAGAAATTCCATCCTGGACCTAAGAAAACTTTCCTGACTAAAGTGAGATCAAAACTGAAATGTTCCCATGAAAAGTTTACTTTTGACAATTAAGCATTTTCCCACAAAACATTTAACTGGAAGATTTCTGACAAAACTTTGCATCTGAAAATTTCCAACTAGCTCTACTCAACGTTCTGAACGGGAAGAACACATTTCATCCAGTAGGCGCCACGTGTTTGCTTAATAGCTATGAATATCTGCAAATGTTACATGAAATATTGACAGAAGAGAGACAGCCTATGAGGATGAAAAAACAAATTAAAAAAAAGAAAAGTGCATCTAAAGCTTCTTTCTCGGTAAAAATCTGCTAACATGAATATCATATCATGTTAGGCAGCTCATCATAACCAAATTAAAAATTCACCAAATCCTAGGGTTTGCAAGTGAACAAAGATTTCATAGGGCTCAGACGTCAGAGAGGCACATGTACACATACATCAAGTCAACTCAAACATCAGTCACTGCAGAGAACAGTTCCCCTTAACAGTTTGTTGGTTTTCATTAAAAATCAGTATAATGTGGAACAGAAACAAAGCAAATAATTTTTCCCATTTGAGAGCACTGTTTTCTTTAATTACAGAAAAATGGGAAAATCCTGCACAGATTTCAACACATGCCCTTCACTAAAGCACATTTGTGTCAGTCCTGCCAGAGACAGAGAAGGAAGAAACTGAATACGAGACAAAGCCCATGTTATCAGGATAACAGAGCAGATGTCCCTGGACCTCTAAGGCACTTCACTAGAACTGAGACAGATAATGTCACATCCATTCATAGTCCCAAAGCAACAGGCCATTTACACTGCCAGCTTCTGAAAAATAAATAAATAAAGGATGAGATGAGAGCTGAAATGCCTCCTCTACCTAGAAAATAAGAATTTACAGTACATGGATTTTTCAATTTATCTGACTTGCAAATTACATAGTGTGGCAAAAGGCTGGCTTCTCCCTAGTGGGTCTCGCACTTTTGCCTCTCGCAGTGGGCCAGGGTGTCACTGGTAACCCCGTCTTCCCTGGGAGGCGGGTAGGGACCCAGGCCTGCCCACTCCTCCGGGTCCCAGCCCAGGGGCCCTCCGAGTAGCAGCTATGTGCTGCTGGCACCTTACTTGCAGCTGCAGGCTTTTCCCCTGGGCCACTCTCCCCCCTCTGTCTTCCTGGCTTCTTGAGACCAGTACCTGCTTCAGGACTCCACCTCTCTCCCACACACCGCTGAACTCCGTTCTGTTCTCCTCCACCTGGGTGGGGCCTTAATTGGTGTCAGCTGACACCAATTACCTTTTATGGACTCTGGCTAGTCTACAGGGTATAAAGCCCGGATCATTCTAGCACTTATATAGCACCCTTCTAGAACTTTCCTTCTTTGCTGCTGCTCCTCCTCTTGCTGCTGCAGCGGTACTCCTGGCTCTTGGGGGCCCTGCTAGCTGCCCCCCCTCTCCCAGGGGGGAAGGGGTGAGTGGCCACACCACCGCCACTGACACCACCCCTGCTGCTTCCAGGCTCCTGCTGCTGCTGTGAGCACCCCTCCTCCCCTTCCCTGCTGCCATTTGCTTCTTCTCTTGCCCCCACTTAGGGGGCACCCCTGCCCTTCCCCTTTTCTTCCCCTATTGCTGCCCCTGCTAGCTTACTCGCCCCCTCCCCTGTTGCTGCCCCCCCTGCAGTTTTACCCCTCATCCCTTTGGTTTGTGTGTTTGTTTGCCCAGCCCCTGCCTTGGTTTGTTCCCTGCCCAGCCCTAGCAGCTTGCTGCTGGGCCCCCACCACTCCCCTCCCCTGCCCACTGCTGCTTCCCCCTGATCTGACCCCCACACTCTGGCCCTGGCAGCTTCCATGGCACCCCCTCCAATTGATCTCCCCCCCTTTTTTTGTTGACTCCCCCCACACACTGCACCACCCCATGTTGCTTTAGCCCTGCCCCACCCCTGTGCAGCCGGAGGAGCCGCTATCATATCTTGGGCTGGCGAGTGCACCGCCCCTACCCAGCTTGTCCCCCCGTACCCCGTTGTGCTGGTGCCCTCCTCTCCTGCTTCCAGCCTAGCGGGGAAGAGCGGTCACCCCCCTTCCCCTTCCCCTTCCCTCCCTGCCTCCTCTCCCTCTCCCTCTCCCTCCCTCGCCAAACCCACCCCTACCCCCTCCCAAGATGGCGGGTGTGCCTGGGGCCGGGACCCTCTTCCTAGATGCTATTGCCCCTCCCTGTCACCTTGAGGCCCTCTCCCTGCCTATAACAGTTGGTCCTGCCGCCTCCCTTGAGTTGCCGGGTGTCTGTCCCCAGGTGCCAGCGGTGGACAACTCAGAGAGGGACACCAGGGACTCTGCCGCCGCCAAGGCTCCTGCCCCCCCTGATCCAGGGGGTGTGCCCTCGGCCGGGAGGAAAAACCAGGGAGGTAGCAAAAAGGGTAAAGGCCCAGCCCGGAAAGCAGCGCCTCCCGCGGCTAGGGTCCCTCCTCCTCCCCCTCTAGCCTCTCCCACTGTCCCTTCCACCAGCTCTGGAGGCGGCAGTGCCCCCAGAGCGTACACCCAGGTGGCCGCGGGCCCCCCGCCTGCCGCTGCCAAGTCACCTGCCCTGACCACTGCCTCCAACACCATCCCAGGTGGCCGGGGCCCCTTCCCCACCCTTACCAGGAGGCATGGGGTCCGGTGCCTCCTGGTGCCTGCCTCGCCCCACGTGGAAACCTATGTGCAGGCGATGGCGCGGGTGGTGGGGTCCACGGCCGTGGTGGCGGCCTCCCGAATGTATGGCAAGGTGGTCTTCTTTCTGGTGTCGGAGGCCGCTGCCCAGGAGGCAGTGGAGATGGGCCTGGCGGTGGGGGGCGTCCACGTAGAGCCCCTGGAGGACCTGGGCATACGGGTGGTCTTTTCCTCCGTCCCGCCCTTCCTCCCCAATGCAGCCCTTCTGCCTTTCCTCGCCACCCTGGGGAAGCCCCTCTCCACCATCAGCCCGCTTCCCCTCGGCTGCAAGGACCCCGCCCTCCGCCACGTCCTCTCGTTCCGCCGGCAGGTGCAGCTGCAGCTACTGCCGGCGGTGGCATGTGGCGGGGAGGCGCTCGAGGGGTCATTCCTGGTGCCCCATCAAGGGGCCCAGTACCGGGTCTATTATGCTATGGGGGAGGCCCGGTGCTACCTCTGCTGGGTGGCGGGGCACGTTCGGAGGGACTGCCCCCTGGCCCGTCATGGAGGGAAGCCCGGGACCCCCGAGACCCAGAGGGTCACCAGTCAGACCAGCGATGGTGCCCCCCCCCACAGCCATCCGGTTCCTGTGGCCAACCCCCCTCCGTCAGCAAGAATCACCTGCGCTCGGGCCCCAGGGGCGCCCCCCCTGGACCTCCTGGGCGAGCTGATGGGCCCCGCTGACGCCCGGAGCACTCCAGCGGGGCCTGCGGAGGGGAGGGAGCCGGGGCCGGCACTGTCTGGCATTGGAGGGGGCATGCCCCAGGGGGAGGCTTCTCCCTAACCTGCTGTCCCACCCCCTCTTTCCGAAGCCCTAACCCCTGTACTCTTGCCCCCTGCCCCTGCCCCCGCTGCCCAGCCCTCCACCTCAGGAGGCTGGGAGCTCGTGCGGGGTGGGTGCGGCAAGTGTAAAGCTGGAGCCCAGCGCCCCCTCTCACCTGCAACCGAGGGGGGCGCAAGCCCCTACAAAGCCAGGAGAGGGGCTGCTGAGGCCGGGCCTACGGCCGCGCCCCCTGCTAGAGCCCAGCGGGGTGCATCGGCCGAGGAAGCCGTGGCGGCAGATGTGGGCTGTACCATCGCCCTCCTGGAGTCCCTCCTGGAGGAATCCCCGTCCGGAACCCGCCTAGCCCCACTGCAATCCAGACCCCCCGCAAGTGCCGGGGAAGATCTCGGGGCAGTGGGGGGAGACCTCCCCTCCCTAATGGAGGAGATTGACACCCTGGGGTTGACCCCGGCCTGCCCGGAGGACGACCCAGCCCCCTGTGAGGAGGGCTTAGAGCAGGGCAATTTTGAGTGGCCTCTCCCCCGTTCTCAGTTGCCACACCTGCTCCCACCACCGCAACCCCCCTCGACCCTTCTACCCACCACACGGGAGAAGGGGAACCCACCATCACCGCCCCAGCCACTGAAGAGTCGGCCGAGGCCGAATGGCTGAGCCCCAAGCCACTACGTGCCCCAACCCTTCTTGTGGACCAGCCCCTTCCCATCCTCCTTAACAATGCTTGCCCGGCTGTCCCCTCACAAGGGCCTGGAGCCACGGGCACTGCAACCTCACAGGACACCACCGTGGAGACCACCCACCCCGTGCCCACCTCCGTAGCTCCCAGCCCCAACAAAGAGCCTATGGACCCTGCCTGCCTGGCCGCTGTGGCTGTGGGAGCCATCCCTAATTCTAACCCTGAACCCTCTCCCGCTCCTTCCCCTGACCCTTCTCCTAACCCAATTCCTATTCCCTACCTTTCCTCGACCCCCATACCCCTCTCTGTACCTACCTCTTCCCCCCCCCACTGCCTGTTCATCTGCCGCCCCTGGTGTTGTCTCCTTCCCTATGAAGAGCTCCCAGGAGGCGGCCTTTGTGTTCAGCACTCCCAGCTCACTCAGGGCTGCTGTCTTCCCTCCGCCACCGCCACCACCGCCCTTATCCCCCATCCCAGTGGTCCACAAGGCAGCTGCGGAGGCCGAGCCGGAGGAAGAACCCCCCCGAGGCGCTGCGCGAAGAAATCTGTGTCTTTCTCCGGGACACACGTGGTGCCCGGAACCGAGTGAGGCTTGCTCTGCAGCGCTGGGGGGACTTCCACCACATCCTCTGGGCCGTTAGGGCCACCATGAAGGAGGGGAAGGGGACCGGGCGGCAGGATGCCGCGGCCTACCAGCGGGCCCGCAGCTTCCGTGATGCCCTGATGGCCTACGGCACCGGCCATGGACTGCTGCGGAGCCCGACGAGGGTCGCCGGCGCCCCTGCCCGTGAGGATCACCCCCAGCCCTCCTCGTAATGCCTGTCACCATCGTCACCTTAAATACAAGGGGCTGCAGGACGGGTCTCCGCAGGAACCAGGTGCTCTCCTTCCTTCGGGAGGGGGGGTACTCTATAGCGTGCCTGCAGGAGACCCATACGGACCCAGCCGCCGACGCCAGCTGGCGGCTGGAGTGGGGAGACGGGGTGCACCTTAGTCATCTCTCGGCCCATTCGGGCGGAGTGGCCACCCTGTTCTCCCCTGTCCTACAGCCCGAGGTGCTGGGGGTCACCGAGGTCGTGCCAGGCCGCCTGCTGCATCTTCGGGTCCGCGTGAAGGGGCTGGCACTGAGCCTCGTCAACATCTACGCCCCGACCGCGGGTCTGGAGCGGGTGCGTTTCTTCCAGCAGGTGGCTGCCTTCCTCAGCACTTTAGATCCTCACAAATGCCTGGTCCTGGGCGGGGATTTCAACACCACCCTCGAGGAGCGGGACCGCACGGGGACCGAGCAGTGTCAGGCCGCTGCGGACGTCCTCCGGGGAATTATCGACCATCACTCCCTGGTGGACGTCTGGCGCGACCACCACCCGGATGACGCCGTCACCTTCACCTACGTCCGGGTGGGGGAAGATCGGTCGCGCCACTCCCGGTTGGACCGCATCTATATCTCTCGTCACCATCTTGCACGGGCCCACTCCTCCAGCGTCCGGCCGGCCCCGTTCTCGGATCACCACATGGTGACTGTGACGGCCTCTCTCACTGCAGAGAGGCCGGGGCAGGCCTACTGGCATTTTAACAACAGCCTGCTGGAGGATGTGGGCTTCGTGGAGTCCTTCCGGGAGTTCTGGTTGGCCTGGCGGGGGCAGAGAGACGCCTTTCCCTGGGCGTGGCGCTGGTGGGATGTGGGGAAGGTGCGCACTAGGCAATTCTGCTGTGACTACACTCGGGGGGCCAGTCGGCGGCGGGATGCGGGGATAGAGCAGTTGGAGTGGGAGGTTTTAGCGCTGGAGAGGCGTCTAGCCACCAGCCCCGAGGATCCGTCCCTCTGCGGAGCGTGCCGGGAGAAGCGGGAGGAGCTCCGGGCCCTCGAAGACCTCCAGGCTCGGAGTGCCTTCGTCCGATCCCGCATCCATCTCCTTCGGGAGATGGATCGCGGCTCCTGCTTCTTCCACGCCCTGGAGAAAAGGAGGGGGGCCCGGAAGCATGTCATCTGCCTCCTGGCTGCTGACGGCACCCCCCTCACGGATCCGGTGGAGATGCGTGGAAGGGCCAGGGCCTTCTACGCCGACCTTTTCTCCCCGGATCCGACTGACGTCGCCGCCTGCAGGGTTCTCTGGAACGAACTTCCCACAGTCAGCGCGGGCGACCGAGGCTGGCTGGAGCTACCTCTCACTCTGGCCGAGTTCGCGGAAGCCCTCCGCCTCATGCCCACCAATAAATCCCCAGGCATGGACGGGCTGACCGTGGAGTTCTACCGCGTGTTTTGGGATGTCCTCGGCCCGGACCTTGTCACCGTCTGGGCCGAGTCCGAGGCCAGCGGAGCTCTCCCCCTGTCCTGCAGGCGGGCTGTGCTCGCCCTGCTACCAAAAAAGGGGGACCTCCGCGACCTTCGGAACTGGCATCCTGTCTCGCTCCTCAGCACGGACTATAAAATTGTGGCCAAGGCCGTCTCACTGCGGTTAGGGTCCGTGCTGCAGGACGTGGTCCATCCCGACCAGACCTACACAGTCCCGGGCAGTAGCATCTATAACAACTTGTATCTGGTCCGGGACCTCTTGGAACTCAGATTTAGGGATGGCCTGTCGTTCGCCCTCCTGTCCCTGGACCAGGAGAAGGCGTTCGACAGGATGGACCACGGGTATCTCCTGGGCACCCTGCAGGCGTTCGGCTTAGGACCCCGTTTCGTGGGTTTTCTCCGGGTGCTGTACACTTCCGCAGAGTGCCTGGTTAAGCTCAACTGGACTCTGACCGAACCGGTTAGCTTCGGGCGAGGAGTACGTCAGGGCTGTCCACTGTCAGGCCAGCTGTACGCTCTGGCCATGGAGCCCTTCCTCTGTCTCCTCCGCTGGAGGTTGACGGGGTTGGTGCTCCGTGAGCCAGAGCTGAAGCTGGTCTTGTCAGCGTACGCCGATGACGTGCTCCTCGTGGTCCAGGACCCGGGCGACCTGGTGCGGCTGGAAGACTGCCTGGCCACCTACTCGGCAGCCTCTTCCGCCCGGGTCAACTGGACCAAGAGCTCTGGCCTGACGGTAGGGGCCGGGTGGCAGGCGAGCTCCCTCCCACCCGCGCTTCAAGCCATCCGGTGGAGTGCGGGTCCACTGCTCTATCTGGGCATTTACTTCTCTGCCACCCATCCCTCCCCGGCAGAGAACTGGCAAGATTTGGAGGGCAGGGTGTCTGAGCGGCTGCGGAGATGGACAGGACTGCTCCAGTGCCTCTCCCTCCGGGGGAGGGCACTGGTGATCAACCAGCTGGTCCTGTCCATGCTCTGGCACCGGCTCAACACCCTGGTCCCAACCCCGAGTTTCCTGGCCTACCTCCAGAAGACAGTTCTGGAGTTCTTTTGGCCAGGACTGCACTGGGTCTCTGCAGGGATTCTGAGTCTCCCTCTGGAGGAGGGCGGGCAGGGCCTATGCTGCATCCGCAGCCAGGTCCACACCTTCCGCCTCCAGGCCCTGCAGAGACTCCTTTATGGTGCAGGTAGTCCGGCGTGGAGCCACTTGGCGCACGTCTTCCTCCGCCGCTTCCGAGGGCTCCGATACGACAGGCAGCTCTTTTTTCTACACCCGAGAGGTCTTCCGCGAGACCTCTCCGAGCTGCCGGTCTTCTACCAGGACCTCCTCCGGACCTGGAGGCTCGTCTCGGCCTCCAGGCCCCTTGCAGTCACCGAGGGGGAGGATCTCCTTGCGGAGCCCCTGCTACACAACCCCCAGCTGAGTGTGCAGGTGGCGGAGACCCCCTCGGTGCGACGGCGGATGGTCCTGGCAGGAGTCACCAGGGTCAGAGACCTCCTGGACTATGCCCGGGGGGACTGGATGGACCCTCATGCGCTGGCTCGGTGCATGGGGGTTCCCACCCTCCGAATCCCCCGGCGCATACTCCAGGAGGTGAAGGCAGCCTTACCCCCTACTGCTTTGATGTACCTCGGGCGGGTCTTGCAAGAGGGTGCTCCCTGCCCCCCCCCAGCCCCAGCCCTCCGGTGCTTACCATCGGGCCTCGGCTCCGCGAAGCCCCTCGGCCCCCCCATCCTCACGCCCCAAGCCAGCTGCTTGATCTGCAGCCGGTCCCCTTCCAGACCGCGCCGAGGAACCATCTGTACTCGCTCGTGCTCCACACCCTTCATTTCCTCGCCCTCGTGTCCCGCCCGGACACCAAGTGGCGGGACCTACTACCACCCTTGAAGGGCAAGGACCCCCGGTGGGCCAGCCTGTATTCCACCTTGACCCCACGGCCTGCCGGGGCCATCAGTTGGCGGCTCCTTCACAGAGCCGTGAGCACGGGTGCGTACCTGGCGCGGTTCACCTCTCACCCCGACACCTGCCCCTTCTGCGGCGTGAGGGAGAACCTGGCGCACGTATATCTGGAGTGCGCCAGGCTGCAGCCCCTCTTCTGGCTCCTCCAGAACCTCTTGCTGAGGTTCTGGCTGCACTTTTCCCCTCACTTGTTCATCTATTCACACCACATCCGTGGCCCCACGAAGTCGCGGGACCTCCTCGTCAACCTCCTCCTAGCTCTGGCCAAACTAGCTATCTACAAGACCAGGGAGAGGAGGTTGGCAGGGGGGGCTGTCTGCGACTGTGGGGTCTATTTCCGTTCCCTTATCAATTTACGTCTCCGGGCAGAGTTCCTCTGGGCGGCGTCCACTGGCTCCCTGGACACCTTCGAGGAGCAGTGGGCACTGTCCGGGGTTCTCTGCTCGGTGTCCCCTTCTGGTTTCCTACGTTTGACCCTGTGACCCCCACACCCTTTCCTGTTTTTTTTCCATTTGTTGTCCCCCGTAACCAGTTGGACCCGGGTCCAGTGGCTCTGCCCCTAGGCAGATTCAAATAGGAGAACTTTCCTACTGTCCTCTGTCCTTGCCATTCCACAATAGAAAAATTCAAGCTGGGTATTCAGTTCCTAAGATAAGTACCCCAAAATTACTGTCTGGGATTGGTCTAAGTACAGTATTTTCTCATTTGCATTCAGGACTAATGTAATAATGAAATCAGTGAGGGAAAAAAGCCAAGAAAAGAACAACAAAATGTTTTCTACAGTAATTTGGCAGCATTTTTTCCTTTCTCTCCTAGACTATCCTGAAACAAAATAATTAATGTGGCACCTGTACAACTGTGCATAGGGGTACGTTAGTTTGAATAGAGTTAGCTGCTTTAATTTTGGATACCAGCCAGCACAATAAAGAGATATAGGCTTTGTAAAATAAGGAACAATAAAAAAAAAATATTCCCAAATACTACATACCCCAAGTACAAAAAGTAAAGACAGTAGTTTTGTTGTTGCAGGGAAGAAGAGGCAGCACTGTACAGATCATCAAAGAAGTCACATTTAATAATAAACAGTAAAAGAGGAAAGACATCATAAATTATCTGATCTTATAGTTTCTTTGATTTTATTCATTATTTACTGAATAATATTGGTGAACAATTCTTGGTTTGCAGGTTCCAAGCAAGCAGTTCACTGTGAGTGTTAAAGATTTGAAATTCAAACAAGGTTGGCTGGTTTTGATAGGACATAGGTCACATGGAATATTTGCTCCTCGATTAGGCGACTTGATGACAGAACTTCTCAGAATCAGGCTTCTAGCATGAATACTTGTACTTATGCATTTAAAATTTCTGTTTGTAAATATTCTCTAAAATTTGCTTAACACATTTGCCATTTTCACAATTATCCCCTGCCATTAACATTCATTTGCTAGAATATTCATGGAGGGCAAATGCACAAGAAACAAATTAATGTCAAAATTCAAGACCGTATTTATGGAAAAGGTTTAGCAGTATTCACCCACTTTTATAAGGCCTTGATCCTGCACGATTCGAGTCAAGGGGAGCTTTGTCATTGATTTCAGGAGGCATAAGAATGAACCCCAGCTCCTATAGAAAGGGCAACTATTTGTAATTTTTACAGCCCCTTTAGCTTGAAAGCAGACAGAATGACAGGTGTTAAAAGCGTACATATATACATGGAGAGATTTACATTTCTGGAGCAGATATTGCTGCAAGCATCTACAAAGTCAATAACTACATTGCAGTTTGCCTTAAAAAGATGCTTATTGGTGGCCTGGGGAGGCTTGTGGTATCCTTAACGAAGAGCTTGGTGGCTTCAAGAACAGCAGTTAACAGCAGAACTGACAAAAAGTTGGCAGTTTCCTTAATCTTCCTCTACACAGTTGCTGCGCAGTACCTAGGCTGACGCAACTGGGCTGCTCTCAGAGCTCAGCACGTTTCTGTCTTTTGTTGATAATAAGAAAGCTGAAGGCAAATGGTTTGCAGTGAAACAGGCTTTCCAGCTCACTCACTGTTAGCCACTGTTTCCATTCAGGCACAGACCTGTGTTTTCAAGTCTGGCAAAAATGATTGTGAGAGGAATAACTTTACAATAGAGAGGTCTGATGCCCTACAGGAACTTGCCTCTGCAAATGAGGAATTTCAACAATTGGGCTCACAATTAACTATGATGGAAGGGAAGGTCATCTGTTTGGAACTTGTGGCAAGTGACCATAGCAGCATGCCACAATTTGCTAAGGAAACATTTTTATTAAAGGCCAAGTTAGATTTGATAGAAAAACACAAAGGAAAGTGTGAGGTTTGTGGGTCTCCCAGCAATTACTAACCTAATTTCTTAAGAAAGGGTCACCAAAAGTTTGGAACGTGACTTCCAGTCCTCTTCACAATCCAGTGCTACCCAGTTTTCAAGAGCTGCCAGAGAACAAGCTAAGTTTTTTTCTCCTCTTTTTACACTCACACTTTCCTGTACATCTCTTTGTGATCAGAAAGGGATCCAACGGATGACAGGAGACGTCAAGAGTTATTTTATAGGTAGGCTTGTCCATGAAGTACTTCCCATATTACACTCAATCTGGATTTACAAACACAAGGCAACTGCTGAAGTCAAAAGTTTGTTACAAACATATATTGAGATATTAGACTGCCTCCATTAAATTCCCTATTATGTATAGGAATGTAATGAGCAGCCACATTTACCTTCCTCTCCCACCCCCATTTCATAAAAGGCATATGAAGAGGCAGCATAACTTCCCAAGCACTCTCCAACAGCTGAGTGTGGCTCTTGTAGGGGCTAATCAACCCTAGGGCCTGGTCTACATAGAGTGCAGCAGGTCAAAGAAACGCGGCTTACGTTGACCACATGAAGTATGTGTCTCCACTGATATGTCAGTTCCGCCAACCTAAATTGTGGTAAAATTCAACTTAATAAATTTGACTTTGCAAGTGGCATAGCGCTGAAGTCGAATTGTGTGGGTTGAATGAGTGTCAGTGTAAGCAGAGTGCAATGTAAATCGAAGTCATTGGCCTCCGCGAGGTATCCCATAATGCTCCCATTTAACCACTTTGGACATTTGCACTCTGCTGTACCACGGCCGCACGGATAGGAATCAGTCCCTCTCCTGAATCTCTGGGAAAATATGAATTCTCATTTCCTGTTTGATCAGCATGGAGAGAGCTTTGTAGCTGAACTGCTCATGGCAACTGCATGCCCCAAACACACTACAGCATGGAGTCGACCTGACGGCTTGGATCTCATCAGCCTGTGGGGCAAAGAGTCTGTTCTGACTCAGCTCCAAACCAACAAAAGACATCTGGATATCTCCTAGAAGATATCACGTGGTATGGTAGAGAAGGGCCACAAACAGGTACACACAGCAGTGCTGTGTTAAAATCAAAGAGCTGAGGCAGGCATATCAGAAAACTAGGGAGGTGAACAGTTGTTCTGGTTCATCACCAAAGACATTGTTTTTATGAGGAGCTGCGTGCAATTCTCAGCGGTGACTCCACTACTGTACTACCACGCAGCATCAATATCTCCACAGAATCCCAGTCCAGGATGAATGAGGAAGGCTCTGTGGATGAGGAGGAGGGGAACAGGAGGCAAGTAAGTGGGATATATATCCCTTCTCCCTGGGAGCCAGGACCTGTTTGTTACCCCAGAGCAGGCCAGCTGGACACAGGACAGATTGACTGATGCCAGAGAAGGCACATCTGGTGAGCGTGTATAGCAAGTCACATTTCTGTGGTCATAGCTCCAGTCCATCTTCTTATTTCTTGGAAAAAAGGAGTTTGTGTTTTTGTGGGGATAGGCTTCCTGGGTGTTGGCCCACTTAAGCAGAGGGTTATCCCCTGAACAGGTATTTATGTGTACAGGGAGGGCCAAGAATCCTCCATGGATATCTCCAGGAAACTTTCATGTAGGTATTCTGCAATCCTTTGCAGAAGGTTTCTGGCTTATTTCTTCCACCACGATAAGACACTTTTCCCTGCCACTCTGCTATTAAATGAGTTCTGCAGAACACAGAATAGCAGCATAAGAGCCAGG
Source organism: Mesoclemmys tuberculata (assembly GCA_007922155.1). Taxonomy (NCBI): domain Eukaryota; kingdom Metazoa; phylum Chordata; order Testudines; family Chelidae; genus Mesoclemmys; species Mesoclemmys tuberculata. Next base: position 23,274,592 of record ML675609.1, on the reverse strand, counting down.
CCTGTACCAAGATGCTTGCAGCAAATCTTCCCTTTCCACCTGTGTTACCCTCAAGAGACTGATATCAGACATCATCACCTAGGGAAGATGGAGCAAGTTTACAGTACCCGAACAATATAGTCACTGCGTGTTATTCCCCTGGCATGGACGGTGTCCTGGGACACAACACAGATAATTCCTAGCCATGACATTGTTGGCAGAGGTAGTAGGCATCCAGGAATGGGTACCCGTTTTCTCCAGCAACACTTCACTCACACCCTCCTCCAATCACTTTGGATTACCTCCTCCCAAACTGTCTTTGGGATGGTAAAGGGGAGCCCAATGATCCTGCCCCTTGCTTAAGTGTTGTGGAATAAAATCAAGACCGGAGGCCTTAGGCTGGAACCAAATCACTCCAGTCTGGTGAGTTATGTTATAAGACATTAACTCACCTTGCAGCCACCCCAGCCCAACCTGTCAGGAATCCCTGCAGGCTACCAAAGAATGTAGGTGCCTCACGACTGGCTGGCACCAGGAGAATCACCCTGACTTATTGACACCGGGAGAATCCCAGCGGGAGGTATAAGTGCCCAATATGTAGTAAACGACTTGTTAAGTATTAGAAAATCCACTATACGATCATGTATGTAATATGAACCTTTTGATAAATCTATATAAACCCACTGTAACCTGAAACCAGGGAGTCCAGTGACCAGCACTAAGGTGGCTGCCTGGGCTCCCCATAGCTATGGTCTGTCTGTATGTGTGTTTGTAAAATTAAAGCTCTGTTCGATCTTCACCTGAAGTGGAGTGGCTGCGTGATTCCTTCCACCACAGTGTGGATTGGGGAGTTTAGTGCTATGGAGACTTCCCTATAATGGATTCAAGGCTTACTTACCATGGCTGGAACACCACTCTGACCCATGCAATAGGTACAGATTCGTATGCAGGTCTGGCTTTGCCTTGTGAATATGAAAGGGAGTTCTTTTTACATTGTAACATTTCTTTTCATCCACAGGTCCAGCTAACAATGGAAACTTTGTGCTTTTCTTTCCTTACAGTGGACACCTTGGCTTTCACCCTGCTTCTACTTCTGCAGAGTGCCTTTCCCAGATTAAAAGGATAAAAAACGCAAAACTTAGGATGACATGTTCAATGAAATAATGAACACCTCCTCAGCCGCTGACCCACTGCTCAGAGCCTGGAGGATGTCATTGTCAGAAAAACTAAACATGGACATGGAAAACGGAAAATCAGCCCAGGAGCAGGAGCGTGCAACACAACATGAGATGTTGCGTATTATAAGGGATCAATCAGACATGCTGAGGCATCTGATAGAGCTCCAGGAAGAGCAGCAGCAGAACAGACTCCCTCTGCATCCCCTCCAAAATGCTCAACCAACAAGCTGTTCCCCAGTCTCCACCCCCAAACTCTCTAGGAGGAGGGTGAGCAGGGTACAGTACATGCTCCACTCAACAACGGTGAAGGGGAGCAGAAAGAAGCAACCGTCCCTTTCAGAACTGGGAATGTGTGTGCTTTGCTATTTGTACAGTCATATTTTGCTCCAGATGCCTAAGCAGCATTATGAGAAAATTAAATTATCATCCTTGCCCCACACTGTAACGGATCACCAATAAAACTGTACTGCTTTAAAAAACATTTGTTTATTCATTTAGAGCATGAGGATTGTTGGCAGGGAAAGAAGCGGAAAGGAACAGTAGTGTAAAGGTGGAGGATGGGAAGGGAAGGGAAGGGACAGCATTGACTGAGACATACATTACTGCAGTTCTTTGCAAAAATGGATTTTCAATGCTTCCCTGAGGCACAGCATTCTGCACTTTGCTGTCAGCGTAGCACTGGTATCTGGCTGCTCAAAATTTGCGGCCAGCCTATCAGCCTTCACAAGCCAATCCTACAGGAACTGTTCCCCCTTTGTTTCACACACACTATGGAGCACACAGCAGGGAGAGATAACAGTTGGGATGTTTCATTCACTGAGGACTAACCTAATGAGCAAGCACATTCAACCACCATTCTGCACTTGCTTAGCCTATTATTGAAACGCTCTTTCTCGCTGTCCAGGTACCCGGTGTAGGGCTTCATTAGCCAGGGGAGCAAGGGGTAGGCAGGATCCCCCAGGATCACTATTGGCATTTCAACATTCCCAATGTTTATTTTTTGGTCAGGGAAGAAAGTGCCTGCCTGCATCTTTTTTAACAGACCTGAGTGCCTACAGATGTGCGCATCATACACCTTTCCAGACCACCCCACATTGATGTCTGTGAAACATCCCCTGTGATCCACAAGAGCCAGCAACACCATTGAGAGGTATCCTTTTTGGTTTATGTACTCTGTGGCAAAGTGGTCAGGTGCTAAGATAGGGATATGCATCCCATCAATTGCCCTGCCACAGTTTGGGAACCCCACTGCGGCAAATCCGTCCACTATGTACTGCATGTTTCCCAAAGTCACTACACCTCTTAGCAGAAATCTATTGATGGCCCTGCACACTTGCATCATAGCATCTCCAACAGTGGATTTACCAACTCCGAATTGATTCCCAACTCACTAGTACAGTCTAGGGTTGCCAGCTTCCACAGAGTGATGGCCACTCGCTTCTCCACTGTCACAGCAAGTCTCAAGGGAGTATTCATGTGCTTCAGGGCTCGGGACAGCTCTGTGCAAAGTTCAGTTAAAGTGGTCTTTTGCATACAAAAGTTCTGCAGCCACTGCTCATCATCCCACACCTTCATAACGATGCGATCCCACCAGTCACTGCTTGCTTCCCGGGACCAGAAGTGGCATTCCACCAACTGAAGATGCTATGTGACAACATGCAGCAAACGGGAATTGTTTCGCTCTGTGGCTTGTAGCAGGGCAGCTTCAGTAACAACGCAATTTTCAGTGCTGTGGCTCCTGTCTCACCCCTGAAAATACTGCAGGATAAGTTGGGAGGTGTTTGTGATACTCATTATGATAGTGCACAGCTGAGTGGACTCCATGCCTCTCCGGCAATGGTGCGCATGCGGCAGAGATGTGTTTGGAAAAAAGGTGCAAAAAACTATTTGTATTTTTGTTTTTGACAAGGGGCGGGAGGAAGGACGTTGTATCATGGGAGGATGACAACCTTCCCAAAAGGCATTGCGGGTAGTTGCACTGTGGGATAGCTACCCACGATGCATTGCTTTGATTATCGATGCAAGCGTAGCTGCTGGGGATGCAAATCCCCGACAATGTGTGTGGTGTGATCATGTGCCTCCGACTTCGTAAGTTTGGTGGGTGAAAATCCACTGAAATTAAACTGACTTCACTCTGCAGTGTAATTTGGAAAAGTCAGAACCCATTCTCCTTCTCACTCCTGCGCTGTTCCGTACTCTACTTCCTATCTTTAATCTTCCCCAGCCTCCTACTCAGTTTCTGCCTCTTTAGTGTGTTGGTATTCTCTAGAAGTTCTCACCAATCAGCTGGCAGGAGCTGTCTTTCTCTTCAGGAGTTCTGAGATATTATTCAGAAGTTTCTGAGATATTATTGGAATGGAAGAATACTATCACCATATCATATGACTTCATTGCCTGGTTTACCCCCAAATACAGAAGAGAAATATTTATTGAACATTTCTGCCTTTTCTGCATCATTTTTGATAATTCTACCATTTCCATCTAGTAATGGACAAATGCCATTGTTAGGATTCTTTTTATTCCTAATATACTTTAAAATCTCCATCTTATCATCTTTACCTCTGCTGGCCATAGATTTCTCCTCACATCCTTTTGCTTTCCTTATCAATGTCCTATGATTCTTAGTTTCTGATTTATATTCATGACTATCCACTTCCCCTTAATTCCATTTAATAACTTTTAAATTAGGTTTGATAGCTACCTTCAGTTCCCCTCTACACCAGGTTGTTTATTTTACCAATATGATCTTTTCCTTCAGTTGAGGAACTGTATGTAGCTTTTGGGGCATCTAGAAAAGTATTTTTTTTTTTAATTCCCAATTATCATTCACATTATTCTGATTAAATTCTTCCTCCCATCTGATTTGACTAATAACTGTTTTCATCTATGTGAAATTGGCCCTTCTGAAGTGCAAAGTATGCATACCCTCAGACAAATGCACACACACACACACACGTGTATATGTGACAGGTCTGGACTTCGGTTTGTTTCCACATTATATATTTGATCAAGTCCTGATCACTTTTACCTAAGCTACCATTAAATTTTAGTTCTGTGTTCAGTTCCTCTCTATCTGTCAAGCAGAATGCAAAAAGCTTTAGTGAATCTATCTGATGCCCACAGAACATATCAGTGGTTTATGTAGTTTATGTAGTTATGTAATTGAAAGCTGATGTCTAGAAACAGTTTTTAAAGACATCATTTTCTCACAGGTACTATGCTTTATCTATCCAGATGTCTCAGAATGGGAACATTCCTTAACATCGGGTCAATTTGAAGAACTACTTTAATTTTCTGAGTTGTGAACTCACACCAGTCAGCATGGTATCCAATTGCCCAAGATGTGTACATGATAGGTCAGTTATAGTGCTATAATCCCTATATGAGAAATTTGTTCCAGTTTATTTTTTGTTATTCAGCTTATTCACACTTTAGAACTGCAAAAGCAGATTTAACAATGACAGTAGGTTGGACTGTGACCTTTGAAGCCAATATAGAACTGCTCTTTTACCTATTGTGATTTTGTTTTCCACATTTTTTATTAGACTGCACTGACAAAGTTACACTTAAGTTTCTTACTCCAGTGAGTAGGATACAGAAAAGACTGAGCTAATTAATTTTGAAACACTAGTAGCTGTTTCAGGTGGTATATTATTTCCTCTACATGAATCATTCTACAACATTGTGACAATAGGTACAATCCATTAAATATATTGCTAATGTGAACCTAAAGGCAAAGGGGCAAATATAACCTCTAAACATTCTTTTAAAACTTTGCATTTCTAACTCTTGAATAAATGAGAGCATATTTATTGAATTCATACATAAATTGTTTCAGAGTCTGATCTAACACCATTGAAGTCAATGTGGAAAACAAAATCTCAACAGGTAGAGGGGCAGTTCTATATTGGCTTCAAAGGATCAGGCCCTTAGTTACTGGAAAAGTGGAATTCCAGTAGCAAATACTGAACACATTTTAATGGTTCCATTGGACCTTTATTGAGAAGCAACAGCCTGAAGCAAAGATAGGTTTTTGATGCACTCTAGTTTTTAATTGAGAATAATGTTTCAAGATGCATAACATATAACTGTTCACTAATGTTATTGTTAAAGTCATTGCTATACATTTATTGATGTATATTTCCAGTTTTGTGGAGAATATCTCCAAAAAATGCTATTCGTTGCCTGTACCCCTAGTCTAGATCAAATAGTTCTCAACCTGTGGTCCATGGACTCCTCGGACTATGTCGAAGGAGTGCAAAAAGACTTAATTTTCAGTTTAACTGAACAGAATTCAAATATATATACATACAACAGATTTCCAAAGGGGTCTGCACCTCCATTCAAAACATTTTAGGGTCCGTAAATGAAAACAGGTTGAGAACCACTGGTCTAGTTTCTTATCTAACTGGATCAGAACACGGAATTGACCATAGTTGGTCTATATTGTAAGTATGAAATATCCATGTATTAACTACTTATTGTAGCCTAATTATTTTTGTTTAAACAGTCTCAGCAATTGCACAGAAATATTTAGTGTACCTGAAGGTCCACATTCTGAAGCCCTTATTCAGGCTAAACTACTTACACCAACACTATTGTCAAGTGCTATTTTCATAAGTATCGTGGTTATTTATTGGTATTACAATAATCCCAATGGACCCTGGTCAAGACCTCATTATGCAAGATGATTTACAAAAGAATAAAAAGATTACACTCTTTGCCCAGAGACCTCATAATAAAATATGAGGATGAAACAGACAAACAGAATTTGAGCAAAAAAAATAACAGTAAAAGGAGTACATTTTGCAAAGTAGCCAATAATTTCAGCTCACTACCTGCCTAGTGAATATCAATCGGTATTATTTTAGTTGCTTTTTTAATACCTTAGAAATATGGATGTTGTACAAAGCAATACAATTTGCTTAGGGCAAGTTTATTTAAAGAATGATACAAATACCAACCAAACATTAACCCAAGCCTTGAACCAATACCATATCAAACTTAATGAGACTGAAAAGATACGTTTTCAGTTTGGTCCTAGATCCATAAAGAGAGTAAGAGTTCCTAATAAAATGGAAGCAAATTCTCTGGATAATAAAGACTAAATTAAACAACCTCACAGAATTCAACCTCTGCTTTGAGGACAGCAAACAGTCAGGACAAATGGAGCTAGCAAACTGGAGATGTACCAGTGAGCAGACTGGTGGAATTTCTTTCAAATCATTTAAAAGATCTTGAAGTCAACATGAAATGCTACCAAGAGAGGAAAAATATGCCATATTGATCTGTTCACAATGAGAGCTGATGATTTTTTAATAGTCTATAATTTCTTGCTGAATCAGTCTTTAGATAAGACAGAGTTGTCAGTCACTCTAAATTCTAATAACATTCCCATTACTGTAGTATGCCAGTTTCCTTCGAATTTACAATAATCAGCTCTAAATGTTTCAATGGCACAACCCAAGTCTCACGATTGACTAGGGTGACCAGATGTCCCAATTTTATAGGGACAGCCCCGATATTCAGGGCTTTGTCTTATATAGGTGCCTATTACCCTCAATCCGTCCCGATTTTTCACACTTGCTATCTGGTCATCCTATGACTGGCTTTATAAAAATGATTATGTGCTCTAGAAACATAGTAAGAGGAATATAAAAAAATGGGTCTCTCATATGGTGCAGCACAATCAGCTCAAGCTATACCACCATCCTCAAAACCTTTCTGGAAAACACTAGCACAATATTCTAAACATAAAGCTCCACGGTAACAGAACTCAGCAATCATTAGTGGAATGTGATAGCTACAGGATAAGGGTAAAAGCATACACACCCTTTCATCTCTGTGTCACCAGCTCAGGCTAGTAACAGTAAAGAGTCATTACCATACCATCTGATGATTATGCAGTGGCCTCCTGTAACTTTATCTTCCCCCAAACTCTGTCACAATAGTAATCTTCAAGTTTCTACAGGAGAGCAAGGAGACAGAACTATCTTCCTACCTTTTTAGAAGGGTCCCTTCAGAAGAAGAGAGAAACAAATTGGTAGGGCATCTTGCAGTAGTCTGCACTACAGCTCATTATATACTTATTCTTTAAATAAATGGAAGATTGCACTTGTCAGGCTAGATCTTTCACGCTTATTAAATCCAGTTGTCTAAAGGAAAGAAGAAGTTTCCTTTATGTTGATATTGACCAATCCACTTTGTTACAGCCATTAATCAATCTCAGTTCATTCAGCCCAATCCATTCTCAACTGCTCAAATGAGAATCCATAAATAACAGTTCTACTCAGCAAGTCAGAAGGAAACATCTATCCAAACAAACCACTAGGAGCTGTGATAATTAAGCTTGACTTATATGAAATATGCTCTTTAAGTCTTGGCACATGACATAAGAGCCTTCAGAAGAGCTGATTCAAGGCTAAATCAGCAGGGGAATCTAAAATCACTTGACCTAAAGATAGGGTATTTTTAAAAGCATCTAATGTCACAGGCTTGGGCTTTGTGTTTGTTTGTTTATTTATAGAATTTTCAATTGAGAAACAACTTTTTGACTGAAAGTCAAAATTTCCATATGGGATGTAAGAACCTTTCCTTCCACCAAAGGCAATTTATTAGGCATAGGAACATGTTCTGTCTCCTTCCAAAACTCAGCTGGGAATGGGGGAGAACAACACTGTAAGGGAGGAGAGAGAAAGAAATGGGATAAAAAAAATAATCATTGGGAAAAATGGTTTCTAAAAAATAAAAATATTTTATTCTTTCCATCAAAAAATTAGAAAATATTGAAAAAAACAAATTCTGGGAAATTGTGTCATATTTCACTCAGTAATTGCTTTCAAGTAAAAAATGTTAACCAGCTCTAATCACCATCTCTTCTCTAAAGGAACCAAAGCACCCAGAAAGAAGATATAGAGGGAACTGGAAGATAAGTCATAGTGAAGGGGAAATGAGAGGAGTCAAAGGCAAAGGGTCGCCAGATGAAAAATGAGAGAGAAGCAGAGTTGGAGGGGATAAGGCAGTTAGCTGGGGTGACACAAAGACACGAGTGGTTAACTGGGAGGAGAAATATAATGATAGGTAAATTAGCTTTTGGAAAACAAGCTACAGTTAAAATCCCAGATTTTCAGGATTAAGCCACTCAATGTTTCCTGCTACAACTGAAAATGACTATGGTAGAAACCTGGACTCCTAATGATGATTTCTTCAGTACTGGACAGCTATTAAAGGACTTTTAATCTTAAATCTGCTAACCTTAACACTGTATATTGTGCAATCTAACTCAAGACATTGCATTTCCCAACATCATAACTGGGGAGGTTGTCACTTTGTGTGAGTTTGCAGAAAGCAGCAGAAGTGGGCAACAGAGAGGTTTGTTGTTGAGAGTTTACTGGTGTGGAAGATAACCAGGAGCACCCAAGACTCACTGCTGGACTAGAACTTAGTCTAGAACTCCTGAACTCTGAATGTAGACAAACTATTTGGTGCCTTCCCGCAGGTCCAGTGATACCACAACATGAAAGGGATCTTGTGTTGGATGTAACCCTGTTTTACCTCTCCTCCTATCTTTCCCCACTGTTTATCTCCATTCATCCCTCTGTAAATAAATATTTCCCTTTCCTATATTCATTGTACTATTCTGTGTATGTGTTTGCTTCAAGGGCTGTAGAACAGGTGCCCCTGGGATGGAAGGGAGTTTCTCTGCTGTGTTCCTGCACATGTCTTTTTTTTTTTTTTTTTGGCTGGACCAACCTGCAGAGCAGACAGACTCCATCTTGGCCATGAGGGCACGAATGTTACATAAAGAATGGGATGGAAAATACCAAGATAATTATAATGCCAATATATACATTGATGGTTTTCTTACAAAAAAACAGAGAAAGAATAGAAGGGGGTTAAGAGAAGGGCAATGAAAATTGGTAGAAGCATGGAGAGACCTTCTATATGAAGAGGAATTGAAGAGATTGGAACTATTTACTTTACAAAATGATTAAGAGGAATGCAAAAGAAACCATATAGAGAAGGTAAATTGGGTGCTTTCTCATAAGAAAACAGGCAACACATTTACCAGAACAGAAAGGTAATCCGTCTGAAATTGAGTTAAATTTAACATTTTAATGTAACATTAGCCAGTGAAACTCACTGCAACAAGTTATCACTGAGACAAAGATATTAGTAGGATTAAAAAAAGGATTAGACACTTATATGACGAGTGTCCCCATTTATAAGGGACATATAATCCTCATGCTTCAAGGAAAAAAGTCAACCACTGATTGTCAAAAGTGAGGAAGAAATGTTCCTTATGAGCAGGTCATTCCTCATTGAGAAAGCTCACACTTTTCTTTGAAACACCTGGAACTAGCCATTGCTAGATACAAGATACTGGACTACTTGGACCATGGGCTAGCCCAGGGGTCAGCAACCTTTACTATCAAAAGAGCCAATAGCCTGGAGCCGCAAAACATAGCTTACCGTGGCTGAAGAGCCGCATGCGGCTCTGGAGCCACGGATTACCACGGCTGAAGAGCCGCATGCGGCTCCGGAGCCGCGGGTTGCCGACCCCTGGGCTAGCCTTTCCAAAAGATATGTGCACAGTTACATCCATGACTTAATTTGGTACCACAATATCCAATGGACATTAACCCAAGGCTAATTAGGGTGTATACAAATATATCCAATTTGAGCACAGATGCTGGCCAGATGACTGAACAGCAGCAAGGTAGCCAGGTGTAAAACTGAGGATCTGCATTTCTGCCTGAAAAATAAGAAACATAACTATGACGACAGCTATCTAAGCCATCTGTATGGTTTTTTGTTGGTGCTGTCAATGCTACTGATAAACAGGGGATAGCATTTGGCTATGTTCCACCTCAACCATCATCATCCAAGAAAAATAATGCCAAGTAACCTAGAGGAAATAGAAGAAGCAAAAATGCTGGAATTACAACCATCTTCTTTATGCTTGTCATGCTCACGGTTACTAGTCTGTTTGGCTAGCAACAACTCGGGGGTTGTACCCTGTGACTGGATAATTGCTAATATAGTACCTATTTTTAAGAAAGAAACAAAAATGATCCAGAAAACTATGGGTCTGTTAGTTTGACCTCAACCGTATACAAGTTCTTGGAACAAATTTTGAAAGAGAAAGTAATTAAGAACACAAAGGTAAACAGTAATTGGGATAAAATACAATATGATTTTACAACAGGTAGAGCGTACCACACCAACTTGATCTCCTTTAAGAAGATAACTGATCTTTTAGACAAAGGAAATGCAGCAGGTGTAATCAACCTGGATTTTAGTAAAGCATTTGATACAGTTTTGCATGGGAAATGATTAGTTAAAATGGAGAAAATGGGGATTAGTGTAAGAATTTAAAGGTGGCTAGGAAACTGGTTAAAGGGGAGATACAGGAAGGTGAACTGACAAAGGTGGAGGGAGATTACTAGTGGAATTCCTCAGGGATTGGTTTTGGGAGATAGTTGTGTCAAGCCAAATATAAAATGAAAATAATGCTGTTCCTAAATTAATTACAGAAAGTAATTGTATTGTAAATGTATGAAAGTAAATGTATTGTGCCTCTGCCTCTGAAAGCAAAATCTACCCAAAGTAGGTTAAAAGTAGCAGCTTTCTTTAGTTCAACTCAGATTTTTCAGATTGCTCTCAGAACTCAGCTGAAATGCAGGTCTCTTTCTAAGAAGTCAGCTGGAAGTTTCTGATTCAAAGATGAACTGATTCTCCTGAACTGATGGGATAAAATGAGCTAATAGTAGGATGCAGGAGGAAAAAAACATGTTATTTGCTCTAACCAGCCAGGCTCATAGTTGAAATTCACTGCAAAACAGCCTGACAATTTTGCAAGAATCCATACAAATTATTAATCTCCTCCAACCCCACTGCTCCAAAGACAGTTTTCACACAGTATTTGATCATAATACTGGATTGAATATGAGGTCCAAACTCAAAACAGAGCTGACTGTAAGTACTTCTTTGGTTACAGATGTGCCTTTGTTCTTTACATAACTTTAAGAACATGAGAAAAACCACACAGCACAACTGGATTTCAAATAGTTGTTTTTGCTAACTATACGTATACAAGACTTGGTTACATATTACATGCTGCTACCTTGCAAGGGGTCTGGTGTCTTAGAAGACAGGGAGGCCCACTAGAGGCCAACAGACTGTTTAAAGAAATATTATCAAATTCCTATACACTACAGTGAGAGCTAAATAATGTGAATGTCACCAGCCAAACCCTTGATGTTATTTACTTTTTTGTAAATGAATGTCTACTACTGTCATTAAGGGGGGGGGGGAAGGATTCTTTGAATAGTTTTCAAAGAAAATTTATGTTAATTTTAAGCTTTTGTTTTTTTCTGCAGATACTTCCTGATAAAGAAATTAACTGGAGGAAAAGAAAAGCAAGCTTTTGATGTTTGTAGTCTCACTATGAAGATGAAATTGCTATGATCCATGTTCTTGGCATAGTAATGCTTAAGGTTTTTTTTTTAAATCCTTTTAAATATAGTTTCCAGTTATGCCATATGTGTAAACATTTTGAGAAATTTCAGAAGAACACTTACACATCTAGATTATGAATATATTTGTTGAAACCCTTTTGTATTGTCTTTTCTTATCACATTTGAATGTTTTTCTTGCAGATCTCCACATAAAATATAGGACAATATGCAAGATATAAAGACTGACTCATCTGAGATGTTGAAATCTTTTTATAGTATCTGCATGAAACTGTTAAAGCAATTAATGTGACAGTGCATATTATTAACCCTAGAGGTTTTACTGTAATAAGTGTAGCCAAAATTATACTATAGGCCAGATCCTGAGCTGCTGTAAATCAGCATAGCTCCAATGACTCCAGTATAGTTTACTGATTTATATCACCAGACAGAGGAGGTGGCTCTAGATCAGTGTTTCCCAACTGGTGTGCCACGGCACACTGGTGTGCCGTCAGGCCTGAGCAGGTGTGCCACAGAATTTCTTGAAAAACTACTTGAAGAGTTGAGTTGGCTCATGAATATCCATGAGTTCATTTAGAGACTATATGGTGGTGTGCCTCAAAATAATTAAAAGGTATCAAGATGTGCCATGGCAGAGAAAAGTTTGGGAACCACTGCTCTAGATGCTTTGTGTATATATTATGCAATTTCACATTTATGTTCTTTATAAAGTTTGGTTAGTTTCATATCTTCTTACTGGAATCAGAAAATCTGTCAGTAAATTATAGTTAACTGGTAAATCAGACTGGAATGGCTTATCAGTGTCTGGAATTACCAAAAAACCCCAAACTTCTTCAAGATTATGGTTAACTAAAAGCATATCAGCTTTCAAATAAAACATGTAATATTAGTGTCAAGTGCATATAAAAATTCTCAAATCATTAAGAGGAAAACTTTGTTTGCTTTGTGGATCTGGAATATTGGCTTGGTAGAGCACTCCCAGGGTTGGAAGTAGGTCAGAATATTTCTCTAAAGTCAAGGAGCAGCACTAGAGCAGGCTGCCTCTGGGCTGTAGATGCCTCTGCTTATGTTTTACTCCCTATTCTCATAAAGGAGCAGCTGCATAATTCCATTAATCCTGCTATTTTCAGGGTCCTCTGTTTTTATGGATGGGAGGCCTGTTATAGCCTAAATGAATATGTAGTAAAGTAAACTGTAAGGATTGTCCATGCCATGACCTGACTTTAAATAAGATGGTTTCATAGACACAAAGTGGATCAGGGAGCTGAATTCCTATATTGTTTTGGAGATTTGTGAAGTCAGCAACACTTGCTGGTGAATAGTAAACAAACATTTTCTCCTCGCACTTTATAGCTGAGATTAATGAGCAGGGTATAATTAAGACTCTCCATAGTATATTGGTGAGCCTGATTCTCATTAATGGTGCTATATCTTTATCTGGAAAGGTATAAAGAGGCCTGAGTGTAAATGAGAGTAAGGCCTATACTGTTTATTGTTGATAGTCATCAACTGTGAGAGTGGCTAGGAGAGGGGAAGTTACTGACAGTCTAACAAAAATTAAACATACAAAAAAAGAGTGAGAAGTTAGTGTTTTTCCTGTTGTTTCCATACACAAAGAACATACATGTGTTTTCAATGTAAAATGTTTTTGTTTAGATTAAGGAAAACAAAAAGAACAAAGGCAAAGTCATTACAAAAGAGTACAATGTACGTGTGTCCTCTTAGTACTGCAAGAATCCCAGAAAACAAAACGGATGCTGTCTACACAGAGTTTTAAGAAATGTAAAGCTGCATCATAGTTTCATTGCTGCTTACATCACACTTTTAAATACTGGTGGTAGTTCTTTGGCTTCTGCAATCCCCTAACCTATAGTAACATACTTCCTTCCTCTCTTCCACATCAGTTGATCTACCGTGTATCTCCCAGATAGACAATATATACTGTTGCATCCAGTGCCTTTAATTTAGAAAACTAAACTCATCGCTAAAAATAAATGAGCAAAATATGTCATAGTTAAAGGGTAAGCTATGCTCTAGAATTCTTTTAATGGCTCTTGAGCATACTTCTTTGAGGATCGGTTTGGCTACCTTCACCTCCCTGTGGGTGTAATCACATGGTACTACCCATCGACTGGCTCTCTGGGCTGCAGGTGCTCTCTTTACTAGCCATGTTAACATGATACACCCAACTGAATTTGACACCTGTAAGCCCCTTTTCCTCTGGGAGCCTATGACTGATTAAAATGACTCAAAAATATCTTCCTGAAAACAAAGGTATCCAAAGGTATATAGCAAGTAAAGCAGAGGGATAAAACAGAAGGTTTAGACATATACTTCCCCTTACTTAACCCTTGTTTTTTTCTGGCAAGCTTTGGCAAGTTCCATTCGAACCAGACACCTCCATCTCTAGACTCAGACTGCTATAGTTTCATTCTCTCTCTCTCTCTGAGATATCTCCAGCTGCTACTACCAACTCATTCAATCCCCCTTCTTCCCTACTTCAATATATTTCAGGTTTTAGTATCCCCTTTGATTCTAGACTAGGGATTGGGAAGGGTAAATTGTGCCAACTTGGTTGGAGTGTGGTAGAGATATTCCCCGATTAATAGCTTCCTCAAGAACCCATGGTACTACCTGGACTGCATCTTACCTTTGTCTTTGTCATTATTATTAGTAATACCATAGTGCCTAGGAGCGCTAATCATGCACTAGGACAACATTATACTAGGCAATATATAAACAGGAAAAAGAAATATCCCTACTGTAAGCAGCCTACTGTCTCCCCCCCGGAATGTCTTCCTTTGGCGTAACTCTGTGCACTCAGGCATGATACTATTAAACAGGTAAACTGAGATGCACTTGGTATTCATGAACACATACGTAATTCCCCTCACACTGCACAGAGCTGTCTCATTTTAAAAATGGAGTGGTATTCCATGCATTGATGCAGAATTTTAAACAATTTAAAAAAAAAAAAAAAAGCATCTGACCCTGTCTTGGGAGACACTAGCTCCCAAATTAATTTATTCCTCTTATCATTGAACTCACGTCTTACAGTTTAAAGTGTTTTCTTATTAAAATAAAATTAAGCACTTTAGAGGCTGAGCCAGCCTTTTTTTCAGTGGATAGATGTATATTTTGTGTACGTATACAAGTACTACATGTATGAAACACCAAATAAAAAATTACTTCTTACCTCATTTTAGTTAAAGCATTTATTCACTGCATTTCAGCTGTTACCGCTCTACCTTATTACACTTGGAAGCATAAATTTTCCCAGATTTGTACATAATAATGGAATGTATGCAATGATCCATATGTAGTAGAGATGACTCTTTACACCAGGGGTCCCCAAACTTTTCACACAGGGGGCCAGTTCACTGCTTCCGGGGACCGGCATGGGGCAGGGGTGGGGCAGGCACCCCAGCAGACAGCACTTCACACCACTCTCGTTAAATTGACTCGCACGTGTCAATTTCGGCGGCAGAGCTGTAATTGCAGGGTGCAGTCTCCGCCGTGAAATTGACACACCCTTGTCAATTTCGGCTGCGGAGCAGCAGGGTGGGGCCCACAGCGCAAAGATTTGCCATTTTAAGAGCCGGTTCGCTCTTAAAGTGGCAAGCCACTGCGAAGCAGACTGCCTGCCGGCTAAATGAAGAGCCGCAAAGCTCCTCTCACTGACCACCAATGAAAGAGGTGCCCCTTCCGGAAGTGCGGCGGGGGCCGGATAAATGGCCTCAGGGGGCCGCATGCGGCCCGCGGGCCGTAGTTTGGGGACCCCTGCTTTACACTTTTGTGTAATAATTTTAATACTGTAGCTGCTGTTACCAATTTATCTAATAGACTTGTCAATCTGCTCCCGTACAGAGATAGAGTTGAATACCAATTTCACCTTCTGAAACAGTTGCACAACTATTTCATTCTCCTTGCTTCTGTCTTGTCCTCTATTTACCCACTTTTGGTATAATCACAGATTTATAGATTTTAAGGATAAAATGCATCATCATTGGAACTAGAGTCAAAGGGCCCATGCTCCCTGGAGTGGAGTTATTGGTGGGATGCCAGTGGAACAAGGAATGTGGGGAGTTAGGCAGGAAGCAACTCAGCTGCATGGACAGAGCAGTCAAAGCTTTAACAGAGTTCTACTTGTTCATCTTCACCTGCATACAGCTTCACTCATTGCAAATTAAACATAGTGGCAGCCATGGACCTGTGAGTTTTCTGACACAGAGCAGCTGGCAGCACAAGCCATGGAATTTGGGATGAAGCCCCTCGAAGCCCTGGATTTTCCAGACACAAACTCAGCTGTCCTAGGATCCTTGCAAACCTAATGGTCCTCCAAGGAAAACAAAAATGTGAAGCAACACAAATTTTCCCTGGAAACCAATCCAAAGGGGAGAGGACAGACCCCTACATTACAAGCTTATGCATATTGACTGCTACATGCAATTCTGAGGACTTGACAGACTGCCTGATTCTGGACAGGATAATCTGAAGCACCTGTGGGAGTGACTGTTAGACAGATGCTTATGATGGGGTCAGCAGTGAAAGTCTCAAGAGAAAGGATGAAACTTAGGAGGCACAATACCCCCAGAAATAAATGCAGATTAATTTACCTTGAAGGAAAAGCAGTAGTTGATTATTGTAATAACTAAAGACCCAAAGCTTATAAGTTGTTACTGTTTAAGGGTTGTCCAGGCAGCAAGTATTTTTAGAAAGATAGAACAAAGAGCTAAGAGAACAAAAACCCAAAGCTCTTGAGGGCAAGATTTCTTCAATAGTATGAGGAAGCTTAGAGTTGTTGCAGCCTTTTGCAAGAGTGTACCACTGGTGCAGCTAAAAAGACTTCCTTTTTCTCCATTGGTGAATGTATTAGTTAATTAAAAATTAAATTAATATCAAACATTGAGATTATATGATGTGCCAGATACAACAGTAGTAAAATGGGATACTTGATTAAGTCTAATATTATAATTAAAATGTGCATAAAAGGGAAGTGAAGTACAAGTGATGCATCTTTAGGCAAAATATTATAAATTTTAAACAGGGTTTACTTTATGGGTAATCCTGTTAAGAATGAAAGGGGTGCCTTCACTTTGATTTCTTTTAGTTTAAGTGATGAAGTGAAGAAGTAATGCTACTGTTTTCAATCAGCTATGCTTATGCTACTGAATTAGTGAAATACACCTGTGCTGAAAGAGGTAGTAAATAAAAAGAACTAAAAACCAAATAGTGTATTTATAAGAATACTTGACCAAAAAGTGGAATAATCAGAAATGTAACTGTTTAGTTATTAATGCACACACTCAGTTCAGCCAAGGTCTCCAACTATGGTTAACACAACGGAAACAGAAATGGAAGATTTATACAACTGTTCCAGCCTGTTGAAGAACAGCAGTTCTTGAAGCGACTTTGCTTTTTATAATGGACTATTCAAAACATTTAAAGAACAAAGTCCCTCCAAATATTTTTGTATAAATTATGTGAACTTTGAACTGACATTTCAGCAGCTAGCAGAGTGGTGAAGAAACTAACTTAAGCAAGCATAATTACAGAGTTGGCCAAAGGATACACCTCACAAGGACCATGGACAGTGACTTGTGGAGGTAAGTTGCAACTGGAGAAAGCCAGCCAGTGTTCAAGGTATGTTCCAGGATGGTAATACCTACAGCTATGGCCTTACTTGTTTCTACAAGCTCAAATTGCAAGATGTGCTGCACAAAGAGACTGGAGAATTCATGTCCCAGTAGCAAGAACTCAAAATCATGTTTGTTCCCTGACTGGATGGTAAAAGAGGCCACTTCTCATTTTGGTTAGACATTTTGAATCTTCAGCAGAAGTATGGGTCTCCATTGGATTGGTCCAGAACAGCATCTCCCAAGATGGACCATATAGCAGAAATGGGATAAAAAGTCCTGGGGTTTTTTTTTTGCATTACATCACTTCCCAAAAGCCAGACACCTGGAATGGAGAAGACTGAGATCCTGGGCTGACCATATAGGAGTCTTCTAGTAGCATTGAGTACCTGTCTTGGATAGGCACCTTTAGCTCTCTCTGTTTTTCAACAATTTGGGAACTAGAGCAATGGAAAAAAAGAGTATAGTCATGTCCATCCTTTGCTCCACCTGTGTTTGCAGTCAATACCTGCAGTGAAAAAAAAATGAGCCGAAAGCTGACAAGTGAACAAGGATCTAGTAATAAAGTAATGAAGATCTCCTGTTGGGTGAAGACCCAAAGCAGTCAATTGTCCACTTTCTGAAACTGAGTGTCTAATCAAATAAGGAAGTGTACATGTTTGTGTAAGCACTTTAAAGATTGACAGAGTTTGTGTGAGTGTATTCATTTTGTTACAAGATAGCTACAATCAAGTTTGTTGTGCAGTATCTTTGTAGCTGAACAAGTTAATGTTGTTAACTAAGATTCCAGGACACTGTGAATGTTTACCATAGTTAATGGTTTCATACTGCCTTTTGAGATCTAGGTGTATACATACATAAAAACAGACCAAGTGTACACGCCTCTTGAACTTCACTTAGTGTATAGAGTCTCATAAATATAGGCATTTATGTTAGGTAAGAAGGCATGTTAATCAGATCCTGGAGCTATTGTAATTTATTGGGAAATGAGTTTAAAGGGTTGACTACCATAGATCCATTGGCAAGGAGACCTTGGTGAATTGGCATGTAAGTAAATGACTAAATGGTCTTATGCTATTTAAATTGAGCTTTGGATTGTTTTCCTCTGTTGTGTTAGTAACAATGGAGTTCATAAGTAAGCCAACTGGTACAAATGAGGCCCTATTCTGAGAAACTCTTACTAAAAAAAACAAAATCACCTTCCAAATATAGTGTTTTAGCATAAGTGTTATTTTCTACTGTGATTAGATTCTGAAACATTTAAATGATTATATTGACCAATTTTGTAGTTTGTTAGCCAAATCATAGTCCAATACTATTTTGGCTTTTTATATCAGACACTATTACTTGTTATTGTTAAGGATATTTAATAAAAACTCTATAAACAATAAATTCAACTTGAGTTCTTCTCTTTAGTTGAGCAATCAACATTAAAATAATGCTAAAGGAAAGTGGTATGAGGGTATGCTGTTACTGAACATCTCTTACTATTCAAATTTTTGGGAGGTTGCCAGAGCTCAAGACAAAGATCTGAAGAAGAGCTTTGTAGCTCCAAAGCTTGTTTCTTTCGCCAACAGAATTTGCTCCAGTAAAAGATATCACCTTACCCAACTTGTCTCTCTAATATCCTGGGACGAACATGGCTACAACACTGCAAACACTATGTAATATAGTTATTCAGCAGTCAAGGAAGTACATACATTGCCATTTTTGAAAAGTAGGTCAAAGCAGTTTCTGAAACTTACTACAATTGGCATGATGAGAGCAAATTCATCATTTTTTAATTTCTTTCATAGTTGTACATGCAAGATATGAAAAATGGCAAATCATTGATTGTATAAGCAGCTATGGCCTGTTTCTCCTCTTTGCTGCATGGAGCCATAAGGAACAAATCTGTCTTGTAAACAAAAGGTCAGAAGAGACACACAGAATGGAAAGCCTACTATACAGAATGTCATATCTCTGTAGGCATTACCAACTCCTCCATATAAGCTCCACACAGTGTGCTTTGCACAGTTTATGGAGTTTTGGAGCTTCTGAAGCCTACATAAACTTAGGCCTGAATCAATCTCATCCTGGATCTTTGACCATCATATCTGAGATATCGCCTTGTCTGTTGGGAAGTATACCTTCTGACTTCTCCAGAAGGTCATCACAAGATCCCGTTCTGCTACCTAGCTTCCAAATCCAACATTTTTTCCTGACCTTTCCATACGTTGCTCGTAGCATATCACACACAAGAACATTCCCCCACAGCACTGGAAAAATGGTCCTTAGTTCTGGTAAACATACTGACAAGTGCATCTATTCATTGCAAAAACTCAGATTCAGAAAAATCTCTTACTCATCCCTCCAAGCATCAGGGCCATTTTTTTTCTGTTTATCTTCTGCCTTTGTTCCTTCGATCTTGATGATGAAAATCCACAAACATTTTCAAAAGCATCTCCTTGTGTATCATGGAATACAAAAATAGGAAAAGAATTCTGGGCTAAGAGTGCAGTTTTACAACTTGGTCAACAGGATTTAAATCTTTGAGATCAGTGGGACTGGGAGCAGCAATAGCAGGCCACTTTCATAATTACAATGAAAATTCTTTTCCCGAGCAGCTGAATCGAGTATAATGTGTCGCTCCACTGCAGTCACATTTAATCAGACTTCTAAAATGCTATCCTCTCACTTGCATAGAGTTCTTCCTTGTCTAGGATTCTACAAACCTTCTGGGCCTGATCTTGCAGTTCTTGCTCAAGCACTTCCCCTTAAAATCATTAGGAACTTTGCCTGAATAAGTTCTGTAGGACTGTGTGCTGCATTCATGGAGTCTTGTTGCCATTAAGAAAAAAAAGTCTCATTTTGAGCTCTGTATATAGATATTTTTCTTGGTAATTCAGCTGCAAATAAATACTGATGACAAGCAAGAGCCTGCTAAAATTGTCAGCTCATTATAAAACCACAAGCAAAATACTGTAAATATAGAAACATGTTTGAATGGAAATCAGTGATGCCCCATATTCCCTGCTGCTTATAACACTCCCAGATGTTCTTTATCTTTCAGAGAGATATCATCAGATTTCAAACTGTAATGAGCAGTTGTTTGAAAGGGCTTCTTTCTCTGAATGATAATCATTTCAAATATATTCAGCTGACTTATCTCCCCAGGTAACTATTCAAATTCAGGCTGTTTAAAATATTCTTTGCCAGGCTCTCATCTTCTTTCTAGAAGACCCATGCAATATCAAACAGTTTCTTGAGTAATAATTCAGCGTGGTGTTAATCATAGTCCAAAGCTTACTTCTGACATGCAATTATCTATTTTCATCTGATTCAAAGGATCACAGAATATAGTATTATTTAAATCCTGGTATTTTGGATCTGCATTGGGAGTCAGCAGAGGTACATACTTCCGCAAGTCTATATGTGAAGAAACAAAAACTTGAGAGAGAGTGAGGATTAACGTACAAGGCTTTGATCTGTTGCATTTAAGAAGCATCCCAGAACCAAATTTGTATATTCGCTTCTGGACAAAGTAATGAATCAGATGTTATTACAAGGCTTCTCACATCGTAAACACAACTTGTGTCTCGTGCATGATATGCACTACTAACAATCTCATTTGATGAAAAGTGTTCTTATGCCTTTTATCATTTGAGCATACTAATGAGTGTCTTCAAAAGATTAGTGAGTAGCTTAAATAGACCAGTTATCTATTTCAACAATTCCATACAATCCTTCACTGAACCAAAGCAAACTTCTCAATTTAAATGATTCTTCTCTAATATTCAAGTGTGCACACCCTTCACAGTTGTGCATGGGTGTTGAAGTATTTTAAACTATAAATTGATTTACATTTTTAATCAGCGGCTGCATAAGTTGAAGACACTACTTCAGAATGCTAGTAAGTTTCCTCTGGAAAGTACCTCCACCTCCTTTGAATGTTATAGTCTGTACGACCTTTTAGCTTCAACAGCCCTGAACCTTCTCCCTCATTCAGTGGTGCAAGCCAGAGAAAACCTACTGAAGCCAATGGAGTTACATTGACTTAAAAGCTACCAAAGGGAGAGAAGACTGGAGCTCTAAAGTTGCAGTGTTTCTGGTGCTTGTGGACAGTTTTCGGACTGAACACACATATTAGGACAAACATTTGATTATTAGAAATATTTCCTTTTAGTTATTTACCATTGGTCAGGCCATACTGCCTCATAGGAAGGGAAGCTCTGAGGGAGAAATTTCTCCATGAGGATCCCCCATACAGCAACCACTTATGGTTAGGTGAGAAGCCTACAGAGCCTGCCCATACACCTGGCAGGTCTTGGATATGGTGTCAAGTCTAGGGCCACAACCTGGATGTATCCTGTGCCTTCACACCAGCCTCCATCACCTTACTCCCCTCTTCCACAGTGATAGCACAGCTCTACTGCTACCACGCTAGCAGAGAGACTGCTCCTCACTCCTCATCAGCATCCCTGGGCCAGGGTCCTCTGAGGACTAGAGGTTAGTCCCAGGCTGTATATTTTCTGGCTAGGCTCTGTAGTCTACACAAGGTTGGAGGCGAGGACAAGGGAGAAGCAGCAATGAGAGCAGAGGACCCTCCCCGATTGAGATATAGGAGATGTTTCCAAAAAGGCTTTTTTCCTTTTGAGTCTGTCACTTCATTATGACTCTGATCCTCCTCCAGTTGAAGTGAATAGCAAAACTCCCTTCATCTTTGGTAGTGCAAAAAACCGACTCTGCATTATGTAGGCTTTTTAAGACTTCTCTACTTGGTAAAGTAAATCTCCCTTTCATCACATTATGTTTGCAACCACAGACATTACTAATTCCTTTCCTCTTATTTTTTGGAATATTCTTTCAGAGTTTGATGTACCATTCTTTCAAATTAAGAGCGTTTGCCACTTGGATGGTTGACCTGGCTCACATAAAAGTAGTACTGGATACAACCTTAATGCACCTTTGGTGTACAATTTGTATTCTTAGTAGCTTGGGCTGGAACAGAATATGAATACTCAATATGTGAAAGACCATTCTTCAGTACTTCCATGTTTTCCAGGGTTGCGTTGAGTTGGAAGTTGAATGGAAAAGGATTTTCACATAGACCTCAATGAAGCAAAGCACTTAAGCATATATTGAACTTTAAGAACTCAAGCAGTCCCTGTGATGCTTTCTCAGGGGCTCCGGAACTGTAAGTTACCGTGCTACCCCTCTCCCTCAATATACAAGGGATATACTGGTGCTAAACTGAGTTACATACAACTCTTTGCCACTCCAGTTTGTCAGCTAGCCTCATAGATTCCTTAGGACTCAGCCAGTCTTAGCTTTGCCTTGCAGGTTAACCCTTGCAAGTTCCCAAACACTCCCGAAGCATCCAGCACATCCATCACTGGACACTCTCAGAAATTATGAAGTCTGCCACCTCCAAGGAGGCATAATACACACCAACCTGTTGACTCATCTGCAGAGATGCACCTCAGCACTGAGATGAATTTATAATAAAAACAAGAATAAGTTCATTAATTAGTAGATTTAAGCGATACTAAGCAGACAACACAAAACAGAAAATGGTTACAAATAAAACAAAAGTGTAATCACGCTTCTAAGATACAATATATAAACTTAGCAGGCTCCAATCTATACATAAAACACTTCTTACTTACTGCCACTTCTCAGCATTGTCTGCCCAAGTGGTTGGGGATCCACTGTTCATAGAACAAAAAGTACTGACCTTTGTTATCCATAACTGAGGGAACAAAGGGGTTCTCTCCCCTTCTTATAGGCCAGGAAAGATATAGATTTGAAATATATTATTTTGAAGTGTTTCCCCACATACAATACTTCTCTGCAGTTTTTGATCCAGTGAGATGACCCCATATTGTTTTCCTATCATTTGCATTTTAAATCAACATAAAAACAAGCTAAGTATCTTTTATTGGTTTCATAATACTTGAGGTATCTAACTAGCCAGGTAAGTCAACTTTCCTTTGCCTGGGGAAGACTTGTTTGTTTATCAACTCTGCTTGGTTATGTGAGTCGACATAATTTTAAATCTAAACATACAACTTTAAACAAACACCTGTACATACATCACAACACTTCTGATGACCAGCATGACATAAGTTCTCATTTGACACCTTGCACGACATTCTTTGTATCATAGAAGATTAGGGTTGGAAGGGACCTCAGCAGGTCATCTAGTACAACCCCCTGCTCAAAGCAGGACCAGTCCCAACTAAATCATCCCAGCTAGGGCCTAAAAACCTCTAAGGATGGAGATTCCACCACCTCCCTAAATAACTCATTACAGTGCTTCATCACCCTCCTAGTGAAAATGTTTATCCTAATATCCAACATAGACCTCCCCCACTGCAACTTGAGACCATTGCTCCTAGTTCTGTCATCTGCTACCACTGAGAACAGCCTAGCTTCATCCTTCCTGGAACCCTCTTTCAGGTAGTTAAAGGCTGCTTTCAAATCCCCTCTCATTCTTCACTTCTGCAAACTAATTCTATAGATAAATACCCTCACAGCGATGTGTTAGGAATTGTTGTTACAAGACTGTCAACCCTTGGGTACTGCGGGGCTCTTAGGACCACTGGGACTACTTACATATTTAACAGTTGAGTACATGCTTAAAGTGTTCTGTTAGACTGAAACCATGATTTCAGCTAAAATTCCAGACCAAATGAATTTATTCTGGGTAAGCTTTTGATAAACATCCATCTTTTCTCAAATCAACTTCTAAGCCTTTAAGTATTTCAGTACTTTTGCTTCCCTGCCCTAATGTAAAGTTAGGAAGAAAAGAGTTGTGGAGATACAATACATTTAAATGAAATGTATTAAACTGAACTTGGTACATTGAAAAGCTTTTGCTGTCTTTCCCTATGACCTTCATCATCTTCTTTTCCAGATGATCAAATTCTCTTAAGTATGTCTGAAACCATTCTTAATCATCCCAAACAAGTGTTTCTTTACTCTTACCTATGATACTGTCAGAACTGTTTGCATCTTTATATGCTCCATATTCAGTAATATAGTCCTACATGTCAAGCTCTTTAGTATGTTTCTTGTATTCCGCTTTAAAGATCACTGTCACGCGGGCTGCATTAGGAGGGGGGGGCATTTGTGTTATTTGAC
>ML675609.1:23215212-23244224 GCA_007922155.1 Mesoclemmys tuberculata | reverse complement strand
GACTATTTAGCTAAGTTTCCCCTAACTAACCGAACCTTGTGCACCCGGACAGGTGACAACGTTTACAAGGTCCTTCTGAAGTAGATTTTCAGAATATTTTTCCATGAGATGTTTTGATTATAACTTTTCATTCCAATTTGGGAGGAATAATTTCCACCACTCCCTCATCTTCCAATCACAATTGTTCTCATAGAAAGGAAATTCCATTTTCCAGCCAGCTCTACTAGCATTCCTACGCTTTGAATAGGGACTTGAAATTAGTAGGAGGTAGCCTTTGTCTGAGATGTGCCTTTCACTGTCCCCTTAAAAATCCACACAACCTTTGCTAAACTATAAATCTTTAAAAAAATGAAGTTTGCCTGTGCTCAGTCAAAAAAATTGCTCAAGCTTTATAGCTTAATTCCCCAAAGATTCCATCCACACATGCTCCAGATGAGGTTGCATGGGGCCAAGTAAGATTACCCCTGAAATTCCTGGGTACAAGCACTACAACTGAAAGCTAAGAGACTGTCTCTCTTGTACTTTCAATGCCCCCTTTGCTTGCAGTGGTCACCTGAACTGAGTGCAACAAGGACAAGAACTAGACCATGAGGGACAGAGGGAAGGAGAGAGACAGGAAAAGACTAGGATTTGTGGCTGGCAGTGAGGTGTGGGAGAGAGGGGGTAGACAGACTATCTGGACTGTCAGGATACTGGCAGACAAGGATGGAAGTGGGGCAGTGGGAGAAAGAGAGAGAGAGAGAGAGAACGATCAGATGAGGAGCTGGGTGGAGAATGGGAACCAATGGGGTAGGGGGAAGGAGGTTTCATAGATTCCAAGGCGAGAAGGGACCACTTGATCATCTAGTCTGACTTCTGTATAACACAGGCAATAGAACAGCCACAAATAAATTCCTAGAGCAGATCTTTTAGAAACACATCCAATCTTGATTTTAAAATGATCAGTGATGGAGACTCCCCCATGACCCTCAATAATTTGTTCAAATGGCTAATTACCTTCACTATTAAAAATGTACACCTTATTGTCAGTCTGAATTTGTTCAGCTTCAACTTCCAGCCACTGGATCACGTTATATGATTCTCTGCTACAGTGAAAGCTCTTAATTAAATGTTTGTTCACCACACAGGTACTTATAGTTTGTAATCAGTTCACCCCTTAACCTTCTCTTTGTTATGGTAGACTCAAGGAGCTCGATCTGTTTATCATTAGAAGGCATGTTTTCTAATCCTTTAATCATTCTCAGGGAGGCATGAAGACAGCCTGGATTTTCATCAGTTCTATAGGAGAAAAATGGGACTGACTAGGCAAAGAGACTAGGTCAAGGACCCAGCTGGGAAGGGACACACAATGGATGAAGAGCCTGGGGAGGGAGACAGAGACTGCAAGCCAGTGGGGACTGGGAATGTGAGGGGAAGAGAGAGATCAGACAAGGAGGAACTGGAATAGCTGAGCAAGAAAAATGGGATGAGGAGACTAACGTTAGCTGGATCAGAAGCGTGGCACTAGGATGAGAAGCCTGAGGAGTGGAGATTGGGACTGGGTAGGCAAAGAGAATGAGACTAGGACAAGGAGCCAGTGATAGAAAAGAAACAGGCAGAAGGGTCTGTGCTCACTAGAGAACACTCCCAGAGTCTGGAATGGAACCTAAGATTCCCCCCAAAAAATCAACATTTCCCTGCTGTCAATCAAATATCTATGACACCTCTCCTTCTAGTGCTGGTTATCTAGAGGGTGACCTCCCCCTACTTCAACAGCTATCAGTAACTCCATTCACTTGAAATAGTTCATCATCATGCTACCATGTAAATGTCAATAGGATGCCTCATGCTATGATTCCTGTTTGTCTAAAATAAGCACGCACATACTCTACAAGAAAATTATTTAGATTGCACAGTTAAGCACTCGAAAGTAAGGAAATCCAGAGTTAAAGTTGCCTGTGCAATTCAGGCCATGCACGTCATCCAATAGTCTTTATTCTCATAAAATCACTGATGTCAGTGGAAGTACATAGCCAAGAAAGGACTATAGGCTCTTGTCCTGTTTTGAGGAAGACCTTTTGCTAAGGTTGATAAGCATTTTGAAGAAACCTGAGTTTTTTCTGATTTCTAATTACAAACATGATTTTGTGGCAAAGGCTGGCAAGATGCAGGGCCCCCACATGGAGGGGGGAAGAAGGGTACACTTTGCCAGGGCCCAGAGGTCCTGGGGGGCCTGCCCCAGGTTGCAATTCCTATTACCATGAAGAAAAAAATTGAAGCTAAATTGTAGATCATGCTTGAAGAGTTTTATAGAAATTTCCCCCCCTGTATCTATGTATCTATTTGTAACCCCCTTCTTTCACTGGGTTACTTGGGAGCAGGCAACAAGGTCTGCAAGTGTCCAAGGGCACCTAAGGTTGCTGACAATAAAGGAGATCCTGAGTATCCCAGTGATGATGTAGGATAATTGGGAATCGTCTGTCCACCCCTCTGCTGCAGTCCCTTTATTTCTGAAGGAATTTAAAATTGGCGGTGCCTCCACCTGGCTGGCCCCTGCACATGCTCAATAGTGGGCGTTGGGAGCTTCCAAGACTAAACCTAGTCTAAAATTATAATAATGAGACATCAGTCTAACTTAACAATTGCAATTATGCAAACTAAACATCCAATATACTTAAATTAGAGTTACCCAGTTTTACTTAAATTAAAGAAACATGGCATAACAGACTGAAATTAAACATCCTTATCCACAGGGGCAGTTGAATAAACCAATATATAAAAACAGCACACAGTATTAAATTAAACTTATCTACCAGGCATTTACACTGCCATTATTTACCCCACCTCTGGAGTGTACACTCTCCTGGAGTTCAGAGCCCTGACCCTTTGCTTGCATGGGTGCGCTTGAAGATCTGAGGAGAGGGCACTCGGCTGGTTCAGCGTGCCAGTTCAGCCACAGTATCAAGCTGGAGACTGGCAGTCCTGGCCCTGCTTGAAAAGACTCTCTCTCTGCCTCGTCTCAGTCCCAGTCAAAGTCTCTCTGCCGTGCCCCTTCCTTTACAAGCCCTGCCCCAAACGACAGGGAGGGGAACACTCACACCACTTTCACTGCAGGCCCACTTCCGTCAGCTCCAGGCTCAGTCCCTGCCCTGGCTTGGACAATGCCACCAACCTCTGAAGCTCCCTGCTTGATCAAACTCCAGCAGGCTCTCAGCAGCAGCTTTGAGACCCCAGCAGCGGTCAGCAGGCGGCAGCAGCTTTGGGACTTCGGCCACAGGCAGCAGCAGCTTCGAGACCCAGGCAGCAGCCCCAGCAGTCAGCCAGCAGCTTCCAGCCTGGGCTGCCTCCACCCCAGTGCCAAAATGGAGTCCCCTACATGCTTTCTTCTGGCTCCTGGAAGGGGAAGAGTCTCTCTCCTTTTTCCCCAAGGCATCATGGGATTTGTAGTCTCCCAGCATCTTCCCAGCTGTAAAACTCCCAATTAAGTCCCAAGGCCCCTACTTATTGCTCACATCTTGTGAGATTTGCTGGAGCCAATCAGAAGCAGCGTTAGAGCAGCCTCAAGAAACATTCTGAACAGTGAGTTACTGGGCCTCCTGGCCTAGCTCAGGCCCTTCTCTAGAATAGAGAGCAGTGTTTCCAAACCAGTGTGCTACTTGAAAAGTTCTGGATTGGGCTCATGAATATTCATGAGTTATTTTGGAGACTATATGGTGGTGTACCTTAAAATAATTAAATGTACAAAGGTGTGCCATGGCAGAGAAAAGTTTGGGAACTACTGATATAGAGTATGTGCTTGTGCAGTTAAACTAGGACTGTAGTTTGAGACTGAGAGACAGAGAAATTTGTGCTCCTCTCTGTGACAGGGTCTACCATATCAAGATCAAGAACTGCCAGTCCCAGAGTTCCTTGTGCACAGGCAGGAGGGAGGGACAGCTGGTGGGAGAGGCAAAGCAAAGCACCATAAGACAGTGGGAGCCAGGTCTGCTGCTGCTGCTGGTAGGATCTGTAGGCCCAAAATATGTGAGTAAGTGTCTAATTCACTCACAGTCACACACACACCCCCAACTGCCATGTCTGGTGGTGACTATAAATACAAATCAGGCAGCCAGAAACATAAGGAGGTAAAAGAAAGGGAACTAAAAGAAGCTAAAGGACACCAATCTAGCCTCCAGTCTTTCAAATCAGACAAGGCCTTTCTGCAGTCAGGCAATATACTAACTAGGGAAGCAGATGAACAAAATCAAGATGAAAATGATTTCAATATAGAGACTGTGTCTGTGGCACTGGCAATTGATGACAAAGAAAAGCTGCCAGAACGTGCATTATGTGACTCCAATCCAATGCTTGAAGATACTCCAGGAGAGAGTAGTGCTACTCTATCTGATTCTGGTCTTTTCAAAGATCCAGGCTTGTGGCCTGAAAAGCCACAAAGCTCGTAGCCTGAAACGAACAGTTAAGCCACCTAGCTATCTTGTCTACTGAGTGTGAACTTGCAAGAGAAATTAACTGTGGGGGGCTAATTCATGATTTTGCAATGGAAAAGGCCAGAAAAATAAAGCTTTAAGTTAATTGGCCTAATTATAAAATGTTTGCAGTCACATTGGTCCATTAGAAAAACAAAAAACAAGACATTGATGGGATGTAATACCTTTTCAATGACCAAAAAGTTACAAAATAAATAGTCAGCAAACTTGTAGGACTCTCATGTTGGGTGGTGTTAAACAAAAACAGCAAAAGGGAGGAATTTTTCAGAAATGTAGACTATGTAACAGTAATTTCAGAATTCAAACTTTTTTCATGGCTCTTGAGATTGTATGTATGGGATGAGGGACTGTGGTATGTGTGTAGGAGGTGACCTGTGTTACAAGTTTGTAGTGGGCCCAAAAAACTATGCTTGGGCTGCTGGCAAGATGTAGCAGTTCTGACTGGGCAACTGATTATATTTTTGGGGTTTGTTGATAAGTCAAAGTCAAAGTAAGAACCAGCTGCTTTGAAGACACGAGTCAAATATGAAATTATCCAACCACCGTAACTTTGCAGAAATCTCTGACATGCAACTACCAAATTCTGCAGACTTCTAAATCACAGTGATCCCATAAGAAGACTGATTGATAAGAACATAAAATATGTTTAAAACTGAAAGATTGCACAGAGCAAGAATTATAGAGAAGATTGCAGAGACTGGAAGATTCAGCAAACATGGATTTCATAGGAGCATTAAAAACTTCTTAAATGGTGTTAAACAATGAGAAATATTAGGAAGGATAAACAACTTCTAGATTTAGGAAGCAAGACACATAAAAAACCCTAGCATTTGCAGATGAGTGAGTTATTACTTTGATTACCTGCCACTGCTAATTCTGAGCCAAAAAACTGTTCTAGTTGGGTATGTTTATACTGGCTACAGATTACAGAGCTGCACAGTCTTCCCTGCCTTTCACCTTATCAGGTGTTTTTCCATGGCAATTTCTAGAACATAAGGAACAAAAATTTCTCTCCAAATAATATTTTTACTTTACCCATTTTGTCTGATCAGAAATACCTAAGCTTGGCAGAATTTGATATTGGGGGCTGGGAGTGAGACAACTAATGACAATGAACATTGAGATTCAAAAAGCTAAAGCTTAATATTGTTAAAATACAAGTTATTAACATCACATGTCAAAATATACCAAGTAAATAGCCTTAGACCAGTAAAATTGTTCAAGAAGCATTTTTTGTACTTCACCTAGCTCTACATTTTCTTTGTTGTCAAAAGAAATATTTGTTGGTTTGTGTCTGTACAGTGAAATTGGCATTCACAGATAAAAATGTAATCCTTCCAAGCCTAGAAATACTGTAGAGAACATAGTTATCCAATAGTTCATTCTATCAATTTGAATCTGAAGTGCGTTGAACTTCACAGTACAACTGCCGAGTAATATTCAGTTTGTACACTTATTATGTAGTAACAGAACATATTTCAGCTGGGAAAGAGGGCAGTAAATGCAGAGTCAATTCCTTATTTGAGTTACCATTTGTACATTAGCCACACATAATACTTGTTCCTAGAACTAATTATTAGAGCAGGTCACAGGAGCACAAACCCATTTCAAATCAACTTTCAAAATACGTTGCCATTCAATATTGGAATGAAGAAAAATCCTTTCAAATGATTTCACACATAATAGCATTATGTCAAAATGTCCATTTACAGATCAAAACCTGAATGTTTCAGTTTGGAAAGGTGCATATGTGTGCTGATAATTAGGGCACTAGCTTGGGATGTGGTAGTCCCCAGACTCAAGCCCTGCTTTGCCAGATTCAGAGCAGAATTTCTCATCCCACTTCACTCTGAATCAGGCAACATAGGGACATAAAGCATGGTTCTTCCACATACCAAGCTAGGTCCCTAACCACCAGGCTATTGAGCACGCCAGCTCGCTCTCCCTCCAAAATGTTTTAGTATTGACAAAACAGCATATTTGATTGAAAATTAGTAATTATCTAATTATTTAAGATAATTTAATTATCTAGTAATTACCTCAAGCCCTTTCAAAAACTGGCTATGTGGTTGCTTGCATAATTTATTCTATATTTCATAAAAAAGTCTTCCAATAAAATGGAAACGTATCACCCTAGTTTTGTTTAGTATACAATGTCTTTCACAGTATAAGGCCTGAATCCTAAAATAGCTGACAAACTTGCTTAAGCTTACACAATGTCCATAGTTCCCCTTAAGTCAAATTTTTGCTGGTTCCTTATCGTATTTGCTGTTTGAGCAGATTATAGCGCAATGAGATGGTGACCTGACCAGAGAGGCTGAGTAAAGGCATGTGTCAAACTCGCTACCCCAAAGTGCCTCCTCATGGCAAGACCCAGCATTACAGCTCCTCTGTCTCATCCTCTACCTCCAGAGTTCAGCAGTCTATGTGGCAACCTGGTTCAGTGTCTTAGCTCTCTGGATAATCACTAAATAGAAGTGCCTTCCAGGGTGTTCAAGTCCAAAAAATAAATAAAATAAAACCACCACAACAACAAAAAACCACCAACAAAATCCACAACCAGCACCACCCACACGCAGTCTTTGTCCCAGTCTCAAATTGGGCCCAGCCCCTGCTTCTCCAGAGATCTCTCTTTTCTACTCTAATTCAAGCACTCTTTTGCTTGCTGCCTGGGCTCAGTTTTCACCCTTCCTGAGCTTCTTTCCATCTCCCAAGCAGCTTTGGGTTGCTACCTGCTCTTTCCTGAGCAGCCATCCCCAAGCCTTTCCACCTAGAGTCTTCTCTAGGCCTCTGCCTGCTTTTTATTCTCTGGCTCCTCACAGCCTTCTGCTCTCCTCTCCAGCTAGCCCTCCACTGCAGGGCTTCATTCTTCTTAAATCCAACATCCAGAGTGGGCACAGCTGGATGGGGCTAAGTGAACAGAACTGACTGATCCAAGGCCTCCTGCCCCTTGAAAAGACAGGTCACCCTGTCACAAGGAGAAATATTACTGTGACCCAAAAGATGGGTGGACCTATGGTATAGTATTTTAACATCCTTTTCATAAGATATCCAGGACTGATGACAATGAACTACATGGATCCTTATATTTGTCCCTTACACTTCCAACTAGAATAAGGCAGGAATTCTAGCAATGCTGCAAGATTAAGATATGGAAAGAAGCATTCAGCTATTTCTCAACAGTCTGAGACTGTCAACTAAACAGCTGCTAATACAGGAAGGCATAAATAAAGGACACAGTGGGAAAGTGAGTGGAGGCCACAGGGAAGTGATATGCCTATGGTTAAACATGATAATATTACTTAAAAAACATAAAAAGGCAAGCATAATTTGAATAAACCCCTTACAGTTGACAATTCATTTCATATCTCCCCACAGACACACTCCATAATTAGGAACCAGTAGATGCAATTTTTCAAAGCAGAGAGATGGGATCAGAGATCATGTATTTGTCACCAAGTAATGTAAATCAAGATCACCTATGGTTAAAACCATGCCGAGCCTTCCCAAGCAAAGTTTATTCTCTTAAAATTCAGGCTTCCTAGCCTTTTGGGGAAAACTATAGTATTTATGAATCAAATTAATATCTCTGTCTTCAATATTATTTGCACTGCCAGCAGCACCACCTTTCAGATGTAAAGTTTGGGTTAGTCTTTAAAGAACTGGAGTTGCTAGAAATGCTAGTACCCAATCAAAGTGAAGGGGTGAAATTCTAGCCTCAATGAAGTCAGTAACAAAACCCTTATTGTCTTCAGTACACAGGATCTCACCCAAAGCAAGCAGCCGGAATGTTTATTGTAATATAATTCTAGTTATGGAGGAGAAATAATGAAGTAGTAAGAAAAGAAGAATTAGGAATACATTGAGTTTTTGCAAAGGTAAATTAAATTATAGAAAGTTTACAAAATTCTGTTTCCTCAGTTCTTTTACAATCCCCCCACCCCCAATAACAAAACATCAACCTCAATGGGGCCATGATTTCACCCCTAATATCAGTGAACTTAAGGAAATTTTGGAAAATATCCATTTTTTTATAACATCAAATTTTTAATTAAAATGTCTACTTCATCATGTGATTCCATCTTGAGTTTGAAGTCCAGTTATCTTCTCAAGTTGCTTCCGATTTTTCTCTGTAGACTTTATTCTAAATCAGATGTTTTGAGAGAGTTAGACTTTGAATCAAAAGTCACATCTGGATTCCACTAAAAATATATATATATATATATATATATTTTAAAATAGCCTTAGTGATCCAATTGCTGAAATTCCTCTAAAAGCAGATCAGTTGGCTAATAACATATCTGCTTCCATGAAACAGTGATATATGAGCTAGGGACTGGGGAAAAAACAGAAAGTTGTTCACATCTTTAGATGTGAAAGGTTTACCATAAGTAGCTAATATCAGGCATATCCTTTTCCCTTTGTTGCTGTTTAGAACAGAGACAACTTAGAACAAAGAAAGGGGAGGAATAAAACAGTCACCTAAACAGAAAATGTATAAAATATTGGGCTATATCCTCAGCTAGTATAAATTAGTATTGATCCACTTCTGTTTATTTCAGGTGGGGACTGGCCAATTAGATTTCTTTTACTGATGAAGAAGCAAAACCATCTATGTTATTATATGATACGGGTTCTGATAAGAGAAGAAATGAGTGCTCCTTGCCTCAGTTTCCCTTTTGAATCCCCAGTAACTCCATGAGTTTATCCTCCAGCCCATTATAATTTAACAAAATCATAGTGCAAAAGTACATAATCAAAAGTCCCACAACATAGTCCAAATCCTCCAGTGCATATAATCTTTAAAACCCAGGTTCATTCTCACTGTTGTCTTACAACACAAATGGACTCTATCAGACTCCTCTTTCCCTCCACCAGGAAAGCCAGCTCAGCTCACCCCTACCTTCTGGGCTGCAACCCCACATTTTTCTGCACGAACTCCCACAAGGTCTCCACAGGGAGCCTTTCATGGTTCTCTGGAGCACAGCTCTCTGCAAGAAAGCATGAGCAGGTAAACCACACTGCTGTTCCCCCTTCTTTCATCCCTCTCTGGCCCTTGGTTCTGGCTACTGCTGTTCTTTCTGCTTCTGCCGCCACCTTCATCCCTGACTCAGGGAGAGCAGCCAGCAAACCCCTCTTGCTGCCTCTCCTAGGCACCACTTTCTGGCTCTAACAGCTCTCATCTCCTCACCTTCCTGACAATCTGTCTACCCTGACTCTTTTTTCCCCAGACCTCTTCTAGCTCCCCAGGTGCTGCCCTCCCCTCTTAATTAGCCCAACTAGGCACACCTGGACTGGAACAGGAAGGCTGAGCCCAGTTTCATTTAATGGGATAGCTATCTTGTTACATGGTCACACACTAATATAAGGGGCATTAAACAAGATTAGTCCCTATTTTGTCAAAAGCTATTGACACAATTCACAATATAAATAAATAAAAAGCACATAAAGCTGAATTTAGATGTTACAGTTTCTTTCTGTCAGTACTAAAATTTTCAAAGCAACCAGAGCTGTCAACATTTAATTTCACATTTATGACAATAATTCATTAAACACCCATGACCGTCCATCACTTATAATCTGTTGAAATAGTTGTAATGTATTTTGCCTGTTGATTACCTTTTCCTAAAATTGCTTCTCAGAATCCTGTATACTGCCATATTTTAGTGATACTATTAATTTGCTCAGCCTGTTCAGCTAACTCCCTGAAAGTTGTAAGCTTGTTAATGAATGTTACATAACTATTAATAGAAACTGATATCAAAGCAATAGGTCAATAGGTCAAACAGATGCTTATTTTGGATAGCAGTTTGTCACCAAGATAAAACACCTTGTTAATTTTATGCATGAAATCAATTGATTTCAATTTCCTGGCATCTGTTTCAGTTCTCTTCATTTATTAGTGGCTTTCCAAGAAGGGAGAAAGAGGGAGAAGTGCTAACAGCATATTTTGCCAGTTTCAGGTTAGTAGGTGGTGAAAATGGAGGTATAATTCTTTCAAAAATTTTGGAACCCAAAGTGCTTGTAATTATTCAGAAGACAATTCCTTAGCAACACAATTTGTTCACATCTGGAGAATGTGAGCATGGTCATAGTATACCCATTTTTTGTCATAGAAAGAAAGAGAAAGCCAAATTCTTCTCTGATTTACGTTGAAACTAGTGGGTCTGAGAGCAGAATTTGACCCACACGGTTTTATCTGGGGAGTCCTGACTACATTATAGAGCTGCACCAGTGCAAACTGAAGTGGTGTAGTTGAACAGCTGCAAATTACCATTGTGTAGTATAGCCACACTATATATCTTGTTTCTGAACCAGTTCCACCCCACATCCACATATAGCACTTGAATCAAATGTTGCAGTTGCTCTACACTTGGGAACTTATTTCGTAATTGCTAGGACAGCTCTCTGAAGCAGAAGATTATGAGAAATAGGGCAATGTATTCTGGGAGTCTGTGGGAACTGAGACAGATAGGGTGATACTCTTACAACTCACTAGAAATCATAGCCATTCTTCTCTCCCCACCACCATTATATTCTCAAAATATCATTCAAACAAACAATTGCTTTACAAAGTCAGATTTCTGCTCAATGTCCTTAAAATTGGATGTTGAGAGTGTTCAGAGTATGCAGGCCACCAGAGATCAAGACCTGGACATGGACTTCAGGGTGCAATTCCTAAATGTTGACTGCTGCTCCAATGCCAACCATAGAATATCCTTAAGCATGGCAAGAACAGCTTTTAATATGGTGTTACAAAAGGAAGCTAGCACTTAGTAGGGTAATTAGCAATGAATACAAACTGGAAGGCCTGATTAAAATTCCCGTTCTTACCACCAGTATTTCAGGAAGCTTGGGTTTGGATCTGAATTCACATATTGGGGCCATTTCTGATAATAATTTAATTTTATCATGATGTAAAGATTCCTATACGATACATTTATTTGTAATCATTGCATTTACAAAAAATTAATTGGCCCATTATGCTCTGCTTAGTGTTATACCTACAGAAAAATGGAGTTCTGTGTTGCTAACCAATTTAATGAGGATGAGATCTTGACCCACAGCATTATGGTGGCTCACTCCAGAGGTACATGTAAAACATGGTTACTTACCAGTAACTGTTGTTCTTCGAGATGTGTTGCTCATATCCATTCCACTTAGGTGAGTGCATGCCTCCGTGCACAGGTTCCCGGAACTTTTTCCCCTTAGCAGACACCATAATTTCAGCTCAGGCACCCCCTGGAGTGCCGCACTCATGCCATGGTACATAGGGCACAGCCGACCCTACACCCCCTCAGTCCCTTCTTTCTGCCAACTCCAACAGCGGGGACTGGGGGTGGGTGTGGAATGGATATGAGCAACACATCTCAAAGAACAACAGTTACTGGTAAGTAACCATGTTTTCTCCTTCGAGTGATTGCTCATATCCATTCCACTTAGGTGATTAAAAAGCCATACCCTGGAGGTGGGTAGGAGTTACAGGTGAGCTGCCTGCAGCACGGCTCTGCTGAATCCCACATCCTCCCTCACCTGCTGGGCGATGGCGCTTGAGCTCTGGTTGAGTGCACTATGATAGTTCTTGAAAACGGCACCTCTGCCTGCTTGTAGCCAAACTTGATGTAGGACGTAATCCAGGAGGAGATGCGCTGGGTAGAGACAGGTGAGCCTTTCATCTGGTTCATGACTGCAACAAAGAGCTGCGTTGATTTCCGGAATGGCTTCGTACATTCGGTGTAAAAAGCCCAGGGCTCTTTTCATGTCCAGCGGACGCCATCTCCTCTGCTCCTCCGAGCCGTGTGGTTTGGGAAAACACGGGGAGAAAAATATCTTGATTAAAACAAAACTGGGAAACCACCTTGGGTAGGGAGGCCAGATGCGGCCTGGGCTGGACCTCGTTCTTACAGAACACAGTATAAGGGGCTCCGAGGTCCAGGTCTTAATTCTGGAGACTTTCCTAGGTGACATAACAGCCACCAGGAAGGCTACCTTCCATGAAAGCATGAGTCGGGGGCATGAAGTCATAGGATCAAAAGGGTGGGGGGAGGGGAAGCGTGGGTCTCGAGAGGGCCAGGTTGACATCCCAGGGCAGCACCAGATCGCATACCCACGGATAAAGCCTGTCCACCCCCCTTGAGGCATCTGACCAATATGGGGAGGGAAGAACAGAGATCTGCCTACTAGCGGCTATGGGAGGCCAGGTGGCCACCAAATGAACCTTTAGCGAGGCCTGCGCCAGACCCTGGAGTTTTATCTGGAGCAGATACCCCAGGGTTGCCTGCGCTGGCGAGAGGCTTGGCGGAATGCCCCGGGACTCCGCCCAAGAGGTAAACTGTTTCCGCTTAGTCCGATACACGACCTGTGTAGAAGGTTTCCTGCTGCCAAGCAAGACTTGCTGGGCCTGCACTGATCAGGCCCTCTCTCCCCCTCTGTCAGCCACAGTGCCTCCAGGCCCGGGTGCGACAGAAAGCTACGGTCCTGGGAGAGAAGGTCGCACCGCCTTGGAAGCCGAATGGGCAGGGCAATCGATCGGTCCAGCAGCATGCTGAACCAGTACTGCCTCGGTCAGGCCAGAGCGATGACTAAGACATCTGTGCTGTCTCACCTTACTTCCAAGCAGGATATTGGGCCGGATTGAAATGGGGAAACGCTTCGGAAATCAGCCTAGACTCTCGATCTTGGAGTGAGCCTTGGGCACTTTGCGTTTCAGACTGCTGCAACCAAGGCCAGTTGGGGAATACCCCCCTTTTGGAGACCATAGACAGTACTTACGGGTGCCGTGACAAGTCACTGTGGGGTAGAAACGATCTGCTGATCTCCTGGGAGGTGAGAGGCAGTTAAGTGGAAATCATACCTCACTGCCAAATCTCACGGGTGGATAGCTTCCTTGCAGGGAGCTGGGGAGCGCACTCCTCCCTGCCTGCTTATGTGCTGCATGGCTGCGGTGCTCTCCATCCGCATCTGCACCAGTCTGCCTGTCATGAATTGGAGGAGTACCCTGCATACTAGGCGAATAGCCCTCAGGTCCTTCTACTGTAGGAGGACTAGGGCGGGCAGGGGAACTATGACCACCTGATTCAGTGGGTGACAGCTCGGTAGAATACCGAAGCCAACCACACTTGAAGCGATCTGAGCCTCCAGCGAGCTAGTCTCACTATATATGTGCAGGCCGCCATGTGGCCTAACAGCTAAAGGCGGTGCCCGGCTATTGACATGGGCATTGGTACAGCTAGGAGATGATATAGACCATCGCCTCGAAATGTGGCTGAGGCAGGAAGACTCTGGCCTGGGGAGCATCCCAGATGGCCCCAGTGAATTCTATGTATTGCACTGGGGTTAGTGTGAACTTCTGCTCATTTCTGAGCTGTCCCAGCTTGCTGCACTTGGAGCAAGTGAAGGCCCTGGTCCCCTGTACTTGAGGCCTGGACCTGCCCCATATCACCTAATCATCCCGGTAAGGGGATGTTTGCGCACCCTTACGTATCAGGTAAGCAGCCGGTAATGCCATGCATGAACCAGAGTAAGCGCCTGATGCTGGGAAGGACGGGCACCCAAAGCATGTGTCCTTCAGGTCGAGAGCGACACACTAATCTCCCAGGTCCAAAGAAGGGATTATGGGGGTAGGGAAAGCATGCAAAACCTGAGTCATTTAACCTGCTGTTTAGCCAACGCAAGTTCAACACGAGTCTCAGATGTCCCCTTGCCTTGGGGGTGAAGAAGTACTTCGGATAGGACCTCTTCCCCCTTCTGCCTTGAGGAACCATATCAGCGTTCCTATAATGAGGAGGGTGTCAACCTCTTGCAAGAGGAGTTACTCATGAGAGGGGTCCCTGAAGAGGGACAAAGGTGAAAGACTTGGGAAACAGCATTGTTTGCTGCTTCAGGCAGATGTGAACTAGGGGTGACTCATACCCACTGAAACTTGAGTCCATGCATAAACCGCTCGGCCCCCCTGGTGAATTCCAGGAAAGGGTGGGCAGATCCAAGAGGGCAGTAGGGACGTCCCCTCGGGCGCGCCACCACCAGAGGCTTTGGACTACAAAGGGGGCCCTGTACAATTGCCCATCTGGGGTGCTCCTGCTCGGGGCTGAGGATAAGATGGGTTGATTCCGTGCTCTAAACCCTTATTCCTGTCCCTAGTTCTATAGGGTTGGAAGGGCCTAGAGGCCTTGGCTGCTGCTGCACCTGAGGCCATTACTGCTGCCTGGGAAACTGGGGCATGTACAGGCCCAGGGAGCAAAACATGGCCCCGGAGTCCTTCAGACCATGCAACTTACAGCAGTCTGATCGGAGAAGAGAGCCAACCCATCAAATCAGAGATCCGAGGATTGCAGCCACGAGCACCTCCTCATGGAAATGGCGGAGGCTATGGCCCTACCTGCCGAGTCAGCCGCGTCACCAGTGTCTGGAGCGCTGCCCTAACCACTGTGATAACCCCATCCAGGACAGTGGTGAAGTCTGCAGCCTGGTCCTGGGGCTGGGTCTCAGCAAACCCCCTGAGGGAGCTCCATAAAATAAATTATATCTCCCCAGGAGGAACTGATGGTTGGCAATCCTGAACTGCAGGGTTGCCATGGAATAAATCTTTGTCCCAAACAAATCCACCTTTTTGTTGACCTTGTTTTTGGGAGTGGAACCAGGCTGACCTTGCCTGTCCCACTGGTTGGCTGCGTAATCTGAGAGTGTAGCACCAGGGTTCCTGGGCTGGGAGAACGAACAATTACTCGAGCCCTTTGGCCGGGACATAATACTTCCTCCTGGCCACCTTTGACTAGAGGCAACTGAGGAAGGGGTTTCCCACAGGGCCTTATCAATTTGAGAGCCCTATCATGGACAGGTAGGGCTACTCTTGCTGGGGTAGCCACTGCTGGCACATTAAAGGCCAATGATACCCTCCTGCTGCGCCCTGAACATCTCCAGTGGTGCCACGTGGTCCTGGGAGACTGCCTCGCCCAGGGAGGAGGAAGAGGACTGCCAAGGCCCGTCCTGTGGGTGCTCTCCTGCATGCTGAAGGAATGTACCCATAGAGGGTCCCCTGCATGGGGTCCAACTCCTCGCCCGAGGAGCAGGGTGGATAGGGGCCCCGGTCCCATCTGGATGCACATGAGGGCCAATAAAGCCATGTTGCAGCCATTGCCCCTGGATCAAACCCGGGCTGACTGCGCCACCTGCTGTGACGCTTGTATTCCAAGCCACTAGACTGGTGGTGCCATGACCACCCTCTATACCGAGTGCCATGCTCTCCCGGGGACTGTCCTCTCAATGCCTCTGGCGTGGAGGACGACGAGGACGTGCCTCTGCCACCATAAACGGTGCCAACGGACAGAGGTGCTCTCCGAAGAACTCTCAGATCCAGAGTGCCGTCTTGGTACCGATGACTCTGCGGTGCCACTTACCCCATGGTGATCGGTACCGGCACTGCTCCGGACTCTGCAGTGCCGAGCCTGGCTCCGGCAGCTGGGTTCTGCGTCGGGGACTGCGTGGTACAGAGTATTTACGTGGCAACTGGGTTCTGTACCGTATCGGTACGGGGCGGGCCCCTCAGTGCCGAGGCACTGGTGCCACCCCTTGGCCCGCGCTTGCCTCTGGTGCCGAGACTTTCAACAGTAACCGGGTTCTACACCACCCGGTGGAGGCGGACTCCTCGGTGCTGGGTCCTCCAAAGGTGACTGGCTTCTGTGCGGGCGAACTCCACAGTACCGGGGATGCGGAGTAGGAGCAGAGCACTGCCTGGCAGCCCTCGACTGGTGCTGCCTCTTGGCCTGTGCTGCCTCTGGTGCCGAGGACCGACGTCGGCACTGAGAGGGGGGGCTCTGTGTTCCGAGTCGACGCAAGACGGCTCAACAAAGACAACCTGGAGCGATTCCTGGGGGAGCGTCCTCGCTCTACCCCCAGTGGCCATCTGGCGGGAGATCTCCCCCCCGTAGCAGAGATCTCCACCGCCCTTCGGGGGGACCCCACGTGGGTTTGCCCTGGGACTTCTCCTTCGGCGGAGGGGGGGTCGTGGAGGCAGCGTAATCAGGCCAACAAGGCTCTTGCTGCCCAAAGCCTCCAGTGTGGACGGCGTTGGCAGGGGCACTCTCCCACTCCCAGGAGTCGGAGGTGGCTCCTTGCTTGCAGATGCAGGCACTGGAGAAGACTCCACAGGCCGGGCCATGGCTGGTGCATCTCCGCCCTCAACCCTGCCCATACCCACGGTGCAGGGGAGTGTTGGCACTACGCATGCTGCCTCCTCTCCTTCAGCACCGGGGGAGGGTCTGTTGCTTGGTGCTGAGCCAGCCCGGTGCCAGCAGTGCACTCTGCACTGAGATGATGCTCGGTGCTGTGGAGCTCGGTGCCGAGCCAAGCCCGGTGCCGGCGGTGTGTGCTGCACCAAAGTGACGGGCACTGCTTCCATGAGGAGGGCTTTCATGTTTGATTCAAAAGCCCTGCGGAGCTTGTCTTTTCTCCTTTTTTTTTTTTTTCTTTCCCTCCACCGGCACTTAAGGTACCGATGGTGAGGGAGGTCCTAAATCCAGGCAGCCGGGAAGTGGCCCGACCACCTTACCTCTCTTAGGGACTTCTTATCTAACAACTACTTAAACTAACTACGGTACTTAGGAGAACAAAGAGATCAAATAAAGGGGAATGGCACTTGTGGAGAGCAAGTGCTAGTTCCAGCAACCATCACAGGGGGAAAGAAGAGACTGAGGGGTTGTAGGGTCGGCTGTGCCCTATGTACCGCAGCATGAGCGCAGCACTCCAGGGGGACCTGAGCCGACCCTATGGTGTCTGCTAAGGGGAAAAAGTTCCAGGAACCCGTGCACGGAGGTGTGCACTCACCTAAGTGGAATGGATATGAGCAATTACTCGAAGGAAAATTGTTGGTAGAGTGGGTGGAGTGGCAGGACAGGGACAAATATGTAAGATAAGTAAGATAAGGCAGAAGTGAGGGGACACGGCTATTGCTACAGCCCTGCCTCTGGGAATTTCTGGGTGGTTGCGGGGGGGGGGAATGGTGAAGAGGATTCAGTCACATCAGACAGTATAATTGTTTTCAGAGGAATCCTTGCTTAAGGGATCTATAGTTGACATTGTCAACCTTCAAGTTGCATCTTTTTGCTCTATTCTTTTATTCCTTCCTTAAGAAAGACAGGCTGGCTAGCCTAACTTAAGTGTAGTGATTAAGAGGAAATTTTCCTGTGTACCCCAACTGTTGAATTATGTTTTTTCATCACGTTAAGACTAAGAGTAAAAGACTACTCATTTTATTACATCAATAAAAAGAAAATCCCTTTGGTGCACAATATACCCAGAATGTTTTTCAAGAATTGCTATTGCTTATCATGTTATGCTGCAAAGGTCAGTGAGGCAGATCATGATCTGCTGACTTACTATTGGTCATTCAAGGCAAGTTTGCCTAGAAACAGCTTTAGCTGTGATACAAATAACTTTTTTTTTTTTTTTTAAACATTAGACGTCTGCTTTGAGTATTATTCTGCAAACAGAAGATACGGAGAATGTTTACACAAGGGCAGTCTGCCAAACCTATCCACTTTCTTAGGCTCTTCTGGTGTAAAAAAGGGCAATGTGGATAAGAGGGGGCAAGATGGGAAAGTCTTACTTCTGAACACTCGAGGTGAAATTCTGGCATCCCCTGAAATCAATAGGAATTTTGCCATTGAATTTGGGGTCAAGATTTGTGCTTTAATTATAAAATTTGGGAAAGGATACCTGCATTCTTTCCCCCTCTGCTATCATTCTCCTAGCCATGTCACCCCTTTTCTTTCCATGTTCCCCTCCATCTTGGTCTCCCACCTTCATGTTCATTTTCCTTCTTTGCTTTTTCCCTCATAGTCTTCACATTCTAGATTCTATCCTTGTATTCCTCTTTACCCCTCATTCCTGTGCAATCTTCTCAGTGCTCCTCCTGCACTCCACATCGATCTTTGTCTCCTGCCTATGAAAAAGACTGAACAGGATTGTCATCTTTGCTAAGTGCAGCCTGACTTCTGTCAAACTGGGAACAATGTTTTGTATCTGTTATCTTTAACTGGCCAGCCTTGTTTACACCTGCAAAAGCTGTAGAGAAATAGTGGCCATCTAACTGATGACAGCTTGTGACTTCAGTTCCATTGAAAGTAATGCAGTATGAAGGCCATTTAGGGCAAGGACAAAAGTTCACCAGGGGTTTTTGGACAACATGATAGATGGTACACAAACTGACCCAAAACATTTATCTCAAGACTGCTGGTAATATTGAGAAAGTTAAGTGCATATCTATAAATGGTTTGTTGTGAGAGCTTTAAGTGAAGGTTTCTGTGGGATCTGATTTTATGTGATCCAGGACACCCATCCCTAATTGTAACATAGGGTAGTCAATATAATCTGTAAGGTATAGGGTGGTCACTGCATTGGCTATAATTAAGAATCTATATAAAGTGGCTGGACAGTTATGAAGTTAGTTTCCTATACTCCTTCCAGAAAGTATTTAAATGGTCTCAGCTGTGTTACAGCTTCTTAAATTAACTTTATTCCATCTAATTCTAAGTTATGAAAACCTAAAACTACATCTCTCTCACTGGGATATGTGGAAAGAGAAATCAAAACTAGAAATACTAATGACAACGTAATTATAACTTTAAGACAATAAAACAAACAGTCTATAAGTCATTCTGTCACCAGAGTCATTTTGCCTCACATTTATTGAAACTCAGAGTACACAAATAAAAAATACAGGAAAGCAATCAAGTGGCAGATGATAATATGGATCTTTTATCAGACAGCCTTGTCTCTCTTGTAAAGCATCATGAGCAGACACAATTTTGTGTAATACAAATAAAGATGATTATAGGGTTGGCAAATAGTGTCGGTAAAATGACTACTGTGACCACAACATGTGCAAACAAAATGTGAGCAACATTGTTCATGTGACCTAGTATAGAATAGATGATGCTGAGATCAGTCAATTACAAATGTCATTAAAGTTTACGTAAACCTCTAATATAGATGCCACAATAGAGAAAACCACCAGCTACAGTACTTCAGAGGGAAAGAAAAATCATTCTCTTTCTTAATGTGTCTTTTAAGTATTAAGTTAAAAGAATAAACCAGAGGACAATAATGAGTGATAGAAAGAGAAGCAGAATACTAACTGGAAATATTTTTAAGTAAATATATTTTTGTATCTTGATTTTAGGTTATTACATTCTGAAATGTAAAGCATAGAAAATTATATGGATCCTGAGATGACTCAGGAGTCAATCCTGGAACCACAGATCTGCCCATTATAGGTTTCCTAGCAGGTCAGCTGCCTCCTGATAGAAAGTTTTCTTTTTCCTTCCTTCTCACGCTCTCTTTTCAGCTGTGAGAGCAAGGCGATTCTCCTCAAAGCGGGCCACTGCCAGATGGA
Organism: Mesoclemmys tuberculata; assembly: GCA_007922155.1. Taxonomy (NCBI): domain Eukaryota; kingdom Metazoa; phylum Chordata; order Testudines; family Chelidae; genus Mesoclemmys; species Mesoclemmys tuberculata. Next base: position 23,224,367 of record ML675609.1, on the reverse strand, counting down.
GGATATGGCACTGTTAAGGTCGGTTGGTGGCTTGTTCCTCCCAACTTATGATGTCCACATCAGTTTCCTTAAGATATTGTTTCAGTGTATCTTTGTATCATTTTCTCTGATCCTCACAAGATCTCTGACCATAGGTGAGCTGAGAGTAGAGAGCTTGTTTTTGGAGGTGAAAATCTGGCATCTGCACACAACATCCAAATCAGCATAATATATAAATGCATATAAATTGATTTACAGAGTATGTATATGACATGTGTGGAGGCAATATCCATGAGTTGAGTTGCATTCATGTGTTATGTTAAGGACTCTGAAAGAATGAGGCTGTAGTTTTAGTCTTGATAGATGAGAGCTGTATTTCTACCCATTAAACATATTTGAGACAATGTTAAAATGAGCTTTTTGCTTAAATTAGCTGTAGTTCCAAACAAGACCACTGTGCGGAGCTGTTCATCATGATTCCCACTGGCAAGCCAGAAGACCCAACCTAGGAAGTAAGAGGGTAGGGACCAGAAAAAGGCCTACAGAAGGGTTAAAAAAGGAGGTACAGTATGGTCAATGATGGTATAAAGAAACAACTGGGCCCTTCTATATGACTGAGGGATTTTCTTATTTATTCCATAAGTTGTACATTCGGAGAAAACCAGTCCAAAGAAATTCAAAGCAAAACTACAGTTTAGAAGAGATTTGGACCCTTACTATTTGGTTATTAGTTTTTAGAAGTCAAAGATGTATGAAAAATTATTGCAAGGGACCCAGTTACATTTTACTGCAAGATAGTTCCATTCAGTTTCCCAAGTGAATATTTGTTCCTGTATACTTCTAAATGATTAATAGAATAATTATGCAGTTTACTGTTTTATAAAGAAAATTTTACGTATAGTGATATTGACATGGTACACTGATGCAAAAAAATTTCAGAGCTACATAATCTCACCAGCCCTCTGCTCACTAATCCATCTCACCAAGACTTATTCTAATATTCCATCCCCCTGAGCAGCTTCAAACAGGTAAAAATATTTTATTGGCACTCATTTACCATGACCTGCATAATTTACTCATTGCTTTGCCACTCAGGAGTGATGTGGCCATCCCAAACTCAGGCCAACAAAAATCTCTGAGTCCACAATCACGTATTCTGTATGAGCAATATGGGATATATTCCAGTGCTTTTCTCCCATGCATGTGTGAGAGAATTTTATATAAACCAGTGAGAAAAAACTATTATGTATTTCTAGTGTGTCATTTTAAATTTGCTCAGTTACTGACATGAGTCAAAATCTTATTCTAGTCAGGTATTTTAAGGCTGGATTTAAAATAAAATGTAAGGGTGACCTCTATGTCTCAAAAATTGAGACAGTTCTGAAACTACAGCTCTATAACAGATTTTGCAGTGTGATAGACAGCTGTTTACTAAATCCAGGCCTCAGGTTAAAAAAACCAAATTTCTATTTTTTGTATAATGAGATATTTTTAAACTATTGGTATTCTGAGTACACATCTCTTTTTATTACAATCTTGGATATCTGATATACAATATTTTTTTATAAAGTGATGACTTTTTGATGGGGTTCTTGGATTCTATTGCATGTTTCCTCCTGCACATTTGTTAAGGAGTTCTAAGATTCCAATATAATATTTACAGTGTTTATTTTCTAATAAATAATATATTTCTATATTTATCTGCAAGAGTCCTGTGTATTTATGCTCATGCATAAATAGAAAAATATATTCCTTTGTTAGATTAGTTTGATATTTTATATTTATATCAAGTATAGAGTCCGTTATATTTAAAAAATATTGCTCCATTCCACTTAGGGAATTTGAATATGAATGTTGGTTTAGAAAATTATTGCAAATGACAAGCAAGAATACGCTTAATGCATTTGACATGAAAGAAACTCCAGAGCATAAAAGATTTAAACTGTCTTGATGCGCAACAGATAGACCCTTACAGGATCCACTGATAGCTTTGTTACTCCTTTTGACTCAAGCAGTTCACCAAATTTGTGGCCCAGTGGAGTTTTTCTATTGGGAGGAGAATCTGATGGAGTCATGTATCTTTGAGCCAATCTTGTTTATTTACAAAGAATGTACAAATGAGCACAGAAGACAGTTTCCTTCTCATAATTCCAAGTCCCTTTCAGCCAGGACTAGCACCAAAGAATGCTCTCTAGGCTTTTTGCAGGGCCGGGCTCCTAGTTCTGTTCAGACTGTGTCTGGTGCTCCCTTTTTTCCCATGTTCTTTACTCTCTCTCACAAATACATAAACCTTTGCAAAACAGTAGCAAGCCAAGCCCCTCTGCCCACATGTGCCTTGTTTTGGCCTTGACATGTGCCTGTGTTTGGGATGGATGGAGACCACCATGGTTTCAACTACGTACTTACAGAAAGGAGCTTATTGGCTGGCTTCTTACAACTATCTTATATGAAGGGCATTGGCTATACCCCTATTTCAAAGAAGTTGAAATCAATCCATAACAAAATAAAAGATGAAGGGAGGGAGAAGTGTAACAAAGAGATTTAGCAAATTGTGCTCCTCCTAGTGCTCTAGGAGGCATCTCTGCATAAGAAAGCCTCTAGTTCTCCCCCAGGATAGTGTGGCTCTGCATCACCCATAATACCAGGCTGTGCCCTGAAAGGCGCAACCTAGTTCTAAATGTGTATAGTCATTGTGACAGGGAATCATCCCACTCCTATCTATTTTCGATCCTCAAACTCCTCAGACACCTTCTTCTGGTCAAACACCATGTGCAATTAATTTACAGTTTTTGCACCACTTTTACAAACTTGTGCAGCTCTGTATTTACAAGCATACAATCCGTAGCTCAATCAACCAAGGAGGTGGGGGGGAGGAGGAGAGGCAGAAGGTCTCTCTCCTGGCTCTGACTCCCAAAAGCTTGCAAGTCTGTCTCATCTCCTCCCTCCCATCTGAGTATTGTGTGTGTTTTTAATTCTGCAATCCCACATCATTCTTTCTGAGGTGTGACTGATTAAAATACACAGAAAAAAGTATTTTCAAGGTGCTAAAATGAAATGCCTTAAAACAAGAAAGTGTGTTTCCTCCTTGTTAATCAGCCAACAACTGTATCAACTTTTGCTGGTTATAGTACTGAGCTGTCTCCACCACTGCCAGCAATAGGAACCAAACACCTAACACTGTTATCATTTCTGAGATATCCCAATCAATAATTGCTTCAAGTGTTGTATGGGGTAATAACATGAGAAGACTCCATGTTTCTAAAACTAAACTGTCTCTTTACTGAGATAACTATTTGCAGAGATGCAGCAACTGCAGCTAATGTTCCAGCCATGTGCGCACACAGTTGATTCCTTGTACCTCCTCCAAACTTTTCCCTCCTGCAATCTGGGTTTCTCTTTCCAAGTTCTATACAGGTAGCTATAACCACCATTGAAGTCTTTCCCCATGTGTAACTTTCGAAAGCAAGGCTGCTCTTTCTGCGCATCCTGATTTGATGATTTTCAAAGGCTCCATTATTCTGAAGCTATTAACAGTGTAATTTCTACCTAAAAGCTGTACAACTAGTTTTGAATAATCACACAGAAATAAAACTTTCAGAGAGTCTGGATTCTCTAATTGGAAAAATGCTCAAGACGAATTTCAGAGACACCAAGTTTCTTTGTGTTATCCTAAAACAGTTGGTATTATTGAAAAGACCACAAACAGTGCTGGTGACATGCTAACTTTTCAGTATTCTCAAAAGAAGAAAACAAGAATGTCTATGAACATACTCAGTATGTTATCTTGAAAGAGAGAGACTAGTATTGCAAGTCCATTACACTGAACAAGCTGAAAATACACTCTTAAGTGTATTATGATGGGATAGTTTAATTTGAGCAATTGATTTTGGATTATCGGCAGATAAGTCTGCTCAATGGTCTGTGGGAATGCTGGATGGGATGGGAACTGAGTTATTGCAGAGAAATCTTTTTTGGGTGCTGGCTGGTGAGTCTTGCCCACATGCTCAGGGTTTAGCTGATCGCCATATTTGGGGTCGGGAAGGAATTTTCCTCCGGGGCGGATTGGCAGGGGCCACGGAGGTTTTTCGCCTTCCTCTGCAGCATGGGGCATGGGTCGCTTGCTGGTGGATTCCCTGCAGCTTGAGGTCTTCAAATCTCATTTTTGAGGATTTCAACAACTCGGTCATGGGTTCGGGGTTGTTATAAATGTGTATGGGTAGGGTTTTGTGGCCTGCCTTGTGCGGGAGGTCAGACTAGATGATCATATTGGTCCCTTCTGACCTATGAGTCTATGAGTCTATAAGTGTGGAAAAGTTCACTGAAAAGGAGAGCCAATACAAATTCATAAGGTCAGTTATTCAAAATGAGATAATGGAAATAATAGCTCTAAAAATCCTGAGGGATGTTTGAGAAGCTTTCTGTAAAGTGGTATACAATTATGGCAGATGAAACTGACTTTAACAAAGAGCAAGTGGTTTTATGGCTGATATACGTGGATGATTACGTGAATGTTCATAAAGAGTTCTTTGGACTGACCAGTATATAGCCTGTGTATCAGCAGAGATAATCCCATCAGAAATTAGAGATATATTGTTGCATCTAAATGTGAAGATGAAGAAATGTGATGGATAATGTGATGAAGGTGCTGTTAATATGGAAGGTGCTGTTAATATGGCAGGCTTAATTTATGAATTCATAAAATTAGTTTAAAAAGTTGCCCAAGATGACAGTTTTCAGGAAATAATATATTAATTGTGACGCTCGTTACCAAGCATGCATGGCCTCTCTCCAACAAGATTGACTCTTTGTGCAGAAACACTGTCTTCAATTTCTAAGAACTACCTTGCACTGTGTGCTACCTCCATAGTTGCAAAGGATGAAACAAAAAAGATCCTAAAAATGAGAGCTCAAATTGGTGGCATAGCAGCTCAAATGGAAAAGTTTAACTTCCTTTCATATTGACCTAGATAAAAAGAATCTAAGCAAATCAGACAATCTGTTCAAAATTCTGCCAAGGTCAAACTTTTAACAACAGGAAGCCAATCTCTCATGAAAAGGATACTTAATTTACTTCAGTTCATCCAATCAGATGAAAGCTACAACTTATTCGGGGAGAAGTAATCAGAAAAGCTCAAAATTGGAGATAGAACACCTCTACTTCAGAGGAAGAGAAAACTTAAGAGAAATGCAAACAGAGACATGAACCCAGCTACTTAAGTTCAGCAAATGAATGTTACAAGTACTTGTACTTGGAAGTAATTGAGTTTACACTGTCTACTATTCAATAAAGTTTTGAACAGAAAGGTACAAAATTAGCCAAGATCTTGGAACTCTCCTAACAACTCCAAATGTAACAAAAACACAAGTTTAAGACATTTTTCAGGTGTATGGTTTCAGTTTCAACTTGTTACAAGCCAGTTTACAAAAAGGTAACTGAAGTCAGTTCAGAAATATCCAGGTTTGCTCAGCCAAACTGAACATTAGCTGTTTTCTGAAGTGGTTTAAATTGGTAAAAATAATTTTGCTAGTACTAGGAACTAACATTGTAAATAAGCATAGTTTCAGTACTCTATGTTGCATTAAAACATTGCTTCAATTTGCAACAAGACAATCAGGGTATATTATTTGCCACGTACATCATATTAAGATCGATGGCTTACAGATGTTGCAGAATAACTCATTTCAAGAAATCCAGGTTGAGAATCATTGTTAAAGACCATTTCAGATTGGTAAATCTAATTTTTTTAAAAAAAGTAAAATCAATACTTTAATGGGTAAGTTTGTATGATGATTAAATTTGTCCACTTTCAATAAAGTGGGATAAATGAGCTTCTTTTCCAAATTCAGTATTTCTTTTCTTTATTCATGAAATTAATACATTTTGGGGATGGACGGGGGGATTTAAAACCCAGTCCTCATTTTTCTACACCTATATGTGCAGATTAAAGCTTCTCAGTTGAAGACTGAGCTTCTGGTCAACAACCGTAGGCTTGCTTACATTTACACAACAAGTGATAGAATATACATGAGAGTATTTGCACACACAAAATTGTGCATAAATGTTATTTGCATATTTGAGCATGCAAAATGGTTTATACAAAATTACAGGCCACATTTCTCTTTAATGTGGCCCCAGATGCTTATTAGATTATCACAATGCTGTTATTTGCATTTGTTTGGAAATTTTTGTGAGACAAGATTACTTTTTCAAAACAATGTTGCAAATATGGTAAAGATAGCTATTAAAGTGTATATCATAAATCCCATGTCTTTTTCTAGAAAGGATAATCAATTTCAAACTGAATTTCGCAGTTCCTGGTATGCATTCTTTCCCAAAATATTGGGAAGAGAACATAGTAAACTTCTGCAGACAGGGAAGAAAGAGGAATGTTTTTTAAGTTAGTGTATATGTCTGGGACTTGTATCAGGAGACATGCCCTCCCTGCAAAAAAGTTTAAATGAAAAGAGGATGCTGGGAAATTGGTATATTTACTAATGTCAGACCTAAAAACAAAAAATTAAACTCACAGAATAAGTACAGTTAAAGGCTATGATATTATACCAGCAATTAAAGATTGGAGAGTATCTGTAAATTCCCCTGTATTGTTAAATCACTTTCTGTTGAAACTTCGCCAGAAATATGTGTTTGACAGCTGAGCTCATTAGCACAAAGGTTTCCCTGCTGCTATTCTGTTCATGCCATTTTCTTCATTCAGCACAAATCCACCAGAAGCAGGAAAAGACTAACCAATTTTCAGCCACATGATGCCTGTTGATCAGAATAGGTTTAAGATCATGCTTAAAATCTTCCTTTCCAGTTAAAAGACACAATAATTTTCCTGAATCACAAAACTACAAATTTCTTAAGTTACTTAAAAGCCTTTTAGAATGTACCATTTTGGGTATGATTCTCTCTATTTGTCAAGTTCTAGATACAATATATTATACAAACTAAATCAATCCTCTGGAGTAAAAGCACTTCAACATACATTTTGTGATGTGCAAAAGCATCTCTCCTGGGCAAATGTTAAATAATTAAATATTCCAATGAAGCGATAATACAAAAACTTTATATTAAGAAAAACCACGTGTGTATGGATTATACACCATCTCCTATATGGTGAAAAATATAGCCTGAATTATTTCAGTTATCTCCCTTCTTACATACACGTTCCTTTATCCATGAGACCAGTTAAAGTTAAAATCTCTTATTTCCCATACCTGGTCTCCAACTCGGGTGAATGAAAAAAAAAATAGTACTTAAGTAATTTTTGGAGCTCACAGAAAACTCAACATATTTATGGCATAAAATATATTTCAGAAACACAGTTGACTAGACATTTCATTAAACCTAAAGAAGAAGAAGAGGGTTAGGATAGCTATCAGAGATTTATTTAAAAGATTCTTTGTGTCACCAGTTTGTGAAACAGGCGTCTAAATGTGATAGATGGGACTGGCAAGGTAAAAAATTCAAGGCCACAGTTGGGCAATTATGGCACATTTCTGCCAGCTTAACTCACAGTGCCTTACTATATAGGTAAGTCCAGCTGAAGTCAATTAGCCTCCACAACAGAAGGGTGGCAGAAGTGGGCCTTTAGCAATAAATAACATCAGATGTATTGTAACACTCGCTTATAGCAATCATAATGATTTATTGGAAAACAGCACGTAACACCCTTAGTACCACAGCACCTCTTTCATTGTGCACAGCTTTCACAGGTGTGCTGAGATCATAGCCCAGAGATCTTCACTATTTTTCAAGTGGTGGCTACTCTGGCAAAAAACCTTCAATGTGAGAGCCACATCAACTACTAAAATAACACATTAACCATATGGCCTTATTGTGGCCACTACTTTCTCCAGCCATCTCGTTTTCTGTAGTTGTTGATCTGCTTTGGTTCGTTTAATTAATATTTACAGTTACGTTCTTATTTGCTTTTTCTCCTGTTTCACTTTCCGTTTTTGTCCTCAATGGAATTAAGAATCTATCCATTATTTCCACTAACTCACTCAGGCCAAAAAATAACATACAACACAAATGATTGAATACTCTGAGTTCTACGTTGGTTGCTATGGTAATATCATGGTTATTATACAACGGATATACTTAGATGTACTTATTGGCACACACTGTATCATGTGGTCAATGTGATGTGTAAAGAAGGAGGACTTTGATAGGCTCAGTACATATTCTATTGTTAAAAATAAAATAAATTGGAATATAAACAATTAGTCAGGGAGCCACATTTAGGGTCGATGGGAGCTGCCACTGGCTCCCAGGCTTTGCAATGAAGAACACTGCCATAGCCTTTCATGCTGACTAATACTGTCTCAGGGTATGTCTATACTGATGGCAGCAAAGTCGCCGCCATCAGATTGACCTATCTAGATCAATTGAGCGGTCAGTGAAGACCTGCTCAATCGATCCAGAAGTCGACGTGGTTAATCCACCCCCTCAAGTACCTTCCTATCGGCACAGTGCAGTGAAGATGGCATGCAGAAGGGAAACACAGCAGTCAGTGGGAGGTAGCTAGTCTGCATAGCTTGCGTAACTCCCATCGACTGCTGCCAAATTGCCAGGTGAGTGTAGGCCAGGGCTCTCTGTTTCTTTGTACTCCCCCATCTGTTGTCACTTGTCTTGTTAACATAGCGACCGCCTCTCAGGGTGATGGGTTAACTGCACTGACTCTTGTTAATGTAGAGCATGTTCATTACAGCACTACTGCAGCACAGCTGCATTGGTGCAGGTTCACCAGTGCAACGTTTTAAGTGTAGACTTGCCCTTAAATTGTAAACTCTTTAGGGCAGGGACTGTTTTTTTTTGTTTTATGCCTGTATAGTGTCCAGCAAAATGGATTTCTAGGTCATGACTGCAACTCTTAGGCATGATGATAAAAACAAATAAACAACAACAAATACTCCTAATAATAGCTAATAATTAAGAATGGTTTTGCAATTTAACAACTCATGTATCTTGCAAAGAGCAGAACTGGTCAAAATATAGGGGAAAAACTGCAGGAGATATCACTGAAATATGAATCTTTTTCAAACTTGTAACAGGTTCTAGCATTGGATTCTCTCACTTTTCAAATGTAGTGGGAGTGAGAATTATTACAATCTGATGCCTACTTGGTGGTCTATCCTTAATGAGACTCCAGTTCCAGTGGTCAAGTGTC
>ML675609.1:23134511-23214756 GCA_007922155.1 Mesoclemmys tuberculata | reverse complement strand
AGCTGAACTTTGAGGCCATTTCTAAATGCTGAGGTTAAATCACTAATAAAAAGCAACTCCCTTGCATGAAAATTACTGTCTTATCCCCAATAATCAAAAACCTCAATGAAACAAAAACTACTACTTGACAATTATGGTACCATTCAGCATGAGTAAGTAAGTATCAGTCTGGCCTTTAATGAACATTAAGCACCTAAGATGTATTCTTTATACAATAATCAGTATTCAGACACTGAATAAGATCCAGTTCTCAAAATCCCTTGTATTCATTATCCAGTGAACAACTGGTGATCTCATATTCAAAGTCTATATACAGTCAACTCTGAACTTACAGTTCCACTTGTTAGCAGCCATTCTTTGAGCTATTTGAGTGGAAGAGAAGCGCAATGGTGCAGTGACTCATTCTTCAAAAAGTGCAAAATGAATTAAACAACTAATATGCCAGTTTTTCATGAGAGTTTAGGTAGGTAATGATTGGCAAAGGTCATCTCTCTAATGATTGGCTTACAATAGTGCTCCATAAAAAGGGTTTACTTTTTGTTAATTTTTCAAAGGAATGACATTGTATTTTGTAAAAAATAAAGTCCATACATAATTAGGAAGTTCTGAAGGACATGGGGAACATGAGGACAATTGCTCCTGATTCAATTCTCTAAAATTGCAATAATTTCATTTTTCTCTTTCGCAAAAATCTGTCTGCAGGTTCTCATAATGAAGTAACTGTAGTGGCGTAGAGAGACATCTTGAGATTTATAGCTAATACCAGAGCTCAAATAAGCTGGATAATATTATGCATGATGGGAAGCAATTACTTTGCTATTACTAACATATGCTCAAGCTCCTTCTGTTTAGTCACTTTTAAGGATCTTTTGTAAAAAGACTTCACACACTAAAGAGACAACTCATCATAACTTTAAAGCACTCTGCACCACGTGGGCAAATTTTCATGGTCATGACAACTAAAGAGTATTAACACTAACTAAAACCAGCCTACAAGGTGGCATCTGCAAATTTCTCTGAATAGTTGTACCAAAGTATCTCAGTCCATACTAGCAGCGAAGTTTATACCAGATCTGCAGAGATCAGGATTGAACATATGTACTTGTGTCTGATAGCATAGTGGTTTTGCAAACAGTAGGATAAGAACACCAACCTACATCTACTTGTGATTTAAGCAGGAAAGTGATCTTTGTTCTCTTAAGTTACTTGAGGCCCCTATTATTACTTTTCCGTGGTGTAATTATTTTCCTGTAAGAATGTTAATTACCCTCCAGATAAACAAATCCCTCAACACCTTTAAATGTTCGTTGATATGCCCAAAGCATTGTTCATATTTTATTTATTTATACTGATTATTCTGATCTACTTTGATTAATCTGGCCCATCTTCTCAGTTAGTAGACATCTAACACCTTGGGCACCTTTTTCCGGATTGAGAGATACCTTTTTTACGCAAAGATTCCTAAACTTTTTATATCATTTCTTAATTAAGTAGCTGGAGTCCATTTTTCCTCTCCCGTGCAAACAGACCAAAGTGACCCAGACAACATAGCATTATGAATTTGTTTTGTCTTTTGCTATCTGAATTAGTTGCGGAAGAAGAGTGAACATCATAACAACTGCCAGTGTTGACTATGCTACATGGAGCAATTATAAGAGAATGTGGCTGATGCTAGTTTGCTCTGATGATAAATCAAGAGCTCTACAACTGTTTTATCAACTCTGAACAAGTAAGGAATTTTTCAGGGTTGTTTTTTTGTTTTTGTTTTTTTATTTAAAAAACCTGTTTGTCAAAACAAAAACTTTGTGCAGGACCATATTGTTTTTTATGAAACTGTCATTAGGAACATTTCGCAGGTCTGAGATAGAATTTCTCGTCCAAGACAAACCCCTACCTCTGAACAGCTAATAGCCCAGTGAAATCAGGCAGAACAGGGACTTGAACTTGGGTATCTAATCATCCTAAGTGAATTCCCAAACACCAGGCTATTGCTAATTATGAGATAGGGCTCTCTATTTTGTGAATAATTTGAAAGGTCTGCTTTCTATTCTGCATCAGAATGAAAAATATTCAGTAATCTCAAAGTCTTTCAGAAAAATTGAATTCTTGTTTTCCAGCCAGCCATGCTGATTAGCACACTGACCCTTCACTCGCAATATTTGATGTAGAATTTAAGCAAAATTGCCATATACAAATAAGATTAAACTTTAACATGACAATTGCAGGTCATAAACGCAAACAGAGGGCAATGAAAAAACACGTGCATAAAAGTGATAAGTAAACTTGAAACACTGAAAATTGTTAGAATTTTATCTGTATAGTACTCAAGTAAGTATAATGTATTAAAATGTGATTGCAAATAATTATCTTCAATTGATGGCTATAAGATTAGACATTGTGGCTTTTTTGATAACATGTGGCTCACAATATGGTACAAACTATTTATTGGTTACAGATTATATGAACAGCTGTGCCTCTCGTGGGAAAGAATTGTATGAAGGAACATTAACTCCCTAACAAATTGATGTAAGTTGACTTCCTGATGTTCCACACCATTTTTTAGTTTTAAAAATATCTTGTTTATTACTAAAAATTATGGATTGACTAACTGCAGAGATTGGATCTAGATTTCAAATGCATCTTAGGGGATGTCTGGATGTGGGGTTTAGCTTGAACACCATCTCTACTAAAAATGCAAGTAACCTCTCAAAGTGTAGAACAGTAAGGACAGCCGACAACTACAATTTTTAACTTTATTCCTGTTCATACTCTGGTGGTAATCTGATACTTGTACATTTTTAGCCACCAGTCAAGTCCAAAATATTTTTCACAATGAGAAATTGTACAAAGATCACCATGAACAATAGCAATTGTGGGAATTGGGCAGTATCTGGAGGGATTTACACTTCCTCCCGCCCAAAGTCTGGGGATTTCTAAAAAAAATGTGCCTCTTCCCCTATATCCCTATATGATTGATACTACTCATATTTGGTACCAAATTACAAACTGTCATATAAATAAGAGGGTATGTGATGGTTACCACACCTGTGAAATATCAGCAAAGGTAAGGAAAAGGTATTTGCTGCTTTCTCCAAAATCCCTGGAGACCCATCTGTTGGAAAGTATCCTGGAGAGAACACCTCACTATTGACAGCTAGACACCAAGAGGAGTGGGACAAGAAAAGTTGACCTAAGAAGAGAAGCAGGCTATTTTGTTGCCTGGGAAACCATCTGCCTGAGCCTCTGTCTGATCACTCTGCCCCCTTCCCAATGCAGGGGCATTGGTGATTTCTTTATTGTCCCATGGAATAGCTTTCTGATATACTGTCAGAAGGAATTAAAATGGGGAAGTGTCTTCTTCATAGCCCCTTCCCACCTCAGGCTCTCCTCCTCTGATTTTATAAGGAGAAACCAACTTCCACATTCTGAGTGCCTGCTGACCTGTCTTTGGCCTCTTTGCTAAGACTTCCAGTCAGGCTGGAAATGATGATCTGGACACCCATCTAGTGACAGATTACTGGAAATGGTGATATGGATACCTGTCTAATGATGGACTTTAGAAGAACCAGTGATCGTGCTGTATTTGGGAAAGGAACTGAAAGCTTGTTTGCTTATCCAAACTATCCTTAACTACTTGCTCTTTGTTCCCTTATCTTTGTTATCAGGATCCCTGACCTTTCTTCCAGCAGCAGGAGTTCTCACCAGGAATTTTCAGGAGTACACTCTGAACCTTTATTGATTGTTGGCGTTTTGGGGGAAGAAAACAGGTAAAGGAAGGGGAAAACTAGGAACATGTATCCCCCTTGGTAGCAGGAATTAATCTACCAGTAGTGGATGAAGCTACCAGGATCTATCTTCAACAGTCTCCAGAGACACTCTTCTCTTACACCTTCATCTGCAACCATTTTGAGATGTCACAAAATACACATAGACTTTCCTCTGACTGTAGAAAAGCTAATCCAACAGGGTTAGGCTGATTGGAAAGATTTTCCGCAGCCTATGAAGGCTACAGTGCCAGAGGCCCAGAAGAGCAGAATCATTTGGGTACAGAGATCAGACTGCTAGATCCCAATAATATGGGTAACAGGCCAATGATTCTCTCTCTGAGGCCTCCAGAAGGGGAACTAGTTATCCAGCCACCAATGAAAACATATTTTTAACTCTTTGAAGTCCTTTTCACAGAGCCAGCTCCATTTAGTTGTTTGGGCAGCTCCAGCCTTAGCTCGACCTTCCTTCTCCCCGTTATGTATTCCTCTTACCTCCTCTCCACCTCACGCCAAAAACCATGTTGCCCCTTGATTGTGCACAACGTGCACAGAACTGCAGCTCCTCCTCCACGCTGCTTGGCACGTTGCTGTGGCTAAATGTGCCACAGCTGGACAGTCACTTCAATGCCTGTACCCTCTCCAAAAATTACTATATCTCAGGCTTGTTGTTTTGTGATCCTGTTGGTTAATATAACCTTTACAGACTGGGGGAGGCCTGGGCAGCATTTCCACTGAGCCAGCCTACCTCAGTTTCATGGATCTTAAATGGTCAGTGCAGCAGGACAGGAAGAAGTGTTTTTGCCATCTCACTTACAATAATGTGTGTGTACTCCTGTGAGAATGAATCTCATAAGATTATTGTAATAAAAAAGTATCTGTCCTTTATTAGCTAATTTCCTTTTATTTCTAGAAATATATTTTAGATTAGAATGAGCTGAAAAATACATATTCATGATGCAGTTATGAAACCTAGATGAATGCATCAGATCATTAGAGGAGTTTTGTTTTTATATATTCTAGTCCTTCAAATTCAGCTAACAATTGTAATTGACTCACTACTCCAGAGGTTGCATACCCTCTGAAATAGACATTTATAAACAGAGTAATTAAAAACATGCAAAGTCATTTCTGCATTGGAGTGCTATGTTTGAACTATCACTCAAAATCACTACAATGTCAATTTCTCTTTACCTTAAAATGGAAAAGACTTAACAAGCCAACAACCTATGTCTTTGCTTTTTGCATTATTAGAAATTCTTCACCTTGGTAGCAATTTGTTGATATCAAGCTAAAGAATTTAAAGGAAAAGAGATCTTTCTGTTCTGTCATTGCTATGGTTATATAATAGAAGTTCAAAACTTTTAAACTACAGTTGAGCAAAGGATTTGTGTCTCTCTGTAGAAATTCTCTATGAAGATATACTGAAAAACAGGATAATGTGAAATTGAAGATCAACTTATTTTTTAGTAAGTTTCTGCAAAAATCTGTTGATTCACAAGATGCAAAATTCAATTAGGCTGCATGTATTTTTTCAAAATGTAGCCATTCACAAATATTAAAAATGGCTTACAGTATTTAACTACCGAACAAGCATCTTCATAAATCAAAGCTAGCATTAGTGTAACTTTACTTGTGTTTAAATACTCCAAGCATGAGCAAACAATGTTTGAATAGCTTACCCACAAAGAGTACAGCCAAATAAGAGGGAAAGAATCATTTGAATCATCTTATTGTTTGGTGGCTGATTTGCACCCGGTTTTGCCACAACATAATGGATAATTTTAGTATAGTTAGATTATGTTCAAAACCTTTAACAAGTGATGTGAAATCCCTCATGTATAGGTCTTACATAGTTATGCATTGAGATCTGCAAACACCATTATTGACTTCAGGTTCATGCACTAGTGACTTTCAAGCAAAGACTAAAAGATCAGGAAATCATAATACATTATTTTTGATTACTTAACTACAAAGGCAAATATCTTCTAGATAAAATGTATAGATTCTTCTATAGTATATGCCTGATACAAGCGGTCATACATCAGAGCATCTGGATATTTGATTTATAACTTAGGCCCTGTCTACACTTACCTCCGAGATTCAGTGGCAGTCGACGGGAGTTACACAAGCTACACAAAAAACTTGCGTAACTCCTGTTGACTTCCCTGCTTTTGTTCTGTGCGCCGTCTTCACTGCATTGAATCGATGGGAAACGCGTTCCTTTCAACACAGCACTACACCACTTGAGAAGGTGGTCTTAATATGTCAATTTCTGGATCAACTGAGCAGATCTTTACTGACCACTCAGTTGATCCAGAGAAATCGATTTGACAGCAGCAAATTTGCTACCATCAGTGTAGCCATAGCCTTAGTATTAGATTCTGACCTTTGATGTAATTTATTTATGTATGGTAGCTTATTCTAATGGTTTTAGGACACATTGAATAGAAAGATTTGCCTAGGGAACATGTCCTGAAATGTATTACCAAAGGTGTATTGGATTCAGTAGCAAAGAAAAACAGTCTTTCTGGAAAGTGTTAGCAAATGAAGATTATGACTAATGATCATGCATGCAGGACGCCTTTTTGCCTCTAACCATTGCTTTTAGTCATCATGGATAGTTCACATGCTGTTTAGTCAGGGTGGCATTTTTTTTTATTTGGGATATACATTTATTTTGAGCCTCTATTATGGTGTATTAAAATAGTCTCTGTGCAGCATGCAGGAATTTCACTCTTTTGACTGTTCCTTTTAATTTCCATTTAACTAGCTTCCTCATTTTTGTGTAGTTTTCCTTTTTGAAGGTAAATGCTGCTGTGATAGGTGTCTTTGGTATCTGCCCCTAAAAGGATGTTACATTGAATTGCCGTATGGTCGCTATTACTGAGTGGTGCAGCTATAATCACCGCTTGGACCAGATCCTGTGCACAATTTCGGACTAAATAAACAACTGCCTCACCTCTTGTGGGTTCCAACGAGCAATCATTTATGATGTCTAGAAATTTTATCTCTGCATCCCTTCCTGAAGTGATATGTACCAGTCAGTATGAGCATAGCTGAAATCCCCCATCATTATTTTGCTTTCTGCCTTTATAGCCCACTAACCTCCCTTACCATTTCACAATCACTGTCAGTATCTTGGTCAGTAATACATTCTACTGCTATACTCTTATTCAAGCATGGAACTTCCATCCACAGAGATTCTATGGTACAGTTTGATTGAAGATTTTTACTATATTTGACTCTTTCACATATAGTGCAACTCCCCTACCAGAACAACCTACTCTTGTCATTCCTACATATTTTGTAACCTAGTATCACGATGTCCTATTGATCATCATCATTTCATCAAGTTTCTGTGATGCCTTTTATATCAATATCCTCATTTAATACTGGTCACTCAATTTCACCCATCTTAATATTTACACTTCTAGCATTTATCTATAAGCACTTGTACATTTTGTCAATATTTAATTGCCTGCCTACAAGTTTTTTATTTAAATAGAACTCTTCTATATTTGACTGTTCCTTGCTAGCTCCTACCTGTATTTTACCAACTTCTTCCCTATCCTCTTTAGTAGGATATAGAGTTTTCCCTTCAATATATTCATCTATAAAGGATGTGCCTGCCCAAACCAGGTGCTCCATCTTACCTGTTGACCTTCCCCCAACTTCTAGTTTAAAAAATTTTCTATAAACTTTTAAATTTTATCTGCCAGCAGTCTAGTTCCATTTTGGTTTAGGTATAGCCCATCCTTCCTATATCTGTTCCTCCCTTCCCAGAAGGTTTCTCTGTTCCTAATAAAACTAAATCTGTCTTCCCTATACCACTGTCACATCCACACGTTGGGACTATGCAGTATTGCCAGTCTTTCTGGTCCTGTGCATGGAACTGGAAGCATTTCAAACAATGTTGCCATGGGGTTTTGGACTTTAATCTCTTACCTAGCATCTTAAATTTGGCATCCAGGACCTCTCTCCTACTTTTCCATACTTTTATCACAACCACTGGCTCTCCCCAACACTGCACATACGTCTGCTTAGATGTCTCATGAAGTCTCTATCCTTCATATTTGGTAGGAAATTTACCATGAAGTTATCCTGGTCATCAGAAACTCAACTATATATATTTCTAATGGTTGAATCCCCCACTACTCTTACCTTGCTCTTCCTAGTAACTGGGGTCCCCCCCCAAGAGGGGAAGCCCCCTGTGCAAAAGGATACCATGACATCATCTGCAAGGAGGGTCCAAACTATGGGATTTTTCCTTCCACTCCATCTTGATATTCTCCTTCCCTGGGACCATCCTTCTCCTTAACTGCACAGAGGCTGTCAGACTGGGAGTGAAACCGCACTATTGTGTCCCCAAAAGACCAGGAAGAGGAAGCCGGGGGTCGGGGGTGGGTGGGCTCTCTGCGACTGTGGGACCTACTTCCGTTCCCTTGTGAACTCATGCACCCGGGCAGAGTTCCTCTGGGCGGCATCCGCTGGCTCCCTTGACACTTTCCTGGACCAGTGGGCACCGTCTGGGGTTCTCTGCTCAGTGTCTCGTTCTGGTATTCTTTATTTGACCCTGTGACCCCCATTCCCCTTCCTGTTTTTTCATTAGTTATTCCCCATACTCATTTGTATCCTGGGCTCAGTGGCTCCTCCTCTTAGGATGGGGGAGGGGCCTTTAGCTTGCACCCGCCCACTCCCTGGTTTACAAATAGACCACTCTCCTATTGCCCTCTGCCCTTGCTATATCACAATATCTAGAGAGGAATGTGTTCATAAACTTTGGTTCTACCTCACAGCAGGGTAGAAAGTGATCTGACCAGGTGAGGAATGTCCCAAGCCAGGTGCTTACACAAAATCAGACTCAAGTAATGAGGAAAACTCTAATGGCCCATTATCTCAATGGAAAGACATTTAGACAACTGGGGATTTCCACATGTTGAATATCTATAATGACTGAAGAAAAGAGATGGCAAACTATTTTTGAATGGAAGGCGTTTGAAATGAAAGGCATCCAGAAGCTGAGTGACAGCCTCTAAGCAGGAAGCACTCCGTAAAAGATTGGATCGCCCTCTTGCTTGGGGGATATGCTTGTAAAATAGGCAATAGATAACTTATATTGGAAAAGAAATTTTAACTAATGTTAAAGACTGAGGTTGCTTCTTTATGTTAACTTTCTAACTTTTATGTGTTTGCTTCCCTTATTCTTTCATCTTTGAAACTGTGTTTTTTCTGTTCAGTAAACTTTTTGTTTATTTTTACCCAAGCAGGGTGTGTGTGTGTGTGTGTGTGTGTGCGTGCGTGCGTGCGTGAGTGGAAAAGTGAACTGGCAAGTGGGTGTGAAGCCAGCCTCCTTCAGCAGGGATTGGCTTGAGTGTCTAGGAGTGAAGGACTTGAGGAGGAGAGATTTGGAGAGACTTGGGACTAAAAGGACTGTTGGTTTCATACTGCAAGGAGTACTTAGGATGGAGAGACATGCTTGTGGGCTGGCTACTGCTGTCAGTGACCTGAACCATATCTGCATGGCACCAACACATGCAGTGACAGAACCATTTGTGATCCCCAAAGTATCACAATAGGATTCAGAGAGATGGGAATGGCTCATGGGAGAGGAAATGAGAGTTAGGACAAGAGGGGATTCTGGAGGGAAATTCTGTGGAAATCCAAGTATGGGAAGAAACTTAGGCTGAGTTCTTTTCTGCTATTTAAGTTACCAATAAATTCCAACTCAGGTTCCAGACACTAAATC
This sequence comes from Mesoclemmys tuberculata, assembly GCA_007922155.1. Lineage (NCBI taxonomy): Eukaryota > Metazoa > Chordata > Testudines > Chelidae > Mesoclemmys > Mesoclemmys tuberculata. Next base: position 23,205,243 of record ML675609.1, on the reverse strand, counting down.
AGAGCCTATGCATGTTAAAGACAGAGCTGGAGATCAGCCCATTTGTAAGGAGATAACTCAAACTTCTGCTTAGGAAAGAAAAACACCTAAAATCAATGACATCAGAGTGGTGTCCAACAAAAAGTCAGGAGTTGCTGCTTTCCACATAGTGTTACTTGAAATACCCACATTTTCTCCCACTCTAAGAATACAAATATATTGAGAGAGAGAGAGAGAGAGAGACTTGTTTGGTACCTGTTAATGAATTTAATTTAATTTTTTTAAAATAAAATAATGAATGTGAAATGTTTTATTTCAGATATTTCAAAATTGAATTCCCATTCTACAGGAAATTTCAACATTTCAAACTTTTGTTCCATTTCAGAAAGAATTTTTAAAAATTTCCTAGGGAATAAGAATTTCACAATTGGACTAGCTCTATGCAGGAAGCTTAGCACCTCTTGGAAACATACACTGTTCAACTAGACTATCCAGGAAATTAAGGAGAAAGTCCCTAAGAAGTTCTACTGAGTTAAATAAATGGCCATTTTTCTTATAAACTGGACAAATCTTGATAGATTTTTCAGGACAGCAAAAACATTTTCTGACACCCTGAAAAATTTCAAATATTTTCTCCAAATCCCTCAGGCATTAGAGTTCTTAAAATGGTTTGAAATATTAACATTGGCAAAGCTACCTGCCTTTCTTCTGATATTTTTAGAAATAGCTAAACCATTTTTGCAAGAAATTAAAACAAATAAAAAATTAAACATGAGGCACAGACTTAGAGGAGATCCTGTTCCCACTGAAGTTAAGGGCATAGCTCTAACTGAAGTCAACGGAGCCAAGATTTCAAACAAAGCATGCAGCCCAAACAGTTAGTATACCAAAGTTATAATGTGCTGCTAGACAACCTAATTATAAGCGTCACAAAAGCTCTCCTATAATCCATTAAAATCTATGTAAATATACTTTCATTAAACAAAAACTAAAATAATTTTTTTAAAGTAGACCAAATTAATGTCCTTGAAAATAGCTTTAATGTCATGACTATCATTATCTCCTGTTTTCCTATTTGATTGCAAAGGCACATGGGAAAATTTTGTTCTAACATATAAATATTTAGGAATTCTAACAATCCTTTTAACATATTTAACTTCCACTCATCAAAAGAATATAGGGTCAGATAGCACTCCACTGCTTGCATTTCAGGATTAATTGGGCTAACAGATGGTCAGGCATCTGCTCTGGAAGCTGGTGATGACACCCACAGACATCGGCAGTGCTTCTGGTTTTTTGCAATTGATTTATTCTTTGAGACATGAATGTCTGCTTCAATGCTTTCATTTAAAGGTTTAATAGAGTTAACTTGATGTAGAAGAGGAAAGATGCATGCTTACATTTTTATGGACTGTGATTGCCAGGGGTTCAATTGTCAGGACAAGTAGGAAGATAATAAGGGACAACCTTATTGCATTTCTCCTGCCTAGAGGGAAGCAGGCAAATACTAAACAATTAGTGGCTACTCGTGCATGTCAAGAATTATACAATAATGCTGTCCCCCCGGTGAATGTACTTCAGTGCAAGAATGAAATCCCTATCAGACTACTCTAATGTGTTTTTCCTGTGCATTAAAACAAAGCATGGGTGAAGAAACATACCAGACAATTAACCCAGATACTTCCGCCACCTAACACTGTTAAGAGATTTTCTTTAGAAAGAAACCCATATGATCAGAATGTACTAGCTTATTGATGGCAACTATGTTGGACAAACTTTAAGTATTACTATTAATTAGCAAGAGTGGCCTATATGATGTGCATAGGTAGATACACTCTTTCTGGTCAAATTATGTTGTCATTTCCAAGACTGAGTAACCAGGAAGTCAAAAACGAATGTTCAAAGACAATGGGTCAAGTTTTGCCCTAATTTACACACCACTGGTTTCTGTGGGGCTGCAGTTGGGTAAGTCAGTGCAGAATCTGGACCAACAGATACACAGTGCCTGTCCCAAAAAAAAATAACCAGCTCTAGTTATTCATTCTGGGGGGTTTGACTTGGGGAATCCCTAGGGCACACAACATTTGATGATAGCATCAGTTTCTGTGCTTCCTGTCTGAAGAGCAGTTGGAAATATGTCAACATTTTCAAGGTCCCACAGCAGTTCTGAGTCTATGTCCTCCACCTATCTGATGAGCATTTCTCCTGGAAAGGCAAGCGTCTTGGGATAAGGAAAGAAAAAGTTACTACATTTGGGATCAAAGAGAGACTGAGGATTAAGGAAGGAAAGGTGGTGATGAGGAGTCACTGATACTCAAAAAGTTATATTTAGATAAGCTTCATGTAATTACACAGTTTCAATCTTGAGTTTAGCTAATCACTAGTAAAAATGCCATAGATTATTAATTAAGGCAACAGCGTTATCAGTCCATTCTTGGTATAGACCAGTTATATTATAGACATTTACTTTATTTTGTTTACTTCACTATTATTTGTTTAAACATAACTAAGTTGTAAATTGCTTAACAGCTTCAAAAAGTTAATTAATACATTAACCATTTGTAATGAAATACAAAACCTCTGAAGTAAGTTGCATATATCTGTAGTGCATCTAAACATCTTTAAAGCTACTCCAGTATGTGTTGATTCCAATATATAACAAAAAACTGTCTCTGGACAATATTATTTTTAAGTTGCTTAGTACAGCATTATTACACATTTATATTAATAATTCATTGATGGAAACCCTTTTTCAAAAGTGTTGCTTTCTTCCTCATTACATTTAGCTGGGCAGTATTATAAAATGAGATAGTTCAAAATGGAGGCATACAAATTAGCTCACTCATTTTTGTTGCAAATTATAGGTAATCCAACTCCAACTTCTACTCAGTGACTGTATGGTGTCGAGGAACCCAAACTCAGGGGTCCTAACTTACATGTCCGTTGCCCAGCGGATGGTCCAAATTAGCCAGACAACAGGTTAGCAAAGTCAAAGTTTATTTATCCTTGCGCAAGGAGGTAGCTCGGTGGTGGGAGCGACCCTAAGCATACATTTCTTAAAGCTTATATAACCTTACACAAACAGGTCTTATACGTCACAGTTTCCATGGCAAAGACAAAGGCTAAGACAAAAAGTAAGGCAAAGGGCTCTTTATCTAAAAACACTTGGCCCAATACTTTTCACCCCCCTCTATCTGAACTACAAGGTCTTCCTTCACATTCCGTGCCTACTGGTGCCCAGCTCTCATAACTATCTTGTTATGGCAATAGATTCTAAGTCTAAACATCTGCTAGCAAAGCACTTTCTATCTTAGACCTTGACTGCTATACTCACAGACTAAAAATCAGTAAGGAAAGAGAATCCATCTTTTCCCCCATCTAGGGCAGAGAGACTCCATTTTAATTTTCCTCCACAATGGTGGACCAGAAATACTTTATTACAGTACTGTAGGCTGCTTTATTCCATTATACAGAGAGTACAGGAACACATACGATAAACAAACAAGAAGTAAGGGAGGGGTGGAGCATGGCTCCAACCTATAATACTCTTGTATCAACCCTTGATAGCCACTTCACTACATCCTTCCCCTCTTAATTTACAGCCCAGATGTCATCTATTAAATAGACAGAAGCAATTATTTTTCTGATAGGGTAGCACCTCTCAATGTCAGCTGAGGCCACCTTCAGGAGCAGAGATCCACTTTCTCCAATCTCTTGATACAGCAATTTTGTACATACCTCTATCTTGGGCATTCCCAGCAAAACTATGCACTCTCTTGGCCTCAGTTCCTCCAGATGTTCATCACTCAAAGGCAAAGGCTCTGGTGTTTGCACATCACTGTGCAAGCAGACATGCACTTGATGTTGTCTTATGACTTGACCATCACTTAAACAGACTTTAAAAGACAAGGGTTCAGTGTGCTATAGAACAGAATCCACACTGGCTGGCAAGTATTGAAACTTTTGGTATACACTAGGCCCTTTGGGCCAAACTCTGGTGTGGTCTACACTTCAGAAAATCCACATTCCTGAGCAACGCAGTAATACTGACCAAACTCCAGGTGTAGACAGTGCTATGCTGGTGGGAGGGCTTCTCCTGTTGACAGAGCTACTGCCTTTTGGGGAGGTGGAATAATATTCCAACATCATAGGTAGCAACTTCATTAAGTGCTACTGAGGTGCAACTGCAGCGCTGTACATGTAGACAAGCCGTCTCTTTTTAGAATTGATTCTCATTGTACTGTTCTTGAAAAGCTTGTTTCCTTAACACTTCCTACTCTGTGCTCAGATGGACTAAATCCAAATGAGTTCTTATCTCCCTTCCCTTCCTGATAGCTGGGCCAAGCTCAAGAGCAGGTTAGTTTAAGGAGTGGTTCTGTATTTCAGCTTCATTTCCAAGCTTCCATTAATCATCATTTTCACCCACTCTTTAAATGTAACTATTTGAAGTCCTCTCAGCTCTCTCTGTTAGGCTTTTGGAAGCTGGATGATATAAGGAAATTTGAATATGTTCAATCCCATTTTTGCTCAAAAGGTCTTAAAACTCCAGCTAATAAAATTTTGTCCACTGTCTGGATCAGGTACAACCAGTAATCCATGTGTGGCAAAAGTCTGAGCTTTTTAGAAGTAGCAGTGGAGGTCACTGAAGTCATCACATTCACTTCTGACCATTTCAAATGTGTATCCGCCAGACTTAGAAACATTTTTGCCCTAGATATGGGCTTGCAAATTCTACTTGTATGTGCAATTGTGGGTATCCTGGCCATTCCAGAGGCTGAAGGGGTGTCAGTGCTAGGATCTGCTGGTGGACCTGACACTTGTGACATCCTTTTACTACTTTTTCCAGGTTCTCATCTGTGTTTGCCCATCATACATAGTTCTGACCCAAAAATTTCGTATATGAAATGCCAGGTGTACTTTGTTGTAACCTTCTTAGGACTTTCTGTCATCCTTGTGGGGGACTAGTTAATATGTTAATATGTAAATAGTTAATCATGTATCCATTCTCTATGCTCAGTTCTGTACTCTTGGTCTTAAATGGGTGGAACCTTTTTCGCTCGTGTTGATTTGGCTAGCCCTGCAGAATGTGCTGCTGCACCCAGGACAGGATAGGATTCTGTCTAGTCGATTTTCCTTATCTGGGAAGCCTTTAATGGTACCTATTATTCCTGGAAATTCTGTAGCACCAGATTGTTCTGGTAATGGCAATCAGCTAAGGCCATGTATGCTGGCATGCTGACGCCCTGCTTTATAGGCTATCCTGGATCCTTAAATGGCTAAGGTGAAGCCCAACATTGTAATTTATTTTACACCAAACCTCACTACCTCCAATCTTTAAAGTATCTCCTTCAGTGCTGACAGATGTTCAGCAAAATTTGTGATGCTGACAATACTCCATATCACAATCTATTGCACTGGTATAAGCCCTTGTGAATGTTTAGAGTAGTAAATATCTTATAATCCTCTTCTAGCCTTCTCCACTGGTATGCCTGGAACATGTCCAGCTTACTACATTTTTTAACCCTATCTAACACTGCCAGCAAGTTCTTGATCTATGGAATGGGGTAATCATCTAACCTGGAGAATCGATTTAGTGAAATTTTATAAACCCCCCAACGTGGATGATCTTGTCTGATATAACCACAAGCACTTTAGGTGTGGCCCATCCAGAAAACTACACGGGATAAATGATGCCATTCTTTTCCAGCCCTTCTAAGCCAGTCTCAATCTTTTTTCAGAGGACATAAAGAATTGGTCTTTCTTTGAAAAGTTTTGGCTTGACCCCATCCTGAGTATAAATACTGGCCTTTACACCCTCCAAGGTCCCTAACTCTGTTTAAAATTGGCTGAAGGAACTCTTGTGATAATTGCGCTTATACATTTACCCTCACTGTAAACTTAACTGTGAAGAGTGAGTGAAAATTGATAAAATGTCACCATCACCTGCAAGAGCATACACAGATGGGAAAAGGTGCAAAAAAAAAATAGTCTGAATTAGTCCAAACAAAATAGCCTATTGATATAATTCAAGGACTGTGTTAAGATCATGCCTGGTAAACAAGAGCAGTGTGAGACCGGAAATCAATTAACCAAAATCGATGTGTCAGAAATTAGGCCTAATTGGTGGAAAAAATATTGAAGGGTTGAGCTATTCCACCCATCATTCTCCTTTTGGGGTCCTTAAAATAAAAAGGTTTTGAGAGGAAAATTAGCAGAGAGGAAGTGAAAGGGGACAACTGCTGACTGAAAGGAGGAAGGAGCGAGCTGCTTCTCCTGGGACCCTAGCATCCACTGTAACATCATTGGGCCTTTCTTGTTCTGACCCCGGGACATGTCCTGCTCAGACCTGGCCAAGAGAGGGACCCAGATGACATTGCCACAAGCTTCAATTAACTCCTGACCACTATCAAGGCTGTGAGACTTTATCACCTCCCCCATCCCTAGCATGTCTTTTCTGTCCCCAACTTATTTCTTCTTTTTCTTAATATTTTCCTTCTGTCTAATAACAGTCTGGCTTATCTGGCCAAGGCCGTATATTTTGGAAAACTATGACCAGAGGAAAAAGCTCAAAAGCTTGTCTCTTTCACCAACGGAAGTTTGTCCAATAAATGATATTACCTCACCCACCTTGTGACCAGAGAGGCAGATAAAAGAATGCCCTAAACAGCTCCACACTGGTATAAGTTTGTCTGGTCTTGGAGAGGCTAACAAGACCATGTGCTATGCCTGTGTTTTTTCAACAGTGAGGTTGCAAGTAGAAGTCAACATCAGAGACAGAAACTGCATTTTTTGTCTTTGCAGTTCTTTTCTCCCCCTCGTGTGTATTTGTCTCATTTGATCTTTTAGGAAATGGGTTCAGACTTTAACCACCATAACTCCAGCCCATTCAACTTACTTCTCTTTTCCCCAGCAGAACAATTATTATCAGACTGTCAGACAAGTTTTTTTTTCTTCTAAAGATTCTCTCCATCTAAAGGGAAAGGGAATAAGGGTAGTATTTAATACTTCAAATGTAAAAGTATTTAATACTTCAAATGTAAAGTGTTTTAACTGTACTTTTCTTTTCTTTATCTTTAATAAGAGGCTAAAAGGATATTTAATGGTGTGTTTGCCATAGGACAAAGACAGCTGAGGACTCTGTATACCAAACCCTGAACCTTGTTTAACACTGGTTAACGCTGGTTCGTGAATGGGTTATATGAACACCTTTGATTCTTGGGCCATTTATTCCATCTAAATTAATAAAACAGCATCCAAACCTTCTTGAGTGCTCATGTTTTGCTAGGGTCTAAATTGGAAACTTCTTCCCAATTCCTTTTTATTTCTTGCAACCAATCTCTGCTTTTGTCCCAGGATCACTTGGACAAGTAACTTTTTTGTGGGGCTTTTACATTTTTCAGGGACAAGCAAAGAAACTACCAGCAGGATGGATTCTCCAGTTTAAATACGTAGGGTCATTATTCAGTCCTGCTTTGCACTATTGAAATATATAGTCACTGATTACAATTGCTGAAACCTCCATATCTATTTCCATTTGTAGTTACTGTTTAGCTCTACAATTACATTACTTCATGTGGTCCCTTTTACATGCATAATGTGTACCTCCTCCTTCTGTGTCTTCCTCCCACACAGGGTAAAAATCCCTCTGCTTTCTTCCTTTCCTGCTGGTCTTTGAGGTGTGTTCTCCTGGTCTTCAAATGCTGTTTGAAATTCACCGTTGCATTTTCTGGCTAAGTGTCATGTCTTGACGCATTTGTGACACTCGACTGTTTGAAGTTTAAGAACTGGTGCAAAATGAGCTCCTCCACAGTGAAAATATTGCTCAGGAGCTTGAGTATTTCTCGGCCTTGCTTTGAATTTTTTTTATTGAGTCAATTTGATTTGCCCTGCATTCTAAGTGCAAATCTTGTACGTTTTCACCGCTGCATGAATTGCTTTTACTAATTCTATTGCTTTGGGCCAAATTAAGCTTTCCTCCAACAGCAAAAGTCTTTGAATTCTCTCATGAATACCACAAACAAAGCATATCCTGAAGCATATCCTCTATGACTTTTCCAAGTGAGCACTGTTCCATTAATGGTTTTAGCTCTGCAACATACACAGGTGAACTTTCACCTTGACTCCTTATTCTGTTATGAAACTTGAAATGTTTCACAATAACATTTGCTTTGCTATGTATTGCTATATTACAATCTTCTAAATATATCTCCTGGTTTCTGAGATGAGAGGGAGTAGGTTTTACTGTCACAGACACTAAGTCAAATCGCTTTCTGTTTGTCCTTATCTACATCTCAATTGCAAGATTTGGCTCTTTGCCACTGCATGAGGATTTTTTTTTAAAGTTGCTCTTACATCCCTCTTGTTAGTAGTTATCTTAATTCAAATAAAAAATACAGAAAGACACTGTTAGGTTTTGACTGTCTGGTGGTGATTTTTTAAAAACAAAAACCAAGTAATTCATTTTTGTTCAAAACAATGCTTCCATTTACTTTTATCCTTTAAAAATGTTGTTGTGTCAGCAGCCTTCAGTGTGTTAATCATGCATAACTCTACAGTAATAAACTAGTGCATGTTTTCACAATAAAGGAGAAAAAATCTATATGGCAATCTACTCTGAAAAATGATCATATTCTAATGACAGCTTTTAACTCAACAATTCTGTTCCCTGTGTATGTTCAGTCTTGTGCACTCTTGACAGAAAGTACATTTTTACTCCCTTTTGCTTTTGTTAGCCACTGAAGAATCATGATGGCTAAGCAGAGATGCAGAGATGAACTGGATTCTGGTCCTCCCAATGACTCATGCACAGAGCTATTTAATAGTTTCCAGTCTCTTTGACTTCTGTACACCCTTTGAAGATAACATTCTTTATTTTGGGGTCATACACCCATAACTGGTGGCCTAATTGATTGGACCAGTACAAATTTTATTGCTGGATATGTGCAAAAAAAGACTAACATGATTTGAGTCTAGTTTGAGTTTAGTGAGGTGATAGCATTTACTTCTAAATGGAACAAATTTCATATGAAAATTGGTTTGACAAACCTGGAACTCTATACCAGTGGTTCTCTTTCCAGACTACTGTACCCCTTTCAGGAGTCTGATTTGTCTTGCGTACCCCCAAGTTTTACCTCACTTAAAAACTACTTGCTTACAAAATCAGACATGCAAATACAAAAGTGTCACAGCGCTCTACTACTGAAAAAATTGCTTATTTTTACCATATAATAAAATAAATCAACTGGAATATAAATATTGTGCTTACATTTCAGAGTATAGTATATAGAGCAGTACACAGGTTATTGTCTGTATGAATTTTTTTAATTTTTACTGACTTTGCTGGTGCTTTTTATGTAGCCTGTTGTAAAACTAGGCAAATATCTAAATGAATTAATATACCCCCTGGAAGATCCCTGCATACCCCCAGGAGCATGTGTATACCTGGTAGAGAACCAGTACCCTATACTATTTTACAGTCTCTGTTAATAAGAGACACACAGTATAGTGTACATAAAGAATATGAGGAGAGAACCCATTTATACTTGTCATTTGGTTATCTAATTATATTTATAAACATGCTACTATTGCCCTGCCTCTATCATTTTTTCCTAGAGGAAACATGTTTAGAGACTGGATGATAGTCATATCTCAGTCATTTACCAGTCATACAGTAATCATTTACTACTCTAACAGTCATCAGCTCTTTCTATGGTCCACCACATTTTAAATCAGATTTCTCCCTTTTGCCCCTTCTCCTTCTCCTTTCCCCCTCAAAAAAGCCAAAATACACACAAATTCCAAACAACTTTCAGTCATCCCACTGTATAAGTCAACAGAGAGAAAGAAAAAGATTACTAGAACAAAGAACTATTTTTGTGAACAGAAGTACAAGGATGAGAATTAAATCTAACTTCACCTATTTCCTTCTTTATACTATTTCTCAAAGGCAGTACAGTATGTTCTAGTTCTGTCTCTTGTGAGCAATACAGGCTATCTGGCTGAGATTGAGTTTAATAATGTGTCACAGCAAGCAGAATTTATGCTTTGGTCCTCAACTTCCTTACTGTGAGGCTTTTTTGTTTGTTTTACTAAGAGATTCTACTGGTAAGGATGAAGAGTGATTTTTTCCCCTCCCTAGAGTAACTGATTTTCCTACCTACAGTCAGACTTCTTGTATAACTCTCTTTCAAAGACAATGAACCTTAAACTGAAAGAGAAAAAACTACAAGATTATTATTTATATTACAGCAGGAGCTGTAGAGACACATAGGAATACCTAATCACTGCTCCCAACAGAATACAATTTATGCAAAAGTAGCTTCCATTACAGGAATCTATTTCATGTTGTTGCTATTTGTATTGCAATATGGTCTAGACATGCTTCAAGCAGGTATCAGGACCCCATTGTGCCAAATATTGTACCAACATGGTAAAGAATTACTCTCCACCCCACAGAAATAATCATCTTGGTAAAATGACAAGGCAATGGTAGTATTTAAACAAAAATATACAGCTAGCATATAAAAGTTTATTAGTAATTAGCTTAATTAAATAAGTTTGACATAAGATGATCCAGAAACAAAGTGGGTAGGTAATATCTTTTACTGGACCAACTCCTGTTGGTGAGAGACAAGCTTCCAAGCTACACACAAAATTCTTCCTCTGGTCTGGGAAAGGTGCTCAGGTAAACACAAGCTCAAGCAAAGAGTTTAGGGTAAGTAGTTAACACATATTCTAAAGGACATTAACGGGCCACTTCACCTTGAATGGTCCCTCAGGATATGTGCTAGTTACTTATGCTAATCTGTGTTTAGCTGTGACACTTTGAGGTCTGGTCTACACTACAGACCTGTAGTTGTATAACTGTGTAGCTCAGGGTGTGAAAAATCCACTCCTCTGAGCAACATAGTCATACTGACCTAACCCCACATGTAGACAGCACTATTTCAGCAGGAGAACTTCTCCTGCTGACACAGGTAAACTTCTCAGGGAAGTGGATTAACTAAATTGATGGGAGAGCTTTCTTCCGTCAGCTTAGAGCATCTTCATTAAAGCACCACAACAGTGCTGCTGCATCGGTGCAGTTGCGCCAATGCAGTGTTTAAGCATAGACTTGCCCTGAGTATCTTTCCCAGACTGGAGAAAGAGTTCTGTGTAGCTCAAAAGTTTGTGTCTTTCATCAATAGAAGTTGGTCTAATAAAAATTATTACCTCAAAATTTTGTTTCTCTAATAACCTATGACTGACATGGCTACTACAATACAGAATAGGATAATACAGTCAGCTATTTTGAGAGAGCAGATTCTATACTCTTTTATGCCAATTTTATGTGGCTGTAATTCAACTGGAGTTACAGCAGTATAAAACTGACAGAGTGGAAATTCGGCTCCAGTATGTTCTTACTTTACAAGGGTGGAACACATCCACACTTGATCACTTCTGCAAGATCCTTACTTGCTAATTGAATGGAATGAACAGTGTACAAATAATAGATTGTACAACAGTGATAACAGGTATTTTTGCGAAGGTTTATGAAAATGTTTCTCAGTTTTGCTGCTGAAAGCCAAAGAAATTTCATTTTCTGGGTTTCATGTTGATATATGCAAAGTATGTTTTCCCCATGTGTTTCAGTACAAACATAGATCTAAAGAAAAATTGAAAAGGTCTCTTTCACTCAAAAATGGTCATGCTCTTGAGTGGAAGCACTTTCCAAAATCAGACAATTTTTGTAAATTTGAGGGGAAATGTGAAAACTTCTATAAGGGCTTGATCATGTAAAATACCAAGTACCCTCAACTCCTACTACTTTAATTTACATTATTTAATAGCATCAGGCCCTATTGCAGTTTTTCAAATTCATCTGAAAACCTCACACAAATGTAACAAATATATTAGTAAGAGTATAAACTCTGAAAATCAAGCAAATAACCTCAGCAATAATGAAATGAACATACATATACCACAATACTGTTTGTTTGTTCTTATATGCAGAAAAATATTTACACGAACCAACAGGATTATCAGGGTCACAGCTCAGTAGGAGGTGGGGTCATCACAGTCTCATAGACTATAAAGTCAGAAGGGACCATTAGGATCATCTAATCTGACCCACACAGCACAGGCCATAGAACTTCACCCACCCACTCCTATAATAGACCCCTGATCTAGGACTGAATTACTGAAGTCCTCAGATGATGATTTAAAGACTTCAAGGTACAGAGAAAGGAGAAAAACCCCTAGAGCCTATGCCAATCTGCCCTGGGGAAAAACTCCTTCCCTACCCCAAATACAGTGATCAGTTAAACCCTGAGCATGTGAGCAAGACTTACCAGCCAAACACCAAGAAAGAATTATCTGTAGTAACTCAGAACCCACCCCATCTAACATCCCATCACAGGCCACTGGGCATATTTACCACTAGTAGTCAAAGATCAGTCAATTACCAAATTAAGCTGTCCCATCAGACCATCCCTTCCATTAACTTTTCTCTGCAGACCACACAGTAGCTCTTGTAGTGAACCCCTGAAAACTTGTAATTTTGTTGTTCCTATAAGCCAAGCAAGGTTGAACTGGCCCTATGCTCAGATGGGACACATCCTAGGGAAAACTCACTGCTGCAAGAAGTATTGGCAATTCAACCCATATATTTTCCCTATGACTTAATACTTATCTAGCCATCTAGCATCAGGGAGTTGCTGCTGGAGGTGATATAAAATACAGGTCCTGATTACTTCCATTCATTGAAAGTCATTTTTGCAAGAGTCTGTGTGTTTGACCTCTGTCTTGACTCATCCGGTTATATTAAGCACACTGACAGTTTCAGTCAGAAGAGGTACTATTCATTTAATAGCGATGAAGCTAATAGGGTTCTTTTTAGAAAATACACTAAAAATCTACTGAATTTCAAATAAGATTTCTGTACATTTTTGTATCATCCCAAAAAATTCTTTAGGATGGTATATCTACTGAGATACAAACAGAGAGATGTAATCTGTTTGTGATGAAGCAGAGAAACCCTCTCCTGACACAGAAGGGGTTAAGGAGAGCCTTTGGGCCCAACTAGCCCTACCCGGTTAATCTGCAACCAATGCCGGGCCTGGAGGGTGAAGCAAAGGAGAGAACCGGGCTCAGTTTGAGGAAGTTTGGCAAAAAGGCAGGAGCTGCTTCCCTACCTTAGAGGAAGGATCATTAGCCTGCCAGCCAATGTAGCCACCAGGAAATAAGTACCATCTGCCTGGCTAAAGGAGACAGTGGAAGCACCTAGCCTAAAAGATAACTAGTGGGGTTCCAGCCTCACCAAACTTACAGCTGCCCTGCCCAGAGGAACCTGGGACGTCAGCAAGATGCCACCCAAGTCCATGGCTCCAGCAGGAGGTGCTACTAAATACAAGCAGCAACTTTCCACTCTCCAACCACTCTTTTCTTCCCCTGTTGACAGGTGTAGTGGTACTGCCTCACAAGACGGTAGCATAGGAAACAAACACCTACCCTTTATTGTGGATCCCCAGCTTCTGCCTGAGATCCCTAAACAATTGGGCTACCTGCTCCTATAACACAAACTGTGCTGTTTTTTCTTCACAGGGCGTCTCCTGCAGCATGCAGCCTGGCTTCCTCACCAGTCTTTTCCTGGCTGCAATCCTCCAGCTCTTTGGTAGAGTGTCCCCTCACCAGTCTACTCTCCTTCACTGAGCACCAGCTGCCCTTACATTTCTAAGCAGGCCAGGTTCCTACTTACATTCTCCTGCCACATGACTCTTGGGAGATGATTAAAGTGGGCACAGGTTAGACTAAGGTCCCAAATACCTTAAAGGGCCACTTCATCCACTTATGGACACATAAGGAATGAAAAAAGCTTTACTTCTGCTTCCACAGATAACATCCCACTGTTCTCTCTATATAAAAAGCTGAGTTTTAGAGATTTAAAAGCAGCCTGGGGATTTGCTCAGTGGGAGTGAGTACAAATGGAATGTGCAGGAATCATCAGTGCAATTTTGCAATTTGTACAATACAGAATTTTGATCATTTTAAAGGAGATGGTAAAGCTAATATAGACAGGAATGATGGATCCAACTATGCTTCTGAATCCCACATATGGAAAGAACTCTTCACACATGGATCTCACCCTTTGATTTTGGTCCCTGGGTAGTAGGTTTCAGCCTTTTCTGTGGCACTGCCTCCTGATACTCCAAACAGATCTTTTGGGAGTCAGAAATCTGCACTTGGGGAGGGGCAGCCTGGGGCAGAAATATTTGTTTCACCAAACCATGGGGAACACTTGAAAAAAATTAAAGGCAGCCTGATACTTCATGTAATGTTTAGTTTTCCCACTCCATGATTTAGAACCCCTGCCACTGCAGACAGGTCACAAAGGTGGGTTCTTATAGGGAAACTGTAGCAGTATGTTTCTAATAGAGCTACACTGCCCAAGAGTTGGACTATGTAGGGAATCACAGAAACACAGATCTTCCCTATGGAAGACCTGCTCCTGAAAATGACAGCAGGATCTAGGAGCAAACCACGCATTTTATTTCACTGTACTGCAATCCCACAGCACCATCTTCCAAAAACAATTTGGGGAAAGTCAGCAACCCAGTTTTCCTTCATGCAGGGGACCCTCCTATGGGAAGGAATGACCTGGTCCATTATTATTTAACACACACATGAATAATACCAATAAACCAAAAATATTCATTGTTAAATGACTTCACGCACCCATCTCCATGGGAAAGTGGTCTAGCACACACAAGACTAACGTGAAACATGAGACTCATGGTCTATCTGCCTCTGCTACTGACAGATCTTTTTACCCCTTCTCACTGTTTGACAGAATAATAATTTAGAATAAAAATGACTCACTGTAACAAAAATTACTGAAGACAGACAAGAAAAAAATGTGTTGCAGCAAAGGAGCTAATAATAGTGGGATGAGAGCCTTCAGACATCTTACTTTCTTTCAGGGAAAAAGATGTGATTGAATTTAGCTGAATATTTTCTTTGAAAAAAGCGATGCAATCTAAAATAATTGTACATAATACAGACACACGGAAAAAGATCTTAACGTTTGATTGACCTGGCATATGGAAAGCCTGTGAAAAGAGAACCCTGACTGACAGAGCTATGAAAGGAAATAGGCATAAAGGTAGGGCAGCCTTATCTCCCTCTTAAAGAAGGACAGAGCAAATCTTTGTGTGTGCTGATTACAAAACTTGTTTCACTATGAAAATCTACTGAAAAAGGGCCAGATTCTGTCATTCTTACTGATATTGACTAGTACGTAACTCATAGAGTAGTTCCATTAAAAACAAAACGTAAGGACTCAGATCCTCAAAAGTATTTAGGATACTAAATATCAATGGAAGTTAGCAACCTAACTACCTTTGAGGACCTCAGCCAAGGTACTATTCAAAGTGTGTTTCTCAACCTGGTCCATTGTAAATTTTCTTTTCGAATCTCAAAATGCTTTACAAACAGTAAATCTCAACACCCTATAGGGAAATATTATTGTGTCCATGCATCACAGTGGCAAACACCAAGATTTTGCCTCCACTAATCATCATTTGTAGCACTATGTGAAATAACTTCCTCGCTGTGGCCCAAATTCTCAAGTTCTTAATTTCAATGGGAGTTTTGACTGAGTAAGGACCGCAGGATTTTGCCCTTTGTGAATATTTGTTTCCAAATAAATATATTTTCCCAGTTCTGCCTGTAGTTAATATTGCCTGACACTTCCCATTATAAGACCCTATTTTAACTTGCTTACAACTTTGTCAAACTTAAACTGTTCAAACTAAACACTTTCATGGCAGGTGTTTGCCCCCAAGATGATTTTTTTAAAAAAAAGTTTCAGGAAATATGTTTCAGTTGTTTTTTAAAACAAGATTAAGGGAAAATATATTCAGCCAATGTTAAAAAATTCTGACAGGAGTTTCTTTGTGAAGCTCTAGTGTTCCCATGCTGTGGAGTAAGGACTTCACATTTGGCTGGAGGTGAAGGTCCCTGATGGTCACAGCAACCATAAGAGAACTATCCAATGTGGCCAAGTAATAAACCTTTGAACATTCTCAGTTTCCAGATGTTGAATAAAGACTTATTAGTTTGGTAGCTAAATTCTTGGAAGAGTCTTTCTGCACTGAAAATGCTCCAGTCCACGGCTCTAGAAGCAGAAGACGACCTTCCCCGCAATTACTGCTCATGGGTGAACACAGGGCTTAGACACTGTCTTTCTGTGCTTTCAGTTCTCTCACTATTAGTGCCCACGAGTATGGAAGAGAAAGCAGTCTGACTCAAATGCAGAATGGACAAGAAGAGCCAGAACCTTAATGTTCTTTTCACATAGCTTTGTGCGTGTAATTGCAAAGTACATTCCATGTTTATAAGAAGAAATGTTAAAGGCTAAGCATCTTCAAATAGCTGGAGAATCAGGTAGGTCGGCTGACCACCTCTTCAAAGAGCAGGCATACTTCCCAGCTATTTCTACAGGCAGGAAGTCCTTTCAGTTGCCTTTATCCCAAACCTCACTAACCCCATTCAATCTGTTTCCCATAGCCAACTGTATTAATAGTGATAATATTCTGCATTTTTATAGCTCATTTTATTTGAGGATTTCCAGGCACTTTCTGCAAATGGGTGTCTGCTTCACTCCTAGCTGACATACTTCCATTAGGAAGGGAATAGCGAAGCCACTTTGGAGCTAGCCTGTTGTCCCTGCTTGACACCTGGAAAACAAGGGTCTGTGATGTAGGCACTCAGTGTGCGATTGTCAGGTAAAAACTGGGGATGAAATCTTGATCTTATTGAAAACAATGTGAGTTTTGCCATTGACGGCAAAAATTTCACCCTACTTGCTTTTTCTGCACGTATCTTCCATCTAGGGATGGTTTCTTATGCCCAGCTCAAATCTGTTCTTGGAACAAGCAGAATGTTGGGTGGAAGAAAACACGAAATTCTGCATCATTTGCCATAGGCAAAGTTTTGTAACAACGTTTTCCCATATGTGATTTTTCCTCAGAGGGAAATGTATCCAAAATAATGTGCTATGTCATTTTGCAATTAAAATTTTTAATTCAACTATACTTTGTGCCACACACATGCTATATAATTTGTAGCTATGTAGGTTTATGTACATATCTGTCATCAACACAAAACCTATCTTTGCATATACACTCATTGTGCCAAATTCTGGTCTCAGTTATTTTGCTACAAGTCCAAAATCTAGCTTCATTTGAGTTAAACTTAATTTACACTAATGTAACAGCAAAACTTTGTCCACTGTGTACGTATACTAGCATACACACACAAAACAGCTTCAACAATACCAACGTACAGAAGATGAAACCAGGTAAATACAGTTTACAAATACCTTGGCACACTGTGGTGAATTAGGAACCATATTTCTGACATGCACGCATGTCTGAAATGGGTGAATTTTCCACTAAAGAGTTCATGAAACTACAACACAGATGATGGCTGAGAATCCATGGCAACTGCTAAACATTTTAATTAGAAGTTTGTTTGAGAGAAAAATATCATAACTGGTGCCTGCAAACCTCTAGTTCTTAATTAAGGATTCAGTTAAGCAATATTATTCATTGCCTTCTGGGCCATCCAAAGCCTCATTGAGTATCATGGATACTGCCTCCAAAGTGTGGCTTCTTACTCAAAAATGCTGCCTGCCAGAGAATCACATTTGTAGCACCAAAGAGTTAGCAAAATACCAGATTAATTTATATTCATTGTCCTCTCCTATCTCCCTATGACCAAGCTGTAAATTATAGTGAGTTATGAGTTACTCCCTCGCACAGCATCAGCTAAAGGAAGCACTCAATGGCTATACTCAACTATTTGTTTTATTCTTGGTACAGAGCCTATTATCCATTACAAGGCTTCCTATCCTGTACAATCAGAGAAAAATCTGAGGATGGAATCTGAAAGACAACTGCTCAGATTCTCTCAAAACAAAAGGTACATGGGAGAAGCAATTTCCACAGAGCACGTGCCAGATCCAGACAAACACATCCAACTACCTTTATTTCTATTACCCCATTTGGCCTCAGTTCTTATCCAAAAGAATATGAACAGAAGGGCAGTCTCTAACTATAGGAGTTACATCATAAACGGCATCATCTCCATGTTTTCTGGGTTGAGCTCCAACCAAGTAGCTCTGATCCAAGTGCTTTACCGAATCAGGGCTTTACTGCTCAGTACCTTGCCAGATCAGAGCTAAAACTCCAGCCTTTTGCAGACTCATAAGTTTCAGATAAGTAGGGTGTTAGCCTTTTGAGGTTAAACCAGCACTCATTTCAGGTAGTCTGGAAACCTTAAGAAAATCAGCTTTTGGCCTGGATAAGAATGAGAAATACCAAAATACTGCCAAAGGCAAAATATGCAGGGAAACTAAAAAGAGATAACGAGCGGAAGAAAAAGTTAAATGAATATCTGCACATCTCAGAAAACATTTTGGATGAGTTTGCATTTTGGATGATGTAATATAACGTGCTACGCTGTTTGCATTCACTGTACTTCATTTATAAATTGACCTTTGTTCCTTTATGATAAGCTTCCTAATGGTTATGCTTCTTATGCATTAGTTCCAGGGTTGCTTAAGAATTTTGAATAAAGCAACTCAGGCAGGAAGAAGAATGAGCTTTGAACCATTTTACTTGGTAATAATTTTAAGCAATAAAACATTACAAGACACTAAACTTCACAAAGACTTAACCTGGCTTTTATCTTATCCAGATTAAATTTCTCCATTCCACATCCAATGCTACATTGTGTAACTCGTTCTCGTAGACTTTAAGGCCAGAAGGGATCATCATGATCATCTAGTCTGACCTTTTCTTGGATACTTGGTGATGGAACATAGACTTTTCCAGACCTCTTGAGGTTGTCAGTACTATTGAAGAGATTATGTACAACTCTTTCTTTCCTTTGGGAAATGGCCTTGTACTAAGAGGACATTTGTAAACATGCATGCAAAAGGAACTAAAAATATGTAGTTATATTGTACTCTATCATTCCTTGTTTACAAGACCAACAGTTTGGGTTATATTTCATTTATTTTTGTATTAACAAAATTAAAAGATAGCGTGTTATTTGCTGTTTTAAGTTTTCTGTGAGAATTTTGGGTAATTATAATGTGTTTTTTCTGAAGATTTTCTTTATTCTATCTTTTGACAATAATGTATATATAGTAAAAAGATTAATTGAATATGATATAAGCAGAGGCAGTTAAGCCTTAAAACCACATGACTCAAAGGGTTAAGCTGACAGAAATTAGTTTACAGAAAGAAAACCTAAGAATGATATTAATGAGAATGAAAGCATGAGGACAAAAACTTTGGTTGCACAATTATATTCAGCAATCATAATTGCTGAGTTTTCCTACCTAATTTATCCTATCTGCTCTGACTTAATCAAGAGGCACAAACAAAACAAGTAATATTTTTTACAGGTTCAGGCCCTTCTAGTAGACAAAGTCTAGCCTGGAAAATGTATAATACACATCATGTTGGAATGCATCATGTACTACTCAATCTGTTGTGTATATTACATCTTACTACAAGTCAAAATGGTATGACATAACTGCCTTTATTAACTTAATGTGAGGTGACCTGCCATAAATATGACATGTTAGATCAAACAACAAATGCCAGAGATCACCTTCTTCTAAAGAAGAGCAGCTGCAAAAGCTTTAGTTTATATAAGCATTACTTTGAAAATGATGTGTGTGCGTAACTGAGACCAATGTAAAGTAAGCACTTTAAATGACAAAGAATCAAAAACTCTAACAGCCTGGCTGGACTGGCAGGTGCAAATTGTCCTGGCTAATATTTTTTTGACCAGCCTGTAACATACCGAGCAATTTGCAGAGATGGGGGGGGAGGGAATTTGGTAAATTTTCCCCTCAGAAATTGCTGTGGAAATGGATGCTATGTGATGCAATCTGGTGCATGACAGATAATCCACACCTCCTCTTCCCCACATTATTTGGAAGTAGCTCTATGAGCCAAGAATAAATCAACCCAACCTTGAAGTGAGCCTAAATTAATATCCAAGAAAGGATAAGTATTGCTACAAACACTGATAAGCATACAGTTATTTGTAAGTAGACCTGGTTGAAAAGTGGTAAACATGTTTAGTGAGAAATTAGAAAACATTTTAGTTCCAGATTTTTTACAATTTTGAAGTTTTGACATTTTGACAAAGAAACTCAGCTTTTTTGTCTCCCTCCCATCTTCCCAGTGGCAGAATGCAAAAAGGAAATAATTTTTAGTTCTTTGGTTTAAAAAATTTGAATATTTTTTTATTTTTCCCCTTTATTTATTGAAAAATTGTAACATTTTCAAAAAGCAACAGTTACCTGCAAATCTTTGTTTAAAAAAAAAGGATTTTTTGTCAGAAGTTTTAAAAGAAATTTCAAGCAGTTGTATTTGTCTGGATTTTACCATCACACTTAAAAAATGTTCACGTATTGTGTCTCCACTTCTTTTGTTCATCATTCCCTTTCTTCACTCCACTTTCTCTTATATACCCAACTCAGACAGGCTCATTCTGATCTTTGAACATAAGACAATCAATAGGTTTAGCAGCTTCCTCATTACACATTCCCACACCCATCCATCCATTTCAATATAATGAAAAAGTTAGTCTCTTAAGTAGGAGCATATTAGAATTCCTCATTCAGCAGGCAGGGTTTCTAAACACAAGTCCCTTGCTCTTACAGACTTGAAAGAGTTTCCCTCTTTATTTGGTTTCAGGCAGAGCTTGCTTTTTTCAGCACCTAGCAAAACTCATTCCCCTCCTAAGTAGTTTTTAACCCCAGCAGAAGCCTGGTTTCACAGCAATTCCAGGACATCTTGAACTAAGTTCCCTCCCAGAAGGACTGAGTAGTTCTGTTCTCCTGACTGGAAGCCATTCTTCTTTGGACCATTCTGCTCTGTACTTCTTACCATCTCACAAACCACAGTTGTAGGGATGTACCTCAATGATTGCAGTTTTACATTAAAAAATCTCACTATTTACATGCCTAAAATAATTATATTAATTAAAAAATCATGAGATTAAAAATGATCAATTGGGAATTTTTTATTTATCATCTGGTTTTATTGCATTTAGTGTGCACTTGCTTCATATCATCAAGCTTTTCTTCATAACCATGAGAGACAGAAATATATATATATTTTTAATGTTAATGAAAGCTCAGATTCTTATAATCACATGAAGTGCTTGACACTTGAATAAAACACCAAATACTGCAAGACGTGCTAGAATCATATGATTTGGCAACACTGCTGCATATTTCTTTGAACCTGAAAATTACACTCTTTTATTACTGCAGCTTCTTAAATCTTCCTTTGCCTGACAGGACTATGGAATAGCAGATTCTCTGGACCCACATCTCCAAAGGAGCCCACCCTTGTCCTTTCCTCACTGCCATGCACAGAACACGCACAAGAGTTGATAACCACAGCCCCAACTTTGCTGCTGGAGAGACCTACATGACCACAGATTTTGCGTTTGATTAGCCTCTGAAAATTCACATGACAAGCGGGTGAGAGGATCCTAATTACTGCTGGCTTAGTCAAAATACCAGTACCAGTTTGGATATCATCAATTACATGTTTATACAGTTTTAAAAATGTTTAGTTAGAGACTTGGATCTGGATCCGCAAAGTAAGGAAGGAGACGTTCCCATCAGCCCAGTGGTCAGGACACTCGGCTGCCATGTGGAACTCTGATTCAATTTCCCCCTTTTCCTGATGAGAAGGGTTTTGAGCAGGGGTCTACATCTCCCATGTGAATGCCCTAATTATTGGACCGTAGAGTGCCACTCACTCTCTCTCTCTCTGGGCCAATTATTATTTCATTATTTAATTAAAGTGGAACAGCTTCAACAGGAGAGACAGACCGACCCATGGCAGAATATCACATGGTCTAGTAGTTAGGGCATAGACATGAGAGGTGAACTCCCCCCCCTTAAATCCTCTCTTATCAGAGGAAGGGGAAAATTGAAACAGTCTCTTATCTCCTGGGTGAGTACTGTAACCACTGGGCTAAAGGTCATGAGGGAGGCCTCCCTCACCTCCATGGCATTTTGTGTAGAGTGAGATAGTCTCTAAGCATGTCTAGAGGATCAAGCCCCACAGGCAAGATAGGTGGATGAATACCTATCTTCCCTTAATTTATGAATTGCGCTGAGCCTCAGCATGAGTTAGGTATCCAGGTGCTGCAATGCACATACCCAGAGGCAGAAACGTAGGTACCTATGGATCATTTACAGCAATAATGTAGGTGCCAACTGAGTTTAGACACTTACATGGTTAGACAGCAGTTGAATGGGGGTTTTGTGGATTGCAGTAGCTGAAACTGGGCTTAAGGCACCTAAGTCTGTTCATGGAGTTGACCCAGGACACCAATAAACTGTTTGCCAATTTAAGACAGTCTATAAAAATTGGAAAACAATTAAAACAAAATGTCAGGCTGCAGTCAGAAGTGCTTATTAGCCTATCAAATGGCTTAGTTAATTGTATGTGTACAACTATGGTTTTGTTTTTGCTATGTGTATGTTCCACCATTAATATGAACACTCAAAAGAATAAGCAAAAATACTAAACATGTTTTCTGGTTTCTAATGACATAGCTTTTGAATCTGGAATTCTACTGTTGTATAATTTGCTTTGCTTTACTCAATGACCAAGACAAGTCACAGTTTTAAATCCGCTGCTGTTTCCTGTCCTTGACATGTCTGATAATTCTTTTGCTCTTAGAAAAGAAAATAAAGGTGAGGATTTGTATTGTGATCTGAAGTAGGTGGAATGAATTATTGTTATTCTCATATAGAGGAGTCTTCCTCAAGCTTCTTGTGTAAAGTGATTTATGTAATACACCTCCGCATACATATCTAGAAAAGTAATCTATTTCATAAACAAGAGTAGCTTTGTGTTGTGGTATCTAGTTAGTTATTGTGTATAATAATTTTGTTTTCAGATGCTGCATAAGAGATTTCTAAGAACAAAGTGTTTAAAGGTAGGCAGTTGGCTTCCTGATAAAATTAATTATTTTATTTACAGAGCACAAAAACAAGAACCTACAGATTTTGGTCTAACAAAATTCATGTCTAGCAAGTAGAATATTGAATTAAGATGTAATTACATATCAAAATTATGTTAGATTTCAAGCACTTAAACATTCATTTGCTCCTAATGAAGGGCAACTACAGAAGTTCTGTTTTACTAAACAATAGTATATTTTTCACATCTTTTAGAACATAGAAGCATTCTTTGCACATGAATATTGGTGCTTCGCTAGTGAGTTATAGAGATTCTCGGTTGTGCTCAATGCAGTGCTAAATAGTGTGAGGAACAAATTATTACAATGACCTTTTCTACAGTCCTGCCTTTACCTAACACACAGAATCTTTGATGAGGGTTTGTTTGCATTAACAGTTCTTTGTCAGAGTGATAATCAGAATCCTGGGTGTTCAATAACAGTGTTCGATCAAGTTTAGCATATTGGCAAAATTCTGGCTCATATGCTGTCATATATATACTAGGAAAAAATAAGGAAATACAGCCTGTCAACCATACATAATCATTTGTGTGTGGAAAAAGAATAGCATTCTAATCTTGACTTCAGAAAAAAATATTCCTAAACCATTATTTTCAAACATAGCTATCTAAAAGTTAAGCACCTAGGCCACAATCGAGCACAACACTTAGTACATGCTTAAATTCATCACTAGAACAGGTCCTTTCCTGCATATTTAGGCATTTAGGTAAGGGGCCTGATTTCTAGAGCTGATAAATTTCACATGTTCAACATCACAGTTCAACACTGGAAGTCAGGCTACTTATTTGTGGCCTAAATATAAGTTTAGATGCCAAACTTTGAACACCCATTCTTGAAAATATTGGCAATTGTATACCTGAAAAATGCAACTATGCCTACCTTACAGATTTCCCTGTCCGCTACTGTCAAATAACAAATTCAGCCGCAGACTCAGAATACAGGAAGGAACATGTATCAGTATTCCTCACTGCTCAATTTGTGGGACATATATACTTCTGGGCACAGGACTGTTAGATCATTACCTTTGCTTCCCATACTTACTGCACATTTTCCTATTCAAAGAATGGTCATGGTTTTGTGGGCTTTAACTCTTTACTTAAAGTGGACTTTGACACCTTACATAGGTACAGGCTGACTTGCTGCTGCAGGCCACAATTTTGAACTTAAATTAATGCTGCAGGAGTGTTTTTTCAAGAGTGATTGTGGTTTGGGTCCAGGTTCCATTTACCTGATCCCGCAACAAAACAAGCAAACAAAAAAACTAAATACAATAGAAAAGGAGTGCAATGTCCCCATTGAACTGGAAAAAAAATATTACAATAGATTAGAGCTAAGTAAATTATTTGCAACTATTTATCCATCAAATTCAGCCTATTTTCCTGTCTATACATTGTCAAACTCTCCTACAAATGTGTTTATTATTCAATTTTTTGTGTGTGCAAATTTTAACCTTCAGACTGCTTCTAAAGTTGTCTGCTTTGATTATTATTGCACGTATTCAATATTTGCTAGCTGAATTGTGTGACTAGTCACCTTAGTCACATGATGTTGTTTCTGTTTCCTGAACAGATGATGCAGTTTATAAGGATGGAGAGGGCTTTTTATTTGGCACCAATTTCCTCTTTATTTTTATTATCAGTTTTTCTAATAAATAAAGAAGATTAAGAACTATATCAAACTAAATCTCACATGGGAACTGGAAGAAAAAAAGCTCAGAATAATGTGATTTTCCTCATCATTGACTCTTTCATGTCTCCATAATCCATTTTAGGGACAGGTTCTAATCTCAGACACAGTGTGGGCATGGCAGCATCTCTAAAAAGATCTGTTACTGTGAATCATGCGTGAGATTAGAATCTGGCCCCTGTATTGTAGATGGAACATTTCCATAAAGTAGGTATGAATTTTTATAAGAACCATATTTTCTAATGTTTGCAACTGTGCAAATTTTTGTCTGACTTGTCTTTCATTCCAGAGATGATAATTATGCTAAAACCCCACATATGGTAACTACAAAAATAAATTTGTCTAGAAGGTTAAGAACATACAAATGCTTTATGAAATGCAGAGTTCTAAATGTAATCTTTATTCTAAGAATTTGCGATATTCTCCCCTGCCCCCAACAATAACGAATTGGTGTATTAGAAATTAATTCAATAATTTCAATTTACTGCAAAATTACTGCTATTTATGTAAAGAAGTCCAAAAGTTTATGTAAAGAAGTCCAAAATCTTGGAGGCACAATATAGTCCATAGGTGTTAGACTTTCAGAGCTATGATTTTCAGCCTGTCTCAAAACTTTATGGATAGGTCCATATACTTAGACAAGAATAGCTTCATATGTACCTACACTTAGGAGACAATATTTGGGATGATATGCATCCTGAGGATGCACCCTCCAGATTCAGGAATGTGATTAGCCGTTGAGCAGGGAAGCTTCTTGTTCCCTACTCTCAGGCAAGGGCAACACACAATCTGGCTCTTTAATATTAGAATAATATTTACTCTGCCAATCTGCTAACATTTTCAGTATCAACAAAATCCTAAAAGTAATTGTTAATGGTACAATGATTTGACTCCTGCAGATAAAAGCACTGGATAGCAATGGATTGTATCTTAAATACTTTGCTTAATTCAGTTCTGTCTCAAACTCCATCTGTTTGTCCTCATTAGTACCCAAAAGCCTATCCTTCATGTAGGAGCTCCTTACCAAAAACAGATACAAATAAATCAGTCAGTTCCTCTTATTTATTTTTGATACCCCAGAGGTCTAGTCGCATTATTAAAGTCTCCATAGTTTCTCTTAATTTTTAGTCTTCCAATCTAAAGAATTTCTTCTTGTTTATAACAATAATCTTTAGCAAATTTGTGCTTATTTTTCCCCTAAGTCCTCTGTTTCTTTCTATCCAACTAACAGTGCTGCAACCTTTTGCTTTGTTTGTGTTAGTTAAATATTTGTACAGTAAAGCACTGTATAAATGTCAAGTATTTCTGCTCACTATTGTATTTAGATAACTTTTATTTGCCATTTAACTAAACAACTAATTGCTGACCTATGAAGTTTTGAAGTTATATGATTATGTTTACTGAACAGCATGCACTGCTCCTGACCTAACTCCACCAAACTTTTGCATTTGAGCCAGTTTTCAATACTAATACTGCTGGTTTATTTTATTAGATTTGTAATTCCAAATTTAAAAACTTGCCTGAATTTATATCCAAAATGCTTTCAGTAGGTAAAATGTAAGGCCTTGTTAAATGGTCATCACTTTTCTCCTAACTATCCTTTACAGCCATCTGACTGAATATATCCTGCTTATTTGAAGAAGCCATCCCCAAAAAACAAACAAATGTAGGTCTAGACTTGTGCATGGACTTTTCACATTAAAAACTAGCCCAGATCCTCAGGGAGTAATAAATATGTGTAGCTCCACCGAAGTTAATAGAACTATGCCAGTTTACAGCAGTTGAGGATCTGGCCCTTAAATGTTAACCCTTCTAGTTGCCAGTAGCACACATTGCTATATAAAGCAATCCTCTACAGAAAAACAAAATACCCTTCTTATTTTTCAATAGAGACATGATTATTCCAATTGATCTGTGGCAAATTAAAATTCCCTATTATCATTGGGGATCCTATGATCACAGCAATAGCTTTCTTTGCTGGCATCTCTGCAACCTGGATCTGGTAGTTGGTAAATATTTCCAATAAAGACATTTGTCTCTTTTTTCCTCAACACTTCAATCCCAATCTGATTCAATATTCCTCTGGCTTTTTTAAAATCATCCCTACCTACATTGGAAGTTTATCACTAGCATTAATTGCAATATAACTCCCTTTCTTCCTTTAGTAGGATTTCACAGGATACAAATCAGTACAGCAGGTAGCTTACACATGTCAATACAATTGTTTTTTTCTTATTAACTAAACTCCTAACCTCCTTCCCCATCTACAGGCCACCATCTTTTCTATAGAACAGTCCTTACCTGTTATGTAAATGTTAAGTAATCCTAGTTCTTTACCAAGTTCTTTTCCATGAAAATATACATTTCTAGTCTTTATTTTAATTCTACAACTTAAAGCAAAATGTGTGTATTTTTCTAGTGCCCTCCATTCCCTTTGTCTTACCTTTTCTATTTCCTGATAGGTACTGAAAAATACCCACAGACACCTCTCTGGATAATATGTCTACACTGCGAGTGGGAACATGCCTCCCAGCCTGGCTAGACACACACTAGCTCTGCTGGAGCTTGCATGCTAAAGATGGCATGCAGATGTTATGTGCAATGTTATGGGCAAGCCAGCCAAGTTCAGCCCCAAGGATTGGGCAGGTTCATACTCAGGTGGCTACCCTGTCAGTCGCCACCGATACTACAACTTCCACACTGGTATTTTGTGACATGCTAGCTTTAGCAGAGCTAACACCTCAGCTGAGACGCATACTCCCACCTGCAGTGTAGACATGCTCTATGACAGTTTCATTGCTCCCCTCAGATCAATGCCAGAAAGCATGACAACCAACTTTGCCATCTGTGGCCAACTGCCACCCTGACTATCTTAAAAATTATTTCACTGTCCTATAAATCTAAACCTGATATGCATACAAACCTTTATATTTACTTTTTTCAAGAGAAAAGAAAATGAAGGCAGTTTTTCAAGTAAGCAGAGAAAACCTGCCAAATTCAAGTGAAGGAGGAGTCAGATCATTTTAAATTCCTTTCCCAGCTACTCACAATATACTCACTATACTTTCTAGCAGTTCTAAAAAGAAAGGCCAGCTTTACAAGTCACTCCCTGAAGTTTAGCTGTTACTTATGGGGTTGGCATTAAGAAGTGTCACTCAGAGCTCCAAAGTCGGTCACTGACTTAGCTAACTTTTCCATATGTCAGTTTCACGTTGCAAACATCAGGGAGAATTTGAATCAGAAGCTTTTGAAGACAACTCTGTGGTTGGTGGCAATAACTCAGGGCTGTACAGAGATAGAAATAGTTTAAACCATTGTGAATAATTTTAATACAACTGTAAGCTTTTTAGGGCAGGGACCGTATTTAACTCATGTGGTGAAATGCTTAGAAAAATGGTGTCCTGTTAGTGACAGGAACCTCTAGGTGCTATCTAAATACAAATAATAGCAATGATAAATGCTGTTGTAACGCTTCTGTTTTAAATAACTTCTCATCTTAGATCAGAGGAAAAGAGCAAATATTTTTTGTCTGTTTGGACTGAAAAAATCTAACAGTGAGGACTGGACTGGGATTCTAGTGGAATCTACTAAATAAAGATGAACAGGTGAGCCAAGGAAACAAGAAGTGCATCCACTTTCCCTTTTACAAGCAACCTGAGGAAAAAAGCCTCTTAATTTAATTTTCAAAAGGCAGATGCTTCTGTAACTATGACAGAGATAACATCCATGTGTGCGCATCAATAACTGTGTATTTGAGTCCAGGGCTAAAGAGATAATGACACTTACATGCCTAACTGCCACTCTAGATGCCTCAGACCAACATTTAGGCACCACTAGCATTCACAAAACACTTGTGCAGCAGGCACCTAACCTTGGAGGCACTTAAAGTCCCTAGGTACCTACAGCTCTGCTGTTAAATTCTTCCAGGTGCATATGTTTTAGTAGGTGGGCATGCCAGCAGCTCAGCATTTATCTTATGCCTAAAGCCCAGCAGGAATCTTGAACTACGCATAGCCCTGCATTTCTTGCTTGTGGGGTTCAGACCAGTAGGCTTGCTTAGAGCATGGCTAACTGCACACAGGATGGCAGGGGGGAGGAGACGGGACACACTTATATTCTTTAGCCCAGTAATTAGGGCACTCAGCTGGGATGTAGGAGACCTCAGTTTAATTCCCCCTTCTGCCTAATGTGGAGAAGGGATTTAAACATGGGTTTCCAGCACTCACATGAGTGCCTTAGCCATTGGACAACGGAGTCATTCTCACTCTCTCTCTGGTCCAGTGCATATTAGTTAAGCATTTGCACAATCGAACCATTTCAATAGGAAAATCTGAGGAAAACCCATACCAGAATGTCCAATACCCCCTGGTTAGGACACATGCCTGAAAAGTTGAAAATCTGTGTTCAAATCCTTCTCCACATCATGCAGAGGGAGGAACTGACCTTAGGTCTTTCACATCCAAAGTGAGTATTCTAACCACTAGATTAAAAGTTTTAAGAGGAGCTTCCTCCTCCTCCACCAACCATTTTGTGTGGAGTTACACTGTGATGATTGCCTTTCTCGCAAGAAATGGCTTAGGTGCCTTACTACAGAAGAGGGTTCATGGCTGTTAATCCCAAGTAGAGACAGGTGGCTCCATGCAGCCTAGATTTAGGAACCAAACTCCCTGAGATGTGCAAAGTTTAGGACCTGTGCCTCTCCTTGGCATTTGCCATTGGCTAGCTTGGGCCGCTCCTTGCTCAGCTTGCTGACTTTTGTGAATCCTACTGTTAGGTGCCTCACGCTCCCTGTGCATTACACACAGAGCCTAGGTGCTAACTCAGGGTTTGGGGATTCCACAGGTTGGTTCAGCACCTACAGCATAGGCACTGTAATGGTAGGTATTGCAATGCCTATGTTCCTTTGTGAATCTAGTTCCTTGTCTCCTGGAGACTTTCTTCAGAAATCCTCACAGTGCAACTCAGGTTCATTGTATTCCTGTAAAGTACAAGCAGATTAATTTATTTCTTCACAATAAATGTTTTATTCAATATTCTGTATTTTATTCCATCTATTTTTAATGAGTAGTGAGCTCACATTAATATTAATGAACTCAATGACTGATGAATGACAGAAAGCACTTTTCTTGTCAATGATCTATTGTAATTGTTTCACTTCCACTACAGCCCATATTTGCCCAGCTTTCACCACTGGCACACTTCCAGAGCTCTGACAGGTCTGTCCAAAGTTATTCACCTCATGAGCAGTTTTAATAGGATATCTCATCAGATTCTTATGGCAGCAATATCTTTTTGGGACATGTAAAATGAAGGTTCTTAATGTGATTCTGACATTGCACGTTTGTCAGCTACGATTGTCAGCATTGTGCAGCAGTGGATATGGCACAATCCTAATCTTCTCATAGAAGTACAGACTGTATACACAGAGTAGCGGACACCTTGTCTAACAGTGAAATGAAGATGGAAGATTATAGAACAAAGTAGTTAAAATAAGGCCAGGAAGTCAGCAATAAAACTTATTGTCAAAGATATCTGCCATATGTGAAAAAAAAGAAAAGAAAAATATTCTAACAAAACTTACTCGCTGCAAGCCAGAGCTGGCATTTAAATACATGCTGCCGGCTTGTCCTTTGAAACCAGGGTTTGACTCCACCCTAACAGCACTGGATACAAGTTAATTATGTCATCCATTCACTAGACTGATGGCATAAAAGAAAAGAGAAATTGGCTGCAAAGCAATAACTGAAATAATGTATTGTGGAGATAGGAGACAGAGGAAAGTCATCTGGTGGTCCTCATTAGACTATGAAGAAGGTTTGTTCTTTTGATGAAGCCTAGCAATATATAGATCATTTGGTAAGTAGTAAAGGAGAATTCTTAAGAATCTTTTTAAGGCCCATCCTGCCTTAAATACTGATGCCACAATATACTATAAAGCCATTTTCTAAGTATAATGCATGAGTCTGTTTTAATATGATCTTTGAATTGTATTTATTTTGTTTGGTTTAGTGCCCCAGGTATCTCACCTGAGGACACGAGGATGGCAGGTTTTAAATTAAATTACTGTATCAGTATCATGATCACTACTGAATTATCTTATCTTGACATACGTGGAGTGCTCTCCAATTATGTCTGTTGTCTTTGGCCCATTATGGGTCCCCAGGTAAATGTACAAAAATCAATAAAGGGCAGTTTTTCTTAGGTGGCTACTATGAGTGGTTGCTTGTGTAACCCACTCTACCAATATGACGCTTTGTCTCCCTCTAATAGCTAGATCACATAACGACTGGTTTTATAAGTTTGCTATTGTTGTCAAGCTAAAGAATTTTCTCCGTTTCTAAAGCTGACAGCAACCCCTGGATGAAGAGCAGCTGGCTGAATAAAAACTCAGGGAAAATGAAAGTGATGTTGCTAAGAGATAAGTACTTCAAAGAACTCATCTCCATGACATCCCCATCTCTCTAGTACATCTGCATGCTAATTAAGTTGAGTCACATAGTCAGGGTCCAGCAGGATGCCAGAATAGAAATTCATTTCCTTCAGCAAATGGCTTGATGATTATACCTGGTCCTATCAGACACAGGCCTGGCCATGGTGAGACCCATTTGTGACTCCAGAGTCAGTAACAGCCATTGTTTGTACCTAGGAACAAAGCTACAAATCCCTGAAAAACCTCCAATTGGAACAGAAGATATAAGCCCATCTGCTAAGCAACACATGTCACCGTGAACACATGACCATCATAAGCTGCATGCTTCACCGGCTTCCCCTTGAATTCAGAATCCAGTTCAAGGTCTGTATCCTGATATTCACACCCTGCCCTATCTGACTTCTTCCTAAACTACACTGCTACAATGTTAGGTAGGCTTGGACTGATTAGATTTTTATTGTTCAATGTTGGTAAACATTAATTTCACTGTACACAAACAAACAGACAAAAAAGCTTACATCAATAACAGATATTACAGAAAGAAATAAAAATGCTGCTTCGAAACAGAGTTTAATTTAAGAAAATTTACTTTGTATATTTTGACATGTAATGTTGACAGTTTGTGTTTTAATGGTATTAAAGCTTTAACTTTTTGAATCTCAGCATCTACTGTCATTAAACAATTACTGTCTGACTCCACTTAAGCTGTCTCGCCCTACCATAATTTCCCATGACTGTGAAAACGTAAATAGATAAAAATTGGAAATTTTTTTTATCTTTAAACACTGATATCTGTCAAAATTATAAAAATAAAAATAAAATTCAGACAAGCCTAACAATAGGAGACATAGTCCCAGCAACGGCAGTCAGTTTCTCAAAGATAACACTTAGTCATGTTATTTCTATAAAGTTAATGGAGACAACTAAAAAAGGGGGAGATTTCTCTGCATTTTTTATATTATTCCAGTCTCCAGGAGGGCTTTGTATATGGTAACGTATGAGCAAGCAAAGTATTCCATAACTGTATGCAGTCTAGGGGCAAATATTGCCCCTCCAACCTGTTGAAAGCTATAGGTTCAGAGTTGCTATGTGCAGGAGGAGAAGGTAGCAGGCTGAAATACCTGCACAGAGGGTAGAATTCTATCCCCCAAACACATCTACTGGCCATTGATTCTAAGTGGGAACACAGCAGCCAAGGGAGTAACTTAAGGCTTCAGAATCAACTGCAGAAAAGATCATCTGCAGCCTAGGCAATATTGCTTTTCCCATTTGGCATTCACACTACTATCTACCATGGCATGGTGCAGGGGCATTAGACTTGGAATACATACATATATGTATATATTGTGGTATAGCAAGGGCAGAGGGCGCTGGGAAAGTTCTAGAAGGGCACTATGTAAGTGCTAGAATGCTCCATGCTTTATTCCCTGTAGACTAGCCAAAGGGTAATTAGAGTCAGCTGACACCAATTAAGGCCCCAACCAGGTGCCTATAAAAACCCTCTACTCTTGAGAGACAGTGTAGAGTTAAAGGAGTAGGTGTGTGGTGAGCAGAAGAGTGTGCGAAGTTGTGGAGGAGAACAGAACGGAGTTCAGTGGAGTGTGGGAGAGAGGTGGAGTCCTGAAGAAGGTGCTGGGCTCAAGAAGCTAGAAAGGCAGAGGGGGGAGAGTAGCCCAGGGGAAAAGCCTGCAGCTGTGAGTAAGGTGCCAGCAGCACATAGCTGCTACTCAGAGGGCCCCTGGGCTGGGACCTGGAAGAGTGGGTGGGCCCAGGTCCCTACCCCCCTCCCTGGGAAGATGGGATAACTGGTGACACCCTGGGCCATTATAAGGGGCTAAAGTGCGAGACCTACTAGGGAGAAACCGGCCGTTTGCCACAATATATATATATATATATATATATACACACACACACACACACCATGTACAGTAACTGATTTTATTTCCTTAGCTACTTTTGTAATGTGGTGATACCATGACTCTGATATGGAAATCAGAAAAATCCAGACACTTGTACTAGCTAAAACTAGGGAGTGTTGGCTGAAACATTATCGTGGGGAGAGACAAGCTAGAACTTCCTTCTTGTATGGTCCAATACCTACAAAATCCTAAAACCCTAAAAAACAACACTGAGGAGGTATAGAAAATAATCAAGCAGTTCTTCCATGGTCATCTCAAAGAGAAGACAATTACTGAAGAAAAAAAAAGTCTTAACCTCAAAATGTCTCTGTCAAAAGCACTTAATATTACCATCAACAACGTGGTTAAAATCCTTTTCAAAAGAGTATTTTCTATGTCCCTCTTGCCACGAAATGCTGTATAAACCAAGAGTTTACTGGGTGCTTGTGCTGATATTCAGCAACAACTGAGTTGTTTAAAAGTCTTTGGGGAAATAATCCCAAACAACAATAGTCTCATCCTCTTGGGAGCCTCTTGATACATTTCTTTCTTTCATGTTGAGTGAAGATTACAAAATAATACAAAGACGTATGAGCAAAATACATCCTCAAGCTACTAGAAATAGTATAGCATATCCCACTAAGAGTAAAAAAGACAAACTGTGCATAACCTTGGGAGAAAGGAAAGACTGCAGGAGCAAGATACTTTGGAAGCTTGCCAATGAATCAGAAATGGACAATAATACAAGTTGGAAACACTATATAAAACCTCTCATCAGCAGTATGAACTTGTCCCTAGGCACACATAAGACACCTGATGTATTTACTTTGGCAACATTTGTATGACTTGTCATGCCAGTAGAGTTATGGAAAATGAAACACCGATTGATTGGCCTGCACATGATTGGCCAAGAGGTATCGACTGTATTGTTACTCACAAACCTGAAGGAATGCTCAGTAATTCTATTTTGTATGAAGTTGGTGTTTTATTTTTAACAACTTTAGTATCATAATGCACAGATGGAAGCAGATTTTACAGCCATGCCTTATTGTATTTATATTTCAAGGCAGTGTTATGCTACAGCATGCTATATATCTAAGGCACTGTGGATAAATTGCTGAAAACCAAATTCAATAAAGTCTGTGTTTGGATTCTTAACTATAGAATCCCAAACAAGCTCTGAAAAATAAATTTTCTGTTTTGCATGGTGTTCCATGGTGAATGCCTTTACTATTGAATTTGTCTTATAGACAGCAAATGATTTGATAGTCATAGCATTATAAAATGCTAGGCTTCTGATTTCTGCTGTCAAGAGTGGATACTTCATGTATGGAATGATGTGATTGCAATTTCTTTCATGATGTTTTTCAGAATTCTCTGACACCTACTGGTAGGACTATTAAATTTGACAAATAAATGTCTGTGAATATTACAGAATCCAAGGACATTATTGGATTAGGGCGATACAGCATCACATGATTAACTTTACTGGTGTTTAATCAGGATTAACAAATGAATTGGTTTTTCCCAACATGCTTTCAATATTAAAATGCTGGGAAACTGTTTAAATATTGATGCATTCATTATGAAAAAAAGTCTTTTTGGCATTCGTTTGCAATTAATGCTAGTGCTTTAGCATTTATACAATCAGAGTTTTCATTATACTCAAATGGATGTGTGAAAAATAACATGACTATAGAAATGCTGGCACATATTTTCTGAAATGGATATTTGTAAAAAGGATGTCAATTGGAAATATTTGGAAACCTATGAGATTAAGTGCTTTTTAAAAGGACATCTGTGTACCAGAAGCAAACAAAAACAGTATTAGCATACAGGCACATTGTATCATGCTGCAAAGTTGCAATTGTTGAGCATTACATTGTGCTAAGAATTGCCAAATGGTGTTTGCAATACAAAAGCCAAGGTTTTCCTGGCAGCGACACAGTAAAATCAAGACACAGCCATGTCCATCCTCCCTAGTAGTTTATTTTAGAAATGAATTCCATATATTTTTGAACAATTGTACAGGATTTAGCCACACAAATCCATTAAAGTAAATAATGCAGAAATCCTACTTGGCTCATGACCTACTAGAATTTTATTTTTTAAAACACTTTGCAGATTTTATTTATATTGCTGCATTTTATATTTATTTTGAGTAAACAGTGTTTATGAAATGGATGGACTAATGATGTTTCTTTGCGCAAGGAGAGAAAGATTCTGTGCGATCTTGCACAACTCAACCAATATTCATCTTTGATAATAAAAACCTCTTCAGTTCTCGTCCCAGGCCTCTCTCTTGAGCAGAAACTTTCACTTGTGGCAAAACAGTGGAACTAGCAAATAGCCCACAGGCATAGGAAAAAAAGAGATGAAAAAGCACATGACTCAAATGGCCTCATTTAAAGAAAACACTCCCTTCAAAAATATTTTTAAAAAGATTCTTAAAAAGTTCTGCCTCCATCGCTGTTGCAAACAAGATCATCTGAGACCAAAAGTCACTGTAATATAATTGAATGACTGCCAAACTATGCTGAAAGAGTTTGGAGGATCAGTCCAGATTCTGTTAGAAGAACATCCTCTAAATCACAAAAAGAAAATAACCCTAAAACATCATATTTGGCAATAGTGGGAACCCTGCTTATAGAGTCAAATCTGAATGGTCATAACACTGAGGTCAAACATTTTAAGAGGTTCAGTGAGCTATGCATATTTACAGACACTGGAAGGGAAAGTTTATGACAGAAGAATACAAGGTAGAGAAAAATACTGGATGGACAATATGGAAATCTAGATGGATCAAAAGAACTATTCATCCATAAAGAGATTAGCAGAAGACCCAACAGAATGGACTACTATGGTTGCAAACCTCCAGTGATGGAGATGCCATTCAAGAACAAGAAACAATGAGGGGTAGATTCTCAGCCATGGTAAACTAGCAGAGTTTCTTGAGCTTCAGTGGAGTTATGCTAATAGGGCCAAAACCTCAGTTGGTGCCAGGGAACTGAAACAGTTTGAATAACTGCAGCTTGGTCTTACAAGTTTTATGACTGAGAAACGGACTTCAGTTTGAAAATTCAGCACATTTCAGAAGAACTAAACTGAATTTACATTTAAGAAAAACTCATTCCCACCCAAAAGGAAATCATAAACAGACTTTTTAGAAAAGTACTAAAGACCCAGAGGAGGTTTTGCAGTATCCTACCAGAGCCATTGCTTTATACTGTGGTGCCTATTTTACCTTCACAGAAACATAGAAATATAGGTTTGGAAGGGACCTTGAGAAGACATCAAATCCAGTCCTCTGCCCTGAGGCAGGACCAAGTAAACCTAGAACATCCCTGACAATTGTTTATCTAACGTGTCCTTAAAAACCTCTAATGATGGGGATCCCAAAACCACTTTTGGAAGTCTATTCCCGAGCTTAATTAATAGTAAATTTAACTTGCTATTAGGAAAACCTTCTAATTTAAATTTCCTTTGCTGCAGATTAAGCCCATTACTTCTTGTCCTACCTCCAGTGGGCATGGAGAACAGTTGATCACAGTTTTACAGTCCTCTATAACAGTCTTTAGCCTAGCTGAATATTAATCAGGTCCCCACCCCCTTCCATTTTGTTGTGTCTAAGAAAAAACATGTTCTTTCCTCATAGGTCAGGTTTTCTAAACCTTTCATCATTTTTCTTGTTCTCCTATGGACTCCCCAATTAGCCATATCTTTCCTACACTATGGTGCCCAGACTTGGACATAATACTCCAGAGGAGGCCTTACCAGGGCCAAGTAGAAAGGGGCAATTACCTCCTGTCTTACATATAACACTCCTGTTAATACACTCTAGAAGTCTTTTTTGTAACTGCATTACATCGTTGACTTGTATTCAATTTGTGATCCACTATAACCCCCAGATCCTTCTCAGCAAATTTTGTCTCCTATCTATTCTTTCCTTTAAGGAAGGATTGTATGGTTATGTTTAAAGTTCTGTAAAGAGAGTTTTATTTTAGTTCTATGCTCAAGAAGGTCTTAGAAAATAAAAAAATATAAACAGGAATTTTAACAGCTTTAATTAAAGAGTTGATGAAAAGCTGAACCAGATTCAGATTTGTGCACAAATTCTGACTCTATAAGATGATATAGAACTCTGAAAATGTACAAATCTCATCTTTTCAACTAGCATGTGTTGCTTTGAAAGTGTATTTACTTTATTAACCATATGTTCTGATTGGCCAGTCAATGTTTTAAACCACCTAATCTCAGCCAAATTGGTACTATACCTCTGCTTTTAAAAGTTGTGGAGTAGAATGAATGAGAAAAACAGAAATATTGTGTGGGAATTTCTGTCAGTCAAAGTAACCAGGCTAAAGCAGCATAAAATTAAAAAAAATGGTTCTTGAGGGAATGTTATACAAGTCTATATCAGCTATATAAAAGCACAATGAAACTAAGTATCTGGATGCTCAAAATATGACCAATTAAAAGGCACAACAGGGAAGCAGCACATGTAACTCTTCATCCATCTACAAACAAAGCCCACACACAAGTTCTGGTTGAATTATTTGCAGCAAATGTCTACTGCAAGTTTAGCCACTTTCCTTATTTGCAAACCACTCATGAATCAATCATCATTTCTGAAAAGGTCTTGTTTTGTAACTCTTTTCTGGTTCTGCTCCCTGATTGGATGTCTTAAATATTTTAAATGGGGTGAAATGACAAACAGAAAATGACAGATATTCCAGTTCACATACAAAGGGTACATATATAAGTAACCATTACGCAAATATTTTTGTGAAAACAATCCGTTCACATAAACAGTCTAAATGGTGAACAAAGGGACATGAATGAGGGTGAACTGAACAGTGGTGGCCCAAACTGAACATATGCTCACAAACACTTTTACAGATTGTTACCCTGTTTACTATGCACAGAGATATGGAGGTGGAGGCAGAGGCAACCCAAAGGAGGACACGGGGGGGTCTTTTCTGAATCTGGGAAAGTCCATACTTTCCCAGAAAGAAGAAATGGCAGTTGATAACCAGACATTTTCTAAAGTGGATGACATAGGTGTAGGGAGACTAGAAAAACGGCTAGAGCCTATGTATCAATTCTTTCTAATTTGTTTTTTTCCATTAGCATGATTCCTGATGTGAAAGTATTCCTCTACAAATGATAGCAATGTTAAATACAGCAATCAGCTGTTCCCTCACAAGTAGGCCTAGCTTCAGAAGAATGTGCACATGTGTGTCCATCCACCCCCCCTTATAACCTTTACCCCAGGGGTTAGGGTACTTGCCTGAGATGTGGGAGATCTATGTTTGGAATTCCTACAGGGACTTGAAAGCAGATCTTCCCCCTCCTAGGTAAGCAACCAAAAAAAAACAGGCTATAAACTATTCTGGGACAGGTTGTTCTTAATCTTTCCTGTTGAAGCTGTTCTCCTGATTTCTCTGTGCTACAGAAAATATTTGAAACCACATAGGCTGTCTCCCAGGTGAATGTTAATCACCAGAATAAAGAGTACTCTTGTTCTCTGTCTCTGGCCTAGGAAATATTTAAGTAGTTATACAAAATGGAACAGCATCAACAGGAGAGATGGAGGATACTCACCTGGGAGGAAGGAGATCTGAGGTCAAGTTCCTGCTTGAGAGCGAGAATTCAAACCTGGGTCTCACACATTCCAGGCAAGTGCCTTAGGCAGTGGGCTCTCGGTTGAAAATGGTGGAGGCAAGGACAGACAGACAGAGACACACACACACACTTTTCTGAAGCTGGCTGGACTTTAAATTTATTGACAAATTCTGAATATTTTGGGATCTGAACATTTGTTCTGATTTTCAGTTTGCTAGCTGAACCAAAAAACAATAGAAAAACAATTATTTCCTCCTCTCTTCTCACAATATCTAGAACTCATAGCTCACTAGATTGTTAGAGAATTTAAAAGAAGATAAGGTGTTCTGCAGCATAATGTGCTCAACAACAGACGTGGAATTCAATGTATCAATGTCCTTTCTGGGCATACTTGATAAACGACTGATTTCACTGGACAACAAATTTTTTCAAAAGTGTTGCCTCCTCAGAAATTTTTTTGGATTATGCTAGACCGCTTGAAGCTGAACACAAATATAATTTCAGACTCCTTGTATCACATAGGAATTTGGAGAAACAAGAAATTGACTTTTATTGAATGTAATGCGTTTAATCTCATAATGGTGCTGACGCTTTGCAATAGTTCAACTGAGCTAAAAATGTTTTGTTGATGATTTTTGTTTGTACTCAGTGTCTGCAGCTTGTTGTTTAAGTGTCCAACAATAATCAGCCAGCATTGATGGAGTCCAATTGCCCTGATACTGTTTTTCCATGATCACAGTGTCCTGGTGAAACCTTTTACCATGCTTGTCACTGACTGGGTATTCAATGGATTCCTTGTTTTTAGCAGAGAACCCAGACACATTTGTCAGACAGAAGTAACAGTCTGTCACATGATCCTTCTGCTCTTGCCATATCATCAGGACAGCGAACGGCATTGACTTCCGAGTACCTCTGAGCCAAGCTTTAAGATCGACAGCGCATGTTGCGTAACAAATGTGAGGAGCCCAGGCTTTGTCCTGATCAACAATTTTACAGTCAAAGTAGAGCTCATACGCTTTCTTAATACATGCAGCCATGCTCCGTCTTTGAGGTTTAAGCGTATGTTCGCCACAAATGTAAAAATGTAAATGTCATGGCTGTTGCGACATTGGTGAGACATTTTGTGATCACGAATCCTCCTGAAAATACAATTGCTGTATTATTGTGAGTACACACAATATGCTATGCGCATATAGCATGGACATCAACATGAATGCAAACTGATATAAACGCAATGCATAGAACGATGTGTGCAAAATGCTTTTATAGCCTTTCTAAAACCTGTCCTGCCAGCATCTGCCCTGCCTAAGCCTTAGTATTCCCACTGCATGTTGTGTGGCCTGCACTAGGTGCAGTGTCACTGCACGCCCAGGCATGCTTGGACACAAGACAGAAAACTTTTCAGGTTACATTGTGGGCAACATTTTAACAGATTTAAATTATGAATTGAAATAACAAATATAGGCGATTTCAAACAAATGGTATGTGATAGGGAAATGTCATGGTGATTTTTGTAATCAGCAGCCCAAAATCCATAAGATTCAACCAAAAGTATTCAGGAAGCAAAATCTTTGTTGTCCAGTGTTTTCAGAGAAAACATCAGTACCATTAATGTAGCAATTGCTTTCAGTGACTGTGAAGTGTTTTGTTTTATGTGCTTTGCCACGTCACAGCCCTGGTTGATCTCCCATTGTTGTACACTGACTAGTCTGCTGTATTTGGACAATGGGCCCATGTCCTTTTTTCAGCTTTCCTGCATGGGGGCAGGCTCCACTGAGTATCTCTGCTTCCAGCCTCTCCAGCACACTTCCTGGGTACAGACTTTCTATCTGGTACCCCTCCTTAGAAGTGGAATTCTGTGACCCAACTGTCCTAGTCCCCTGGAAGAATCCTGCTCCTCTCCCCAAGACTACTAGTAGCTTGAGCACGTCATTCCCAGAGCTCCACCTTTAGTGG
Source organism: Mesoclemmys tuberculata (assembly GCA_007922155.1). Taxonomy (NCBI): domain Eukaryota; kingdom Metazoa; phylum Chordata; order Testudines; family Chelidae; genus Mesoclemmys; species Mesoclemmys tuberculata. The sequence goes on along the minus strand of ML675609.1, from coordinate 23,164,599 downwards.
GAACTCTGGTTTATAAATGACTCCTGATAGGACACGTGATAGTTGAACAGAGATACAGACTTTGCAGAAGGATTTCTAGAATAATTACTCTTGAAGTTAGACAATACAAGTGATATGCACATAAATGCAAAATAAGAAACACCTTTACACAATTCCCTGTCTCTGTATCCTCACCATTCTTGAGCATTTTAGATTCTAGTCCAAGACCCTTTATTTCATCCTTCTCTCCTGCCCAGACCCCTGTTCTGGTCCTAGTCTCTACTCTAACTGGCCAGTGAGAAACCCTTCCTTTTATAGATTTCCACCCCCCTCTCCCAGGTGACTTAGCTGAGGAGCCTCAAATCTCCATCAAGCTATCAAAGGCCGCATCAGTGGTCTGTTGCTTGGTCACCAGCCACCTGGAGTCCAGACTTGGAAAACCAGTTTGTCCTGGGCCATAACTAATTCTTTCTCTAAGTGTACTTTCATTTGAATGGATGATCATCAAAATTTAATGATCCTTTACTGTGAAACCTCTGTTAGGTGCAAGAATTTCTCCTGCCACCTGAAGTAGTCTTCACTTCTATATGTGACCTGAGGTGATGGCACAGAACAATCATACTCAGAATAGTGTTCAGAAAACAAGATGGCGTTTGCAATTTGATATAGATAGAGAGTTCATAATATCAGACAGATTCATAAGTGGTACATAGATGGGTCTCCCAAGCCATCATATTCCATAACCTGCAATCTTGTATTAAATGATGCTTTATGAAAAGTCTCTAGGAGGCTCATGTCTGCATTAAAGTAGAAACTAACCAATCCCTTTAAGAATATCTCCACTGTCATTTCCAATCTAAGAAGATACAAGTAAACAAGGGGCATCCCACTTTACTCATTGCTCCCAGGATTACAAGGTAGATTTTAGCATTGAATGACTCTGTAAACGAATGTGTTCCAGACTTTTTTGTCTGTTTGGAGAAGGCAAAAGAAAAAGTGTTTGATGCTGGGACCTGTTATAGACTGGGTCCAAATTATCATGCTCTTTGAGGTGTTAACAGAGGAGAAATTTGTGGAGATGCCTTTGACTGATTATATCAGGATCCTGCATAACTCAGTATGGAAGTGCTGGATGAAAAGAATAGGAAAAAATGTGATTTCCATTTCTGAGTATTTTAATTATATGGACTGTGAGGAAGGTAGCCTGTTGATCCCTTACCCAGGACAAAAATCTCCCAAAACACTCTAAAAACGTAAGGAAGACTTGCAGACTCTTTAGGGCTAATGGCTAACCAAACCACTTTAATTCAACAAGCCTCACACTAAAAACAATGTATAAACATTAGATTATAAATACAAGTACCACCCACAAATTTAGAGTTCCTATTGTGACACCACATCACCCATTTAGTGCCCTGTCATGTTGCTTCTGGGCTGATCCCGCTAGGGTTAGGATTCCCTTTACACAAATGTAAAAAAAACCTGAGCACCACAAAGAACATGTGCCACAAAGAACATTAGTCACATTGTGCGTGATCTCACGGGAGTCGTGATGTTACATTTTTAACATGCTAACACTGTAGCATATAGAGTTATGGGAACTTAGCAAATGTTATTGTTTTGTGTAAATAATGTACAAGAAATTACTTTTGGAAGATAGGTCTCTTTATTCCAGAATGTATTTTAAAGCATTGCCACCACGCAAAAGTAGGTTGGAGACAAATATTCAGCAATAGAGTTATTTCCAACCTAAAATAGTTTCTTTACTCTTGTTCTCCTCTCTTGTACAAAAGAGTATTATTCTACTGCAAGTTGAATTTAGACGTAGAGCTATCAGGCAAGCCAGATTTTAAAAGAGTAATTGAGTTCAAACAGATTTTCAACTTGAATTTCTTTATATAATACATGGCAATTTATTTAGCTACTCTAAATGGAATTAAATACCAAAACCCCATTGACTCCTTCAGCTACACATATAAGAGATGTTGCATGAATTTACGGAAATGCTTAATTTGATTGTTTTTTAATGTGCACATGAATAACAGTCAGTAATCAGATTTGGAAATGAAATGATGGACTGTTTTGGAAAGAGAAAGGGCAACTGGCAGTACGACCCTGATTTCTATTTTTTTTTTTAAATTTGAGATGGATGACAGAAAAAAAAGAATACTACTGATATGATGGCTGTCAGCATACAATTATGATACATTTCACTTTGAACTTTATGGCAAAACTGCCAGTGACTTTGGATTATAGGACTAACTTCTATTGTAGTCTCCATTAAAAAGTCTTGATTTTGTTCCAATAGCAAGACACTATTTCCTGCTATGTTAACACAGGGCAAAATCATGGCGTTTCAGATAGCACTGTTGAATAACCGTTTGCCCAGCAGTTGTTGCCTGTGGTTTTTAAACAGAGCCCACTGTATATAGAGGTAAAATTCTTCACAAGGAAAGGTGATCATAAGCTAAAGGGAAAAAGGCTTTCAGGGAAAATATCATCACCCTCATTTTTGTCATACTACTGACTAGACTAATTACCTGAGATGGGGCTTCACTGTGCTAGGAACTGTATGATCCTAAGAGACAGACTCTTTCCTGAAGAGCTGAAAATCTAAGCGACCAAAACAAAGGGCGGGAAAGGAAACAGTACAGAGAAGTGAAGTGATTTATTTGAACACACAGCAGGTCAAGAGGCTGGAAGTAGAACCCAAGTCAGAGTCCCAGACCAGCACCCTATCGATTGGAACACATTGCCAGGAAGGAAGGGACAGTGATCCTGAGTTTGCAAGCCTTCCACACATCTCATTCCCTTTGACTTTCAAAGGTGTTCTATCTGTAGAGGGGGACTTACAGCATCAGGTATTAAGTGGTACTAGATAAAGACACTCCGGTGTTGGGAGGAAGACAAGAAGCAAAGGAAATTTAGAAAGCCATGGATGCTGCTGTGTAAATGGCTAGATGTTTTGCTGCAAAGATCAATCAGGTTATTTTCTTTTTAAAATGATGTGTTTGAATGAATCCGCAGTATAAACAATTGTTTTCTTTTATGCTTTGTTCTAAATTTGATCTTAACTTTTGAGTAATATGTTTTTTAAATATCTAGAACTTTCCCGCAGCTCAGTGACATGGAAATACAGACTATACATTTCAGGCCTGACCCTCCAGTTCTTTCATAGGCAAACCTCTGATTGACTTCAGTAGGATTTTTGCCCTTTGTTTCCTTTTTCTTGCTCTGCTTTACCCATAAGTCTTCACTTCCTCTGTCACCAATTTTTTGTTTTCATATCCTCATAGGAGGCTCCTTGGGAGATCAGTCTCTTTGTTCTGTGTCTGTACTGCATCTAAGACAAAGGGCTCCTTCTCATGAATGGGACCCATAGAAACTGTCACGCTGGCTGGATTAGTGGGGCCCTTGATGTGTATTCAGGAGCTCTGATTACTCCTTTCTACACCAATCTTGTGTTGGGGGTGTCACGCTGGCTGGCTGGGGGGGGGAGAGGGGTGGCGGCACGGCGCATTTATTGTATTATTTGACATCAGTATGTCAAAATCATAATAATCCATGTGAGCTATGCCATGTCAGGTACTGTTAGAAAGGCTACAATGTGCTAAGTAAGATGATAAAGTTTATGTCCATGTGTTATACATGTAAAGGAAGTTATGAATATGGTTGATATATCTTTATTTCAAATTGGGCTGTTTCTAGGCCACTCCTCAGATAGCCTGCTTAATGGCCCATTAAGAGATTCACAGGTGCGAGGGGCTGGGGGAGAAGACAGGAATATACCTGATGAGTCACCAGGACTTCCTCACGTGACTCTGAACTCCATTTTGGTTCCTGTGAAATTCCCTAAGCAGCATGACAAGGGCCAGAGGACATAAAGAAGACAGAGGTATGGGATCCATTTTGTCTTCAGCTGTGTTCAGCTTTCAGCCACCTATCTACCTCTGGATCAATTCATCTACAATTGAACTGAAGCTGTGAAACAAAGGACTGAAACCCATCCAAGTACTTGATGTATACCAGAGGGACTATACAAGCCTGCAAACTCCACAATTCTTTTAGAAACCTGATGATATATATGTACTTTCAAATCATTTGTATGTATCTGATTGATTTAATCCTTTAACATTTCTCTTATTGTTTGTTCCTGTCTTTTTATAATAAACCTTTAGTTTTAGTTACTAACGGATTGGCTGGTAGCATGGTATTTTGGGTAAGACCCAAACTTATATTGTTCTGGAACTGTGGTTGACCCTATGGGTCAGGAGAACTTTTTGGTAAAGAACAGAGAGTTTAAATAACTGGTCTCTTTACTGGACATAGTGGCTGATTGGGAGCTGGAGACTGAAATGCAGTAAAGGGGGCTGTGTGTATTTTTATAGTGGCTTCTTAATAACCAGTGTGGGGAATCAGAAGCACTGTTTGCGGCTGGTTGGGAAGTTTGACTTCAGTGTCAATCATCAGTGCTGGGAGAATCTGCCCTGACTTTGGCATTATCAGGTGGCTACCCTAGGCACGGACGGGTCACAGATCCTACTGCATTAAAAATAATACAGCAGTGTATTGGACCGTCTTATGTTCCACTTCAGGATCATCAACACAGTGGCATGAGCATTTATCAGTTGCCTGGACACTGCAAAACATGGTTACTTACCAGTAACTGTTGTTCTTTGAGATGCGTTGCTCATATCCATTCCACTTAGATGTGTGAGCACCTCATGCACGGTCTCCGGAGAACTTTTTCCCTAGCAGCCCCCTGTAGGAGCCGTTCTCAGCGCCCCCTGGAGTGCCGCCCTCATGCAGCGGTATATAGGGCGCTGCCGGCTCCTCCCCTCCTCAGTCCCTTCTTTCTGCCGACTCCGACAGCGGGGACAGAGGGTGGGTGTAGAATGGATATGAGCAACACATCTCGAAGAACAACAGTTACTGGTAAGTAACCATGTTTTCTCCTTCGATTGATTACTCATACGCATTCCACTTAGGTGATTAACAAGCCATACCTGGAGGTGGGTAGGAGTCATTGGTGAGCTGCCCTCAGCATGGCTCTGCCAACTCGTGCGTCCTCCCTCGGCTGCTGGACGACAGTGTAGTGTGTGGCAAAGGTGTGCACTGAAGACCAGGTGGCAGCCCTGCAGATGTCATCCAGGGGGACCCTTTCCAGGAAGGCGGCCGATGCGGCCTGGGCCCTTGTTGAGTGCGCCGTCACCACTCTGGGAAGCTGGACGCCTGCGCGCTCGTAGCAGAACTTGATGCAGGCAGTGATCCATCTGGCGATGCACTGGGTGGTGACCAGGGATCCCTTCATCCTGTCCGCCACCGCAACAAAGAGCTGTGTGGTCTTCCGGAACAGCTTCATCCTCTCCAGGTAGAACGCCAGCGCCCTCCTCACATCCAGGGTGTGTAATCTCCTGTCCTCCTCTGACTGTGCGGTTTAGGGAAAAACACGGGGAAGAAAATGTCTTGGTTAAAGTGGAATTGGGAGACTACCTTAGGCAGGAAAGCTGGATGTGGCCTCAGCTGCACCTTATCCTGGAAGAACATGGTATGGGGGGGCTCCGAGGTCAAAGCTCTTAACTCAGAGACCCTCCTAGCCGAGGTAATGGCCACGAGGAAGGCCACCTTCCAGGACAGGATCAGCAGGGGGCAAGTGGCCAAGGGCTCGAAAGGGGGCCCCGTCAGTCTAGCAAGGACCAGGTTGAGATCCCAAGGAGGCACCAGGTCATGGACCTGTGGGTACAGCTTCTCAACCCCCTTGAGGAACCTCATCAACATGGGGTGGGAGAACAGGGACCGCCCATCCAACGGCTGATGGAAAGCCGAGATGGCCGCCAGGTGCACCCTGAGGGAGGCTAACGCTAGACCCTGGAGCTTAAGCTGCAGCAGGTACTCGAGGATAGCCTGCACGGGGGACGTACCGGGGGTTATGCCCCACGACTCCGCCCAGCAGATGAACCTCCTCCACTTGGCTTGTAGGCGATCTGCATGGAGGGTTTCCTGCTTCCCAGCAGCACGTGTAGCACCTGCTCAGAGCAGGTTCTCTCCTCCTTGGTCATCCAGAGAGTCTCCAGGCCGTCAGGTGCAGGGAGTCCAAACTGGGATGCAGCAGGTGACCGTGGTCCTGGGAGAGCAGGTCTGGCCTCCTTGGGAGCTCAATCGACGCAGCGACAGAGGTCCTGCAGCATGCTGAACCAATACTGCCTCGGCCACGCTGGGGCAATCAGGATCACGTCTGCTCTGTCCTATTGATTTTCAAGAGGACAAGAGCGGGATGGGGGGGCATGCGTACATGAGGGTCCCCGTCCATTCAATGAGGACCGCGTCAGAGAGGGAGCCCGGCTCGCAGCCCCGAAGCGAGCAGAACCACAGGCACTTCCTCTTCCAGGACAACGTGAACAGGTCCAGTCGGGGAACACCCCACTCGTGGAAAATCCTGGCTGCTACCTCCGGATGCAACAACCAGTCGTGTTGGGGAAGAAACGACCTGCTGAGGCGGTCCGCCTCGTCGTTCCTGACCCCCGGGAGGTGAGAGGCAGTTAAACAAAAGCTGTGCCTCACAGCGAAGTCCCAAAGTCGAAGCAGTCCCTGGCAGAGCGCCGAGGAGCACACCCCCCCCTTGCTTGTTTATGTAATACATTGCTGCGGTGTTGTCTGTCAGCACCTGTAGCATTTTGCCCAATTAACAGTGGAGGAACACTTTGCAAGCTACTCTGGTCCACTGGTCGCAGGAGGAGACTGCCCTCCACATCAATGTAAAAGAACTGAGGGCAGTCTCCTCCTGCGACCAGTGGCCCACAGTACTCAGGCTGCCGCTGATGTGGGACCCCCAACCGAGGTCCGACGCATCTGAGATCAGCGTGACCAAGGGGGTCAGGTCCCTGAACGGAACCCCTTCCATGACTGTCCCGGGGTTCATCCACCATCGCAGTGACCCCAGTACTGCGGGGGGGCACCATCACCATTCTGTCCAGAGAGTGCCTGCTGGGCACATATACCGTGGCCAACCAACCTTGGAGGGACCTGAGCCTGAGGCGGGCCAGCCTCACCACATACGTACACGAGGCCATGTGGCCCAACAGCTGAAGGCACTGCCTGGCTGTTGTCATGGGGCACCTCTGAAGTTGCGATATGATCGCTGCCATGGCCTCGAACCTCGAGCGTGGGAGGGAGGCTCTGGCATGAACCGAATCTAAGGATTGTGGAGGAAAATTAAAGTGGAGTTTCTCTGCCCTAGATGGGGGAAAAGATGGATTCTCTTTCCTTACTGATTTCTAGTCTGTGAGTATAGCAGTCAAGGTCTAAGATAGAAAGTGCTTTGCTAGCAGATGTTTAGACTTAGAATCTATTGCCATAACAAGATAGTTATGAGAGCTGGGCGCCAGTAGGCACGGAATGTGAAGGAAGACCTTGTAGTTCAGATAGAGGGGGGGGTGAAAAGTATTGGGCCAAGTGTTTTTAGATAAAGTGCCCTTTGCCTTACTTTTTGTCTTAGCCTTTGTCTTTGCCATGGAAACTGTGACGTATAAGACCTGTTTGTGTAAGGTTATATAAGCTTTAAGAAATGTATGCTTAGGGTCACTCCGACCACCGAGCTACCTCCTTACGTAAGGATAAATAAACTTTGACTTTGCTAACCTGTTGTCTGGCTAATTTGGACCATCCGCTGGGCAACAGACATGTTAGTTAGGACCCCTGAGTTTGGGTTCCTCGACAGGATGCCCCTATAAACTCTATGTGCTGCACCGGAGACAGCGTCGACTTCTGCTCGTTGATGAGCAGCCCCAGAGCGCTGCAGGTGGCCTGGACGAGGGAGACCGCCTCGCACACCTGCGACTTGGTCTTGCCCCTTATCAACCAATCGTCCAGGTAGAGGAATATCTGGACCCCTCTGCTCCTTAGGAAGGCCGCCACCACTGCCATACACTTGGTGAACACCCTGGGGGAGGAAGACAGGACAAAGGGCAATGCCGTAAATTGGTAGAGGCCACCAGCTACCATAAACCTTAGATAGCACCTGTGGGCGGGAAGGATGGACACGTGGAAGTACGCATCCTTCAGGTCGAGGGCGGCAAACCAATCTCCTGGATTCAATACAGGGATAATGGCCGCTAGGGACACCATGCGAAACTTCAGTTTCTTTATGAACCTGTTTAACCTGCGCAGGTCCAGTATAGGCCTGAGGCCTCCCTTGGCTTTGGGAACGAGGAAGTACCTTGAGTAGAATCCCTTCCCCACCTCAAGCAGCGGAACCACTTCTATGGCTTCCTTGTGCAGAAGAGAGCGGAGCTCCTGAAGGAGTAATTGCTTGTGAGATGGGTCCCTGAAGAGGGACAGGGAAGGGGGTGAGTCGGGGGTAAAGCCACCAGTTGGAGGCCGTAACCCCGGAGCACGGTGTTCAGGACCCAGAGGTCCGAGGTGATGCCCTGCCACAGACCAAGGTAGGGCCTTAGCCTGTTTCTGAAAGGTGGGGGAGAATCCAGGGGAAGAATGGTGGTGCCACTCTTGGGCGCACCGTCAAAATTGGTGCTTCCTCTTGGAGCCCTGGGAGGGTCCTTTATGGGAAGCTGTGGACGATGCGGAGCGGTCACGCCATCCAGAACCCCTGCTCCTATCCCCACCCCTTGCAGGGGGGAAAGGCCTAGGCGGTGGCCTAGGTTGCTGCTGCTGCAACTGTGGCGGGCACTGCGGCTGCTGGCGAGTCTGTAATCTTGCCCCTGAGGGGTATATAGTCCCAGCGAGCGGAGAGTGGCCCTCGAATCTTTGAGGGCATGCAGCTTGTCATCTGTTCTCTCCAGGAACAGGCCAGCTCCATCGAACAGCAGGTCCTGAATGGAGTGCTGCACCTCCTGGGACAGTGCCGTGGACTGTAGCCACACTGCACAACATATGGCAACGGTGGAGGCCATCACCCTGCTGGCCGCGTCCACAGCGTCCGAAGCAGTCTGCAAGGCTGCGCTGGCTACAATCAGTCCTTCCTCCAGGACCGTGGCGAAGTCTGCAGCCTGGTTCTGGGGCAGGGACTCTGTGAACCTTTGCATCGAGTCCCAAAGGTTCAAATTATACCTTCCCAAGAGGGCCTGGTGGTTAGCCACCCTGAATTGGAGCGCCCCCGTGGAGTAGATCTTTCTACCAAAGAGGTCTAGTCTCCTACCCTCCTTGTTCTTAGGAGTGGCGCTCTGGGCCTCTAGTCTCTCTTTCTGGTTGGCAGTATCCACAACCAGAGTCCCTGAGGCCAGGTGGGTGTACAAGTACTTGTGCCCTTCAGCTAGCACATAGTACTTCTTCTCGGTGCCCTTGGAGGTTGGGGCGACCGAGGAAGGGGTCTGCCAAACGGCTTTGGCCAGGCGCAGCACCCTTTCATGGACGAGGAGGGCTACCCTGGATGGTCCTTGAGTCCCCATACACCCAAAGAGGGGGTCCACCTCTTACTCCAGTACCCTGACCTCCAGGCCAAGGTTAGAGGCTATGCATTTCAGTAGCTCCTGATGATCCCTGAAATCAATCAAAGGGGCCTCCTGGTCCCTGAAAGCCGCCTCGTCTGGCGACAAAGAAGAGGACAGGTGGCGGGGTCCTGTGGAGGGGCCCTCCCCAGGATCCGACTCCCCTTCTGAGTTGTCGTCCCTCTCCTGCACTGAAGGACTGAAGCTACTTCAGTCACAGAGGCAGGGGCCAACATAATTCCCTGCCCCATCTGGGCTACCCACAGTCCCCAGTATGGCCTTTGCCAAGGGGGCTGGGGCCAGCTTGGTGCCGGTGCTGGTGCCTGTACCTCGTCCTGGTGGCGGGTCCGAGATCCCAAGCCAGGCGAACAGTGCCGGCGGTGCCGCCGGGAAGAGCCGCTCCAGGACCCACTGCTGGACAATCCTGAGGAGCGTCGTCATCGTCTGAAGTGCTGGCGCTTGGGCAACGCGGACAAAGATGAGGACCGGTGCCGAGGGACGCAAGACTTGCGACGTCTCTTCCCCGGTGCCAGTGAGTGGTGCCAAGAGCGGCGTCTCAGGGCCGGGCTGGAGCTGGAGCATCGCGATGAAGACCCGGAGTGGTGCCATCTCAACGAACAAGAACGATGCTGAGATGACTCGTCTGACGACGAGGAGGGAGAGGAGCTATCAAGCTCGACTCTCCGGCGTTGAGTGATGGGCAGCTGTTGCTCTGGTGCCTGGTGCGCCCACCCTTCGGGGATATCCATTGCGGATTTTCCCCAGGACACAGGCCCTGACTCTCTCAGCCGAGAGAGGGCTGGAGGCGTGGGCAAGGCCAGCAAGGCTCGAGCCTCTTCAAACGCCTCCAGCGTGGAAGGGTCCTGGACAGCGGGTCCCCCACTCCTAGGAGTTGGGGGAGGTTCCCTGTATAATGGTGCTGGTGCCAGCGGCTCGTCCGTGAGCTGTAGCACCTTCGGGCTCTACCCCGGCCGCTCCTGCGGTGCAGGGGAGGGAGAGTGCTCCACGAGCTGGCGGCGCTTCTTCCTTCTTGGCACCGGAGACGTCCGATGCCGAGGCGCCTGCAGTGCCGGCAGAGCACTCTGCACAGACGAGACGCCCGGTGCCGAATGGGTCCACGTTGGCTCTGACGCCGGGCACAGGGTGGACTCCATCAAAATGGCCTTAAGTCGGATTTCCCTCTCTTTTTGGGTCCGTGGCTTAAAGGCCTTACAAATGCGACACCGATCCTTTCAGTGCTGCTCCCCCAAGCACTTCAGACAGCGATCGTGGGGGTTGCTAACGGGAAAGGCCTTCCCGCAGCCAGCACAGGGTTTGAACCCTGGCGAACCCGGCATAGCCGGGTCGCTAGAGCCCTAGGGCTCTTCCTACTCTAACTAAGTATCCTATACTAACTGAAAAACTAACTGAGTTCAGGGAAAACTGCTAACTAACTACTTACAGTAAAGGGAGAATACTTGCGAGGAGCAAGAGTTGTTCCCGACGACCATCACGGGCGGAAAGAAGGAACTGAAGAGGGGAGGGGCTGGTGGCACCCTATATACCGCCGCATGAGGGCAGCACTCCAGGGGGCGCCGAGACCAGCCCCTACAGGGGGCTGCTATGGAAAAAGTTTTCCGGAGACCCTGCACAAGGGCACGCACACACCTAAGTGGAATGCATATGAGCAATCACTCGAATGAGATTAGCTGCACTATGCAAGAGAATGAAAAGCTTGGAAAATAGATTCCCATTACCTTCTACTGAAATTTCATGAGACACTGTCTGAAATTATAGGATTCTTCTACATTCAATGACATATTTTCTAGTATGTCTGTAACCTGTAGGTTATATAAAAACATTAAAGACATAGAATATTGAAAAAAAAGCAAGACCTGATGAAACCATGCTGAGGGGAAGTATTTCTATTCTTACTTTCCACCTAAATGATTTAGTTCCCTCTGAACAAAATCACTATAAAACTGATAAGATCATAGAAGTGGTGGTGGGAGGAATTATCTGAGATGAAGGAGGTGCTAGGAATAACAGCAATACTAATAACCTGTTTGAATTCTTTTGAATTCAATACTAATAACCTGTTTGAATTCTTTATTTTAAACAAATGATCTCTAAGAGGAGAAACTTGAAGATATTAGAGCTGGTTGGCCAAAAAGACAAAAATACTGTGAAATTAGTACCTCCTGGTACACAATTTGCATGATCTGGTGAAACCTGTTATCAGCCATGTTATTCCACAGTTTTTACTTTAGTGATGTATAAAAAGGATCTCCTAAATAAATTATTGGCTGGAACAATACTACCAATAAGTCATTGCTATAGTAGTTATAAATAGGAGGACAAAATTACTGATCAGCTGTTTAGTACACCTACAGTTATATACACTCCTATGCTTTGTATTCATTAGACCACCCACAATCATTTGCAGAAGATGTTTGAAAGCAAGAGATCCCCACCTACACTTCACCTGACCACTTGTTCAGTGTGACCACCTAATGTTTATTTGTAGAAGCTACCATCTCAGAGCTGGCACATCTAGGTGTGTCAATCCAATTCATCATCATACTCATCCACTATTGGAGCAGATGGTCTATTTCTTTCTGGATGTCCTCTATCCACCTGTGAAGCCCCACGTTCTCATCATCCAAGAGCTCCATATGGAACTCGAACCAACACTTTTCTTTTGCTTCTAAGATTACCTGAAGGGCATGGTTCAATGCTATGAGATTCTTTTGCAGACTTTTGCTACCATGACTGCATTCTCAGTCCTGGTCTTCTACAATACCTCTGCCACTAGGTCCTTAGGCTTTTTTGCCTGGCTTCTTGCCCAACCCCCAGCAAACTGAAGGGGTCAGCAGTCAACGACACATTCCTCCACAGCATTTGAAGCACTGTCTGCATCCCCACAGTGAACTGTCCAACTTCTGTATTTATCATGATTTTGACTCATTTTGTCTCAGGGATACTCCTCATGTATCTAGATTCCTAGCAGGTGAATACCTGTGAGAACTGCTGCCATCACCACCAGATCTGCTTTACCTGCAGCCATTGAATTTGTGCTGCTGAAGATCTACTCCTTTGTTTGCCTTTTGCTTCCTTTTCTCTAGCTGTAGTTCACTTTCTGTTGAGGGCAGTAACTTCTTACATGCCCACTTCCCAACAAACAAAAACAAAGACCTTTGCCTCTGGTCAATGCTTTAACAATAGGCTGAGTCTCCGTGTTTTATTGTGTGCTCTGGCCCCCAAAGCAAGCTTTCATATCCCAGTTCACATAAGAAAGGCCTGCCCTATGTGCCTTACTTGCCCACAGGCATTGCACACCCATGTATAGACCTCAGTTCTCTTCCTCCCTCATCCCCAATATCTTTTTTTCTACCCCGCCATATGGCCACTGATTGTTTCTCTTTGCAGGTTCTCAAGCATGTCTTGCTGCTGCTCGTCTAATATCATCTGTCTCCTCTGCAGATCCAACTGCACCTCCCATTGCTTCTGTTTCTTCTCCAGGAACAGGAAGAGGACTACCTGGGTTTGCTTTGCTGCCTCCTGAAAATGGAGCAAGAACTCCAGTGGCAATATTTGCCCTACTGACTTGGGAGAATTGATATCTCTAACTGAAGAAAGTTTTGATGTATTTCAGCTCCATTGTTTTTTCTTTTTTCATTGAACCTACGACTAGCCTTACTGTCTTATTTAAGGGGCAATTTTGCCTGAATTCTTCAACAAATGTAACAACCTTACTGTTCCAGAGTGCCTTCTTGTGGTTTTTGCTGATCGTCTCCTGCATTCAGGACCTGGAGCTCCATCTAGATGTCTTTAATATCTCACTCCTTCACAGACTATAATATCCTTCAAATTCTAAATTGTGTCTGGCCTCAGCATTAATACAAATACAGCAAACACCCAATATATCTTCTGCCTCACGTAGGTCTTCCCTTTGGTCTGCCTCTCCAACAAAAATAGAATCTAGACCATAATACCACTAGATTTCTCTCACCCCAGCTGGATTAGAGTTTCAGCCTTATTTCCTCTTCACTCTGCCTCTCTTTTCCTCAGGACTTTGACTCACAGGCCCCTTCCCTCAAGTCCTGCCCCTTCACGGGTCTCACCACAGGGGCTAATCCAGACTCCTGCAGCTATACCTTTGTCCTCTTTCCTTACCCAGCCTCTCCTTATAGGACAGAACTTTCACCTATCTTCTTTCCTGGTCCTCCTCCCTTTGACTCTCCTACATTCTTTCTTTTATGTGCCTCCCTCAGCCAACCACGCCTTCCTCAGGTGTACTAGGTGGGATTGGAGGGTTTTTACACCCCATCACACTATTCCCTCCCTAAAGGGCTGGGGAAAAACAGTGCAACTTTGCAATGTACTGTATAGAACTCTAATCATATTCATACTGAAGGAATGCAGATTGGAATTTTTGTTGTCTTCGTGCTAGAATACTTGGTTTCATTGGCTCAAGCAGTTTTAATATGGGCTTCCAATGATTTAGTAATTATAATTAACTGGTTCGATTGAAATTAGACCCTTTAGTTCCTATATGGGACTTAAAACCCACATGTTCGTTTAAAGTTTTTAATCTGTGGCCGTGCTCAAATTTGGAATTCAAGTGCAGGTCATCAGCGATTTTCAAAAAAAACTTTGAAAAAGAAGTATTGCACTTTTCTATTCTGTAATTCTAAGTGATATTAGGACTATTCTGTCAGTGATAACAATGAGGTTGTTCTTGACATCTGTTGTTAACACCACACTTTTCTGAATTATTCAAATTATATTTCTTGTAAGGGGAAAGTACCTTGTTCTCTTGAGAAAGGTATTCGAACTTCCTCCTTAAGATCTGTGGTCCTGGCGGAGCTTAAGTCATACAAACATCCAATGCTCTTCAATGCTACTTGAGTTAACAAAGAGAAATAGATTGCTGCAGCTAAAGAAGTCACTTGAGAGCTATCTCACAAAGAAGAAAGGCTTATCTCAGTTACATTGAAAGAAAAAGTGACACACTGTATTGGGAGATTTGATTTAATGATAGTTGCTGGCAGTTTTGACGAGATTGCTTGAAATATCTGAATTTACATAAAACTATTTCTAGCTATATGCTGTTGGATGAATTCAACAAAAGCTTAAAATGTTTTTCTCTAAAGAATTTGCAGGAAAACAAAAACAAACCAAAAAAGGACTATGGCAGTACCTTAACCATAGCTCTTCTAGAATGAAAACACACTAAATATCAAGGAAAGCTTTCTGACACAGAGCTATGGAAAGTGGTGGAAGCCTCATCCCTGGAGACATGTAAAAATAGATGAGTAAAAACAGTCAGAAATATATGCCACAGGGATCAATCCTGAATTGCCAGATAAAAGGATGAGATGTAGTGACCCAGTAGCTCTGTTCTCTCTCTAATTTATGAGTTTATTATTCAGACAAACACATTTAACTCCAATTTAGTAGTGGTCTGTCAAATGAAGGCCAAAATAGGATGATGGTACATTTGCACCAGTTCATATGGTTTTTTCCGGTGCTAGCAATGGTATCCAGAATAAGACAATCCAACTCCCCACTATAAATTTGGGATTAAGTTTGGAGAACATGGTGCAGACTTCTGTTTTTCTTTAACAGCCTGTTATAGGGTATTGGGACAGATTCACTAGATTTAGAACATGTAAACAAACACCTCTAAGTAGAGTGATATTTAAAATTAATGAAACGCAGTCAGCTCAATTATATCCAATTTATTACAATAATGTATCAGTTTAGTTACAGTACCTTTAACTAAAAAAATAGGAAAGAGTCATGTGGAAAGTAATAAATGTGTTCATACTTAAGCAGTGATGGATAAGGTTTTGCAAATGAGAGTTTATAGAAGGATTGAAGCAGCAGGGATTATGGGTCACAGAGGCCTACAAGACACAGAGAAATAAAATGACTTATCTACTCTTGGGTATCAATTCTGGATCAGTTCAGTGCACTATCCATGTTTTTAAACAGATCTGCATGATCAACTATGTATGAGTTTAATTCAAAAGAAATAAGGTCAGTCTTGGTAAAAAGTATTCCTGTCTTTTGAAAAGACCATTTGTTCTATTGTCCTTCTTGGTTTCCAGCAGAAAATGAAAGCACAAGTATATCACACGGTAACAGCTTTCTATCTTTCCAATCTTTCCATAAATATTTAGTCCTCTCTAACACCTGTCCACTAGAGTAAATAATCAATCATTTTAAGGAATAAAAGATAGTATCTATTCAAGCTTTAGAAGACTGTTTCTCTGGGATAAGATACCATCACAGTTATTATACAGATTTCACTGAGGTAACCCAGATGTATATTTTTGCTTGGTTGAATTCCTTATGGATTTGACATTGATGATAGAAGTAAATTACCTTTCCCAGCTACTTCCAAGAATCATAAATTCACACTGCTATCTGTTCATATTTCCATATAGTCCAGTAATCAGGTTCTTAAAAAGATAGGCATAGATTATTATTATATAGTACTCTATAGATTATTGCTCATTAGTTTTTCCAAGGCTGTTACATGTGCTAGATGAGGTGACAACAAGAACCAGCTTGCTGTTAGGTTCCATTTATATGGATCCCTCAAATAAGGAGCGACAAGGGTTGCTTTGCATACAACTTTGTTTTACTTGCAACAATCTATAAATCAACAGTTACAATTTAAAAATCACCATTAATTCTTATCTAATACAACAATTTAACTACTTAAAACATAACCACTATTACAACTATACAATTATACTTACAAAGCTAGCTTACACTATAGGGTTATATTTATACTATTATACTTACACTGCAACAGTAAGGTTTGTCAGCAGCAAAACAACACTCCATTATTACTAGTACGATTCCCGGGTTTGCATCTGAGTGGAATATACTGTCACACTCAGGTTTTACAGCCACACGCTCTATACATAGGTTTGAGCGGCAAACTGGGAGAGACGGTAGGTAGATCAGGCCTCCACGTAGAGCTATTCTGGTGCTCTTCCAAAGATATGGGACATCTCCAGTTTACTTCCTGTTTATGATCACCTTATATTTCTCTTCCTCACAGCCATATGCCCACTTTTTAGCCAATTATGAAGTTCCTAAGAGCGATGAGGTGATCGGGGGCTGCACCCCGACACAGCCAAACATGATTTTATCTTTCCTGATTGTCCAGCTATGTGCTAGACAGACTTCAGGCCTCCTGCTAGGGCAGTCATACTCTTTTTGTGGATTTACTCTAGCTGTTGTCTGCTGTTGACAAAGAATCACTCATTGCAATACCTGTCTGAATATTATTTTAAATTAAGTTTACTGAGTTTCAAGTCACAGAAGGCCCATACAGGTTTACCAAAGCCTACAGGCCACATACTGATTGCATCTTGATTGTTTCCAGTACTTAACACCTGCTGGGATTCTCCCGGTGCTTATCACAGGAATTTCTGACAAGGCAAGGCTAGATGCTGCTACAAAGCAGTTAACGTTTTACTTCCAGGCCCAATGAGTTTGTATTTCTATTAATTTAAAATGGAGTTGGGTCACTTTAATTATAAAAATGAAACAATGTTACAACACTTGATAGCAACTTCATGTGTAAAATATTGAGGGAAAATCCTGGAGAATGACAGCAATCACAAATCAATTAGGAATAAAAAATGCTAAGTGGAAGGGTCAGTTTTGTGATCCCAATTCATGGTACTAGAAAGCTAGATGGGTTTCAAGCACATAAGCAGGCTACCATTTTGAAAGCCAGATTGGTGTTTATGCATGTTGAATTAGGTTTTGAAAGCATATGCCAGAGACTGCCACAGGAAACCACTTGCTGTATAGTATTTTGATTGCTTGCTGTATAGTATTTTGTTACTTCAGGAAAGGCTAAAAAGTGGCATCTGGTAAATTTTGCAATCTGTGTAGGGTTTCTTGGCAAAGTAGGATCATTTGATGAATTTTCACTGAGACACTTTTGTTCCAATATTCATCACCACATCACTCAGAAACATCATGCTGATATTAAATGGTGCTTAGATAACATGCAGCATTTCAGTATTTTAATTGCAAAATCTGCTACTCTTGGCCTTGCTACCTCTTTGCAGATAGATAAAGGGATGGTGGGGCGAAATTTGAGTGACAGGGCAACCAATGCTCCCTTTAAACCCCACCTTGATGCCATGCGTATCAGGTAACTCATGGCTGATAGCACAGCCAGCACATGCTCTGTCTGCCCTGCCCTTTTGCTGGGATCCACAGTGGCTCCTCTCCATGCTGTAGGATATTTGGAGCCAGCAGGGAAGGTAAGGGGTGGAGGGCAGAACAGGGCAGACAATCCTGTCCTAATGGGAGGGAGCAAGCCTGGCTAGGAGCAGGTCCCACTCTACCTGTTGCCTCCTGTAGAACCCATGGCAGCTCCTCTCTGCACATTGGGAATCCTGGATCCCCCTTTCCACTTCAGCATCTGCCTGCTGGACACCAATATGGTGTACAACTTGCTGAAAGTGGGTAAGTGACCTGCAACTCGTTGTGTCCCCTTCCCTCTATCCCCTCCATTCTCCCCATATTCCTCATTTCAATCCCAAACATAGTGCCTTTCCAGACAGCACCTCCCTTGAAATTTTAACCCTCCACACCCTACTCCCATGCTAGCTGTGCATCCAAAGGCTAGACAGAGAATAACTGCAAGTGTGAAAACCACATGCAATCCTTGGGAAAGGGGTGCCTCTGTTTCTATCAAAAGCTAGTCACATGGGGTTTATAAATACCCTGCATTTGCCTTTGTTTTTTGGCTCTCATTTTTTCTTTAAAAATGAAAAAATTTCTCTTCTTCCCTCTTCTAAATCATGTTAATCTATAAATGCAGTGAACCTGATGCATTCGATGGCTTGGAAAGCAGAAAATAAAATGAATTGTTTTACACTGGCAATTTGGATTGACAATTGAATTAGTTATTGTCTATCGTATGTGTGTGGTTGGGAGGGGTGTATAATCAACTTTTTAAATCAGTGACAAACAGGAAAAGGAAACTACCAGTGGTTATGGTTCTTAGTAGAGGGCTTTTTTATTAGGTGGTTTGGGAAGGGACTTTAGTACGTGAAAAATGATGTTCTCCCCATCTCCTAGCTCACATCAGAAACCCGCTTTTACATTTGTCCTTAAAGAGAAGTAAATTGTAATATTTTACATAAAAGAATGAAGAATGATTTTGGATACTTTTTAGGAATGATTAGGTCTTCAGTGCTTATTCTGAGTATTGTTTTAACCAATAGAAAGAGGAGTATATAAATAACTACAATATACATTCAAAAGAGATTTATCAAAAACATTTTCCACCTCTGACATAGTGAAATCTTATTTTCCTCAAGCTATTTCAGATGATATTTTAGAGAATTTGACTGTACCCCTTTTAGTACATTAGTATTTTCTACAGGCTGCTTTAAGATGGCTAATTCTGTTTACAATAAATTGAAACTAAAAGGCAAATGAACATTTTTTTATATAGGGAGAGAAGTGGTTCAGAGGATTTTAAAATTAGAAAAATGACAGAGTGGGGAGAATAACATAAATACAAAGAAGGTGGCAGTGAAAGGAAAGGCGATGAGAGGGACAGGGCAGTGGAGAAAAGGCTAAGGGGCACAGGTGTAGACAATCTGACCTATGAGGTAAAGAGACTGGGGGGGAAGGAGGGGATTATTAGAAGCAGACAGCAATCAGCACAGTGCAGAGAAAGTCCAGTCAAAACTCTAGAAAGTTCTGTGGCTGACAGAAGGGCCTGGTTTTGGCTGCTCCTGCAGCTGCTCTAGCTGGCAGCTCCTTCCTCTGGTTTTCTCCTCCCAAGGCCAGGTAGTTTGGGATGGGGAGGGAGGCATCAGGTTGGTCTAATGGCCCTGCAGAATTAGGAGTCTCCTTTGCACAATTCAGAGCCAACACTTATTCCAATTCACCCTAATGATTTCAGCCTTACTTTTAGTTTTCCTGCGTTGTCTAAGCTCCTGGAGGAGATGGCTGCTCATTAATTACAGGCACATTTCTCTGCTAATGATTTGTTACAGAGATTTGAGTGCTGCTGTAGGTCACACCAGAGCACTGACAGGCAGGTTTTCTTAAATGTGCTAAATAGTTTACCACATGTACTGAAGAGGTGACTAATGGCTTCTTGCAACCTGATGATTATTCTTTAGCTGTACAATTAGCTCTCTCTGCTGCATTATAGTAAGTGATAGGAGCCTGGTGAGTCCTTTTGAGGAGCTGACAGAATGTCTGGTCTACTGTGTACTGTTCTTGAATTTATTAATTTATAGAGCTCGTTTAGGCCAGTGCCATTTGGTTACAGTAAGGGAACTGTTAACTCTGTAACACAACAGATTTAGCTACTATTAGTTAAGAGTGGAATTCCCCTCATTCCCAATTTATTTATGGCAACAAATGATTAAAAACAAGGAGTGTAAAGTATATATATATCAAAGAAAAAGTGACAGAGTTATTAGAATTGACATCTTGCATACATGAAGTTCCCTATTGTGCACACATAATTTCATAGGGGTGTCTGCATGTGCTTCCTTTACAGGGAATATAAATGCCTTTGTGTTAACCAGTTCCAGAGAGGTAGCTATGTTAGTTCTGTATACAGTGAAAACGAGTCCTGTAGAATTTAAAAGACTAACAAATATAAGTTCTGCAGGCATAAGCTTTGGAGGGGGCTCAGAGAAGACCCATGGTAAGATACAGGAGGAAATGCCACAGGTACATTTATTGCAGCACTTTTCTTCCCTGCTGTGAGCCCAAAT
The DNA here is from genome assembly GCA_007922155.1 of Mesoclemmys tuberculata. Lineage (NCBI taxonomy): Eukaryota > Metazoa > Chordata > Testudines > Chelidae > Mesoclemmys > Mesoclemmys tuberculata. The sequence continues at coordinate 23,144,408 of ML675609.1, read as the reverse complement.
ATTTGGGCCGCCACTGGATTTTCATTTTGATTTGGACCTTAAAACAGCAGGAAGCAATTTGGATTTTGGGTCCAAGTCAAATGTCTTGATCCTACTTCAAAATAGTGGCAAAAGGGGAAGGAGGTAGCACATATTTAAGGTTTTTGTCATTTTCCATCTCTAGTTAAACTGTTCTGTTCCATTCAGTTTAAGGGTTTGGGTCTTTTTAGTTTTATTTCTACTAGTTGGATGTGCAATGGGAACTATATTTCATTTTTACGTATCGGCTTCTTAACAGGAAATCAGATGTAAAAAAGGTCAGTGAAAGTGTCAGTCTAAAATGTTCACTAAAGGAAAATAAAGTATGATGAAAAGCCACAAAAAGGCTAGAATATGATTTTTTTAAAAACACTTTCAATATTCTATTCTTTTGATAAGCCTCTCATGTGATACTCATAAAGTGCCTGATCAAACTCTGCTTCAGAAATAATCAAAACCATCGTTATTGTGCTTTTGTTTGACCACTTTTTCTTTAGACATAATCCTTCTACCGCCTCTCCTTGCATTGTTGATTTAAGGAAAGGTCCCTGCTGACAAGGACTAAACAGGAGTGGAAACCAGTGGCTTATGTCTCCTTTACTGTTTAATGGCTTTTCAATTTAGGTATAGCTCTTTCACATTTTATGCCTGCATATTTTCAGTGTTTAAATTGTTTTAAAAAAATCTCATTTTTACTGCACCATATTGCACTACCTCAGACCTCCAGCTTTTTAATTTATTAGGTGACCTTTTGCATCACAGAAGTTGGCTCTCTTTTCTTGGAAAAAAATTAGCATAACTGCAGCAACAGTGCCTTTTGACTGCTTTGAAATAAGAAATACATGGCAATAACATATATAAAAGGAGCAGCTGAACTCCTGTTAGCTAAATTTATTATTATAACTAGCTTGAAATAGCTGCTATTTTAGAATATTGTCACAACAAACTCAGTATTGCATACCATGAGTTGATCAAATAATGTAAGAGATTTTAAAAAAAGCAGACCGGGCAGGAAAAGAAAAAGTGACATTATAAAGTTGTGATGTCTACAAAAACAAATAGTCTAGCTAATAAAAGAATTTAAAAAAAGATGCAATTAGACCTAATTACACCTCTTTGGGTCCACCCTAATGTGTGTCTTGTTCCACTGTGACAGTCAAATGTACGACCTTTTCTTATATTTTTGTGAGAAAAGTTGCATTGATATTACATTTTAAGCACTTGAATTACTTGACTTGGATTGTCTTTACATCTGACTTGTTTTAATTAGATAGAGTCATAAATTTTTATTTTGTTTCAGAAAAAGCCCTTTTTGTTAAGAGAGAGTTTGCTCATCCACATCAGCCAGAAAGAAAAAATAATACTACATTGGCTTGATTAAAAGAACCACCAACTCTGAACTTTCACCTGTCTTTTGAACCAATCCTCTGACTTTCCTGAGCTGCTGAAAAGTTCAGTTAAAGTTTGGTGCTTAGATAACAAGGTCATAGACGGCTTTAAAATAGATGGGATCCTACCCATAATTCTTCCACCCTATGTGTCATTCTGACCTGCTGTGTTGTCTTTCTGGGGAGACCTGGAAGACACAGCATTTGCTGCTATCCCTAATATTGGGATCTTTTCCTGGAGTGACGGGATAGCCCAGTGTATCATTGGATCTCTTCAGAGGTCAATCTGTTACCTTTATATCTTCTCAAATAGTCTTTTCAGATACCAGGACTTTATAAGAGCTCCTCTGGGTCCTTCTTTTACCACTTTAAAAGTTTAAAAGGCCCTTTAAAGTTTATTCTGTAGAATGTTCCATGATTTTGTGAATTCTCCCCCTCAACATCTGTGAGAGTAGCGATGCTTATAGAAAGAGGGAAAGATATTACACTGAATATATCATGGTGCACGCCACACCATACAATGCAGAGCACCTTTACGACTTCAAAGTGTTAGAGCAGACAGATACGCCTGCAGAGATATTAAGGACTAATACACTAAAGTGTGTGTGTGGAGGGGGAGGGGGAGAAAGTCACTCAGGCCTGCCTGGAATATGAACTTTGAGAGACACCACCAATGCAGGGAAGCAGATGTGAGATCCAAAAATGTGGCAAACTTCTTTATATTACTTTTGCTTTAGTTAGCACCTACCCACAAACAGATATGACTGCCAGGAGAGGAATGGCCATATGGCTAAGCATTCATCTTTCTCTTCTCTCGATATGAGCTCCCATAAAACAAGGCTCTTCTTCGCTGACAGGCCTTTCCTGCTGCCTGAGCTCCAGGAATAGGTTCACAGAGCACAAGTACTTCTGCAGCAGCATCATGAAGCAAACATCGTAAGGTTACATAATGTTTTATAAACCAATCTCCCAGCCCTGATCTGGAGGAATGTCAACCTAATTGATTTGTATACATTTGCTATTTTGTATTGTTATTTGATCAGCATTGCATGAACCTTACATCTAATAAATGCACACAGAAGATTGCTGTTTGAGTCTCTAAGCACTGAGACAAGCAATTGCAGAACCTGTTCCCTAATGCAAATAAAAACTTGAAAACCACTTGTAACAAGAGTAACAAATGCTTTTACTGCTGTAGATGATTATGCATAGATAACTTTTTGAAGATGTAAGTGGATGGACAGATAATCAAAAAGTTCCAGAATAAGTTGGGTGTTGGAGTAATTTGTATTTAAAGTTATTTTAATCTAAAGAATATGCTATAGGAAATGAGTGGCTGGAATAGCAGCATAAGTAGTAGCAACAGAAATAGATCTTTTCCTTCTCTATCATTTATGCAACTCAGTAATACATATATTTGGATAAATCTGTCAGCGTTATTAATTAAACTTTTGTTGACTCATTTATCTAAATCTCTCCTGAACAGATCTATGCCTGATTCTGTGTTCACTATAAATTGCCTGGAATATTCTGGTCATTTTAATCCATTAGTTAAAAGGCATTTAGAATTCCCCTTTCCCTACAAAACATACACACAAACTTGAAGAGCATTGCCTTGCATCTTAACTTACTCAGAAGCTGCCTAAGATATCCATTTTCTTTTCTTTACAGCACTGTTCAAGTTATCCTTTAAATATTACTCAGTGAAATGGCTAAGAATTATATTTGCTAACCTGAAAAATGCTGATTCTATAGATCTTTCACTTGTCAATAGTAAATTTATCTTGGTTTAGGAATAAAGCTATTAGTAAAAACCCTACATTAAGATAGTGATCTGTTAGAAGAGGAACCCTCCCACTCTTATAGCTTTTTTGGGTACTATGATGTTTCTCCTGATTTTTTGCTGATCCTTGCTAGCGCAGCGGTATTTCTTTGCTGACCCCTCCAATTCTCATCATCTGAGTCAATACTCAGATCTCCAATACCATGGTGATGCGGTGCACTAGTCTGCTTGTAGCACTTCCTCCTGGTTGCTCTAGGAATTAGCTCTTCCAGGTGTTGCTGGTGGTCTCTCCACCCATCCTGACTCACTCTATGGCCCTTTTCACTCCAGGAACTGCAGCTTCCTCTTTGTGAGTTGGCCCCCTGGACAGGTCACAATGGTCCTTCTCTTTCAGGGTACCAAAGTGTCTCTTGACAAATGAGCTCAGGCAGTCTTCCTGCTCACTGCTCAACCAGTGCCACTTCCTCAGCAGCTGGTAGGGGTTCAAGCAGCCAAGTTCTGCACTCTTATTCCTTGCTGCTTTCCTCCTGAGCCTTTCCTACTTTTCTGACTCCCTCTCCCTCCCGCAGGTATGCCAGCCTAAATGCCTTCCTCCCAGGGAATAACTGTGGGCTACTCTCTATAGCCCCAACACACCACCCTTCTCCCAGGGAGTGACTACAGATTACTCCCCTGCAGCTCACCCCTTTCTGCTTTCACTTCCTGGGATTCATACAGATGCCTCCTCCTCCTGTTCAACTGAGCCTCGTGTCTAATCAATTCCCTGCTCCCTGGCTCCTCCTCCAGATGCAGACTAGACAGTCAATTGGCCTGCCTGGCCACCTGAAGACCTTCCAGTCTTGTGTGCGGTGGTCACCCCATCACAGCTATTCTCCTGGTTCACTAATATTCTTGTTCTGATACCTACTCCATAATTCAATGATCCTCTGTTATCCAACCTCTGCTCTTCTACTGCATGCAACAATGCATTTTATCTGGTCATCTCTAAATCCTTCTTATGCTGTCCTTCTGATTTTTTCCCTTCACTATATATGTGATTTTTCCTCTCCCCTTCTTATTGTTTCTATTTAAAATTTTCCTCATTTATTTTTTCTAGCTTGGTCATGGTTTTGTCATCTTATGACCCATAATATATCTTTTGCAAGCCAGCATAAACTCAGAGGAGAGTGACACAAATGTTTCAGAGTTAAGGCCAGAAAGGACTACTAGATCTTCAGTACAACATTCCTATCCAGATGTCCCTTTATTAAGTTCAGAGACTTTAGTCTGGCATTTCAGTTTTCAAGAGACTAAACTCTGTGCCCCAAGCAGAGTAAAGGAGACCCCAAGGTGCCACCAATGCCAGAGGCTACTTCAATCACAGGAATCCATTAGTTGAGGTGTAAGTCCCAACAGGCTCTATCAATGTAACTAAAACACATCATATGTTTGTTTATATATGTTCAAATTATACATTCCTCTGATGTTTTGTGGTATAACTTTTATGTTACAAAATCTTATCTATTCCTTATTTGGGGAAAATATTTTAATAATTGAACAATGATAGCATTTGATAATTAACATTCTTATCTGAAGGTCTTCAAACAGTTATTGTCTTTGAAAGTACTCTATCTGTATTTTTGTAAAAGGTGGCGTTTCTTACAGTTCATGTGGAAAACATTATCTCTGAATTTCTTTTTTTGTGATTATTTCTGCATAATTAATGTTTAATTGTCAACTAATGCATCCTTCTCAAGCTGCAATATTTTATTCTTCTAATGCTTACCATATGTTGGCTGTTTCTTTTATCTGATTTTTTTTCTTTGTTTCCTCAGTCACCCACTGGTAAGACATCAACACAGCTGTCTGTGTACTGTGTGTTGCTGATGTTTCAATCTGTGGAGACTACGCCTTGGGTTTTGTACTTACAGGAGAAATTTGAAGATAGAGAGCCATGATGATAAATACATGAGATGAACTAATTGTCATTAGTTGGAAGATGTATATGCTGCTAAGATTCAGTGTACAATTGTTTGAACATATTTTAACTTTGTGTCTGACTTTTTAGGTATCCATATTTAGTTGAAAGTGCTCTTCTCCACAAATAAGCAGTAATGAGGTATATTCAGGGTTACGGGTCTTGCCATATTAAAGTTAAAGGGAACCTTGCCATTGACTCAATGGGCAGAGAATAGACATCCTCTACCTGCCCCCATGGAGTGAAGCTACTGCACATGCAACAACTTTGGAATGCAAGAGTTTCCTGAGTTGCTTTTTCAACATGGAAGCATAAGTCTTCTCATACCCTATGGTGAGTTTCCATCTATGGATTGTCTTGAAAATCTGGCAGCTGTATATGAAAAATGGCTTTTTCATGAAAGCAAAAATTTCCATAGGAAACATCCATTGATAAACAAAAAACAGGGACTTCCATGAAAAAACAAAATCCAATTTTAAATGTTGCTTTTCAAAACCCCCAAAATTGAAACATTTTGGACAGTTGGACAAAAATATCCCAAATTTTTGCCCTAACAACTCATGATTGAGTTTTCAGTTGCTGAAAAGTGAAAAACAGAGTTTTTGGTTTTTCCAACAAGTACCCAAAATGTTGTATAGAAACATTGTGGCAAAGAGACAATAAAATTTTCACAGGGGAAAAACATTTACTGGCCACTACTAGTCATATCATCTTTCAATAGACCTCACAACATTCATGCCTCACCATGGGGCTAGATTATTGTAGTTTGTTCTTTCCTGTGTTTTCCCATGAAACAGCTCTGAAAACCGTAATAATTTCAGCATGCAGCTGCTTATTTGCTCCTTTGCATAAGGACAATAATATCACTACTGTCAGTTCACTACGCTATGGATGAGTTGCCACTAAGACACTGGGCCCAGTTCAAATAAAGCTCTCAATTAATACCAAAGGTATCTATATTACTGTGATGGGTTATGGGGGAGAGAAAATGTACCTGAGATTGCCTGGGTTATCCTTGATCTCTTTCTGAAAGGATCATTTCATTCCGGCTGTAAACTGAGCCTTCTCAGTTCAAGAATTTTGTCTGTGGAACTCCTTATCTAAGGATGTCCACCAGATTTCCTTTTCAAAAGTCATGACTTTGTATGAAGACTTCCTCTGAATGTAAGACCATCATTAAATAATTATTATGTCTTTTCAGGGATTATGTTTTTATCTCCTGGAAATAATGCCACCTTATTTTTAATTTTGTGATTAAACAACTGACTCCATATATCAGTGTTGGATGAAGACTATGTGACCTTCATTCCAGAATCCCTTTGTTTATAACAAGGGTTCACCTCAGTGCCTAAAAGATTTTTCACCCTATACTTGACAGAAAGTCATGATGTAAATTAAGACATGGGGAATGCAGATCTAATTTGAAGGCATCACTAAACATAAAACTTTCAAAGTTGCCATAATGTAAGTTCTATTATCTTACTAAAAAGAAAGTTAATAGAACTTATCTAACAACTTTGAGAGTCTTCAGTTTTATCATGCATTTATTGGTCAGATGTGATTCCTATGTAATCTGCATAAAATCAGACTTCCAGATGGAAAAATTAACATGTAGCTCTGATAGGCTAACTGATAGGTCTCAAAATGTGATTGTGACCAGGAATCATCATTAAATGATCCACAGGGATCAGTTCTTGGCCCTACACATTTAACTTTTTTAAATCAGTGACCTAGAAGAAAACAAAATCATCATGGATAAAGTTGGTTGATGACACAAAAATTGAGGGAATGGTAAATAATGAAGGAGATAGATCACTGATTCAGAGCAATGTGGATCACATGGTAAACAGGTGGCAAGCAGATACTATGTATTTTAATACAGCTAAGTGTAAATGTACAGGTACAAAGAACGTACTTACAGGATGATGGACTGTCTTTGGAAGCTTCATGTAGGCTGATGGCGCGGTCCTGCCAGCGGCATCGCAACCCTTCCTTGGGCCCAGCCTCCGAGGAAGGTAACAGCGTCTTTGTCGAGAGGAATCAGCTCCCAGTTTTTGAGTCGATAGCCCCAGCCCCCAGGCAGGGCAGGCTTCCCCGGCAGTCTTTAGCCTCCTTGGCCCTCTCGTAGGGCAGGACTGCTAAGGGGTCTGCGGCTCCCCATCCTTCCAATAGGCGGGGTGGGCCAGTAGTCTGTTGCCCCCGGCCTCAAACACGGAGATGCAGATGAACCTGTCTATAGCCCCCGGCCTTCCAACAGGTGGGGCTGTTAAAGTTCGGTGCCTTTTGGTCAGCAGTGCAAAGGATGACAAGCACCCCCAGGGATGTTAGGGAAAGGGGACACAGGCCCACTGGACTCCACTGCATCCCAGCCCAGGGCCCTATCAGTGGCAAAGCTGTTTGCCAGAGTCAGCGGGGATCCAACCGCAACACGCTGACAGGGGTTCCGCCCCGACTCAGCCACTTGCTATGGCTGTCCCTGGGCCACTTCCTCCCACCCAATCCTGAGGTATCTGCAGCCACGTAGATCCCTCTGGGTCGCTGGGTGAGACGGTAAGCGGGCGTCTGGTGAGTCCCTCGCCATCGACTGGCAGCAGGTCTGGAAACTCCTGAAGGTCATCAGCAGAAGGTAGCTCCTCCAGGTCACAGGGCCCCAGGGGTTCCCCCAGTCCACAAGGGTAAATCCATGTCGGTGGGTCCTCCACACCAGGCAGCTCCTCCAGGTCAGGGCCGGCCTTACAGGGTTTCTCACACTCAGCGGGCTTGGGCAGCTGCTCCCAGCTACTAGGGCCCGGCAGCCCAACCCAATCACTAGGGTCAGGCACCCCCTCTAGTCACTCGGGCCTGGCAAGTCAGGCAAATTCTGGAGACTCCAGTTGCCAGGGCAACTTCACTAAACAGTCACAGGGCCTGGGTCAGGCCTAGGCCATAGCCTCCGGGAAGACACATCTGCCTCCAGCGGCAGCTTCCCCCTGACTGAGCTGCTGGGCCTGTTTTTTATACTTCCTTTCCTGGCCCTGGTTTCACCCCTCTGCTTCTGGGTGGCTTGGCCTGCAGGGCCTGGTTCTGTCCAGCGAGGGCAGAGCAACTCTTCCTTGGTCCCAGGCTTTGAGGAAAGCCACAGCACCTTGCGACAAAGTGATGCTAAAGAAGATTTGGATTGAGGGTGGATATCAGCTGAACATGAACTCTCAGTGTGACACTGTAGCCAAAAGAGAGAATGTGATCCTGGAATACAAAAACAGGGAAGTCTTGAGTAGAAGTAGAGAGGTTATTTTACCTCTCTATTTGACACTGGTCCCTTCTGCCCTTGGAATCTACAAATCTACAACGTTCACTGTAGATCTCACTGCACTTTACAAAGGAGATTAATATTATCCCACTTTTACTGAAGGGGAAACTGAGGCAATGTGACTAATTCAAGATCATTCAGAGGGAAAGTGACAGACAGAAACCAGGTCTTCTGAATCCATCTTCTATGCCATTGTCTCCCAGTACTGTATTAGTAATCTATCAACTCTCAGAGAGGAGAGAAATATTCGAATCATTCATAGCTCAGAAGCAGATTAGAATGCATATATTTAAGCATGTTTTTAAAAATTATATTTCAGATCAAGATATTTCACACCACATCCTTCACCTTACAGAAGCTAGAGCTAGTCTATATACAGTTGCCCAGTCTTCTTGTTCAGATTTTTTTTTTTGGAGCAGTTGGGAACATCCAGAAGCCAGAGTTATCAGAGAGAAAGAGTTAAGAGCTGGGAAAGGTGCAGATATAAAGCCCTTGAAAAACTTTTTTTTCCTCAAGTGACAGAAATTGGCAGTGGAAATAGGATAATGTAGGAGTGCTATGTGAGCAAACAAAACTGCACTTGGAAGTGAATGCATTATTCTAATAAGATCCGCATGTGTAGGTGGAGGAGGAAACAAGCAGAGAATGGGAACCCCAAAGAGCACTTTTGAGTAGTTTTCTCTATTACTTTAGTTTTTTCCAAGCTCTCAATCCAGAAATACTCAAACAGTCTTGAAAAAGATTATAATTGTTTACTTGTTCAGCTAAGTCCTCTGCTCTGCCCTTTTCTGTTCTAAGCACCCCAACAATTTCTGACATTCACATTTGCCATGGAGTGGTCCTATCCAAGTAACTCTCATGCCATACACACACTTTTTAAAAATAAAATCAATAATAAAGAAGACACATTATGAAGTTGCTCTTACTGCACAGCATCCTCTACATAGACACAGACATCACAGAAGTCAGCATAAGAAATGCATAAAACATCCTAAATTGTCGGTGGCAAGTTCAGTTTCATCACTACATGAAAGGTACACACCATGTGGGGGGTTTAGAGGGAGTTTCCATAATGCTTCTAGGTAGCTTTCAAGTTCAGCCCACTTATCCAGTAATTAGAACTAAACCTGCAGGAAATGTTCATCCATTTTGTAAACACCTTCAAATCTATTGAGCTGACTGATGTTTGCTACAGCATGTTCACTCTTCACCATAAGCCTGAGCACACGTATGAAGAACAAGCTTTGAAAGTATTCAAAAATCATACCACTGACCTGGAAAGAAGTACACTTTTTAGTGTGTGATGTGAGGGAATGGATTGGGAAGAGTGGAAATACTACAATGCCAAATCAGATTTAGAAAAAAATAATTGAAAGTGACCTCACTATGTATTTTTGGTGGTATCTGAGGTGGGGTTGAATAGGTGAATATGATAGAATGATTGAGATGCATAAAGAGAAAG
>ML675609.1:23024507-23134111 GCA_007922155.1 Mesoclemmys tuberculata | reverse complement strand
GCTATGTAGTCCAGCATTAGTGCTGAATGCCATCTCAGAAAACGGTGATCATTTTAAAGCAAGAACATTAGAAGACCTTGTTATCTTTTTCTCCTTCATGTGCGGGGGGAAAAATGTATCATTGCCCTCGATGATAGAAAAACTCTCAAATTCAGTGCCAGATTCTGATCTCAGCCGCAGAAGAGTAAACTTGGAATAACTCCTGAGTGGACCTGTGTTACCCTAGTGTAACTGCTATAAGACTCTGGCCATAAATGTCTGATGGTAAGCACTTGTTTTACCACTGCAGCACTGGCCAGGTCATTTCAAAGTACAATCCCCTTCCAAGGTAACAAAAGGTCCAAGTCCAAATAAATATCTAAGTAATATTTTTTTTTCTGCTCTTCTTGGGCTACCCAGAAGTACTCTGCTTCCTGGCCCCTATTTCTGGGTCCTGTAAAGCTTCTTCTGTGCTGCTTCCTTCCAGCAGGATTTCCCCCTATTGCCTCCCCTCCTTAGAGACTGTGGCAACTTCCATCAGGGACCTCCCTGCTCCTCACAGGCCACCCCTCTTCAGGAGCCTAACCTACTCCTATAGTTCTCTTCCAGCCTGATTTCCTCAAGCCTTTTCTACAGAGGGAGCTCTCCGGGGTCTCCTTTATAGACTCAGTTCACAGCTCTGTTTAAGTAGTCCTCTCTCTGATTCCCACCAGCTGAGGTCAGACATTTTATGTAAGTGTCCATCACATTCAGTACAGGCATAACTATCTGGTCACTGGTAAGGCTCAGCCTAGCTTGCCTTAAATGACAAGCCAGTGACAGATATATGGAAAATTTTCAGCCTCACAAAAACAGGTATGGCTAATCCAATACTGTGAGCCGAATTTCATACTTCCTATTCTGGCAAATCTCCCATTAGCTTCAATGTGAGTTTTGCCCTGTCAAGAAGACTGAATAATGACTACAGAATCTGGCACTGGACTGTATTTCCTAAGTCTCCATAATAGACGATAGCCTTTTGTGACTAAGTACACCCTGGTATTCAGACCCTACACACTACTGTAATAATCTGTTTACAAAATATGCCTTGTGAGGTATTATTTGAAAACTAGTAAGTTGCTGGTCAATAATATCATGGTAAAATGTATGTAGCAACATTATGAATGAAGTTATGAACATAAACTGAAATCATGACTGAAATGTGTTTACCAGACAAGTCTGGGAAGTGGACAAACTTGTTTATCAAAGACAAAGGACAAGTTGATGCCTGTAGGAGGATGTCATCAAAACTAATGGGCCATCACTTATCTTTGGCATGGAAGGGGGCCAAGAGACTAAAAGATCTGCATTTTAGCAAAGGTGTGAAAAGCAAGAGCATAATACCTTTTTCCCATTAGACTCTATATCTCCTTGCTCTCAAATGGAAATAAATTTATCTAGAAATTTATCACGCTTAGGAAAAAGCATTTCAAAAGGGTGACTGAACTATAAAAGCCAGGGGAAAAACACCCCAAGTTATCTTTTCATCTCTCTCTTTCCACCTAAGGCAGCAAAATAAACAGCTGTTGGACCTTTGGAGCAGATCCTGGCCTAAGAGCTTGGTCAGCAATATATTGAAAACCTGTGGTAAGAATTTCACCTTGAACCAAATCTAGTTTGTTAAGTTTAGTACTAGGAAGCATTTTATGTTTATTTGTCTGATTTTAACGCCTTAATACTTGTAATCACTTAAAACCTCTCTCTTCATAGTTAAATAAACTTGTTTTATTCTTTAATCAAAACTAATCCAGTGTTGTGAACTGTATGTGTAACTCCATTTAAGGTAGCAAGCTGTTGTATTTTGATTCCCTTACAGGAGCAACAGACCTAATATATCTGGACTGTCCAGGAGACAACTGAACAGTGCTAAACACATGTTTTGGGGAAAATCCAAGACTGGGAGTGTGCTATGGTCACCCTGCAAGTGGTAACAAAGGTCAGTGGAAGCCAGAGAGTGATTGGAGTGTGCTGCTCTATACACAGACATGCAGGGTGTGACTTGCACGCTGTCAGGCTGTTTGAGGATGTCTCTGGCAGAAGCTACAACAGCAAACCATTATGAGGCACCCCAGGTTGTAGGGCAGAGGTTACATGGCCACTCACTGGTCTGGATTGCACCCAGAATTTCATACTTTGATAGCAGACATGCAGGCAATATCTACAAACAACTTATCCACTCCCTACTCAGCTGCCAAAACTTTGCCCCTGGCAATTTCTATGCGTCATCAATAAACAAATCTGTGCCATATCAAATACTGAAAATGTAGGATCAATGTTAAATAAACTGAATTTAACATGAACACAGGGACTGTGGGAATGAGTGTACTATTCAATGTCTAATATATTGAGACCTCCACATTTTTAAATTAAAGTGAGGCAGTTGAAGAATTTTTGTTCTGCTGCAGGTGGGTATTGCAGTACCCAGGAATCTTACAAGATAATTGAGGTTCATTACACATTAAACAATGCCTTGCCTTCACTGATGACTGGCAACTATATGGAAGAAGCCCACCGAACACCTTTCCTTTCCTCTCATTTTTCATTATGGGAAAAAAGCAACAGTATCACTTATTCAGCTCCATAAGCCATTCAAAGCAAGAGGCAACCAGTCTTTAATGCTCAACTGAACATGAAAAACATTATAGTAGCTCAGTTTAACTGTCATTCTGGATACGTCTACACTGCAGTTAAACACCAATGGGTGGCCAATGCCAGATGACTCAGGCTTGCAGAACTTGGGCTAGGGGTCTGTTTAACTGCAATTTAGACCTTCAGGCTTGGGCTTCCGGCTGAGCTCTTGGACATCCACACCTTGCAGGGTTTATGAGTTCATGCACCAGCTCACTCTGTTACATTAATATACATAATACATGGGCTTTGTGTCTAAAGCAAGGAACTAGAGTCTAGAGTTTTTTAAAATATAAATCTAAATAAATGTGAATCCGGAGTTAGAAAAAGTCAATCTATTGTTTGAGAAATAGTAATTCATTATATGAACACAACAAAAAGTATTATCAAGTATTATTTCAAATAAAAACCACAAATGCAAGTTACTATTTTCCATGACCCTATTTATTTCCTAGTCTCCTAACATTTGTGCAAGTAAACTTTCTATTCTCAAGAATGTTTGCAGAAAGCAAAAGCATCTTTGAATATTCATAAAACTATAAAATTGTGCCACATGTATTGCTATGTAGGTTGTAGAAACCTTTTGGCCCTGATTCAGCAAGGTGCTTATGCACATGTGTAATTTTAAGTGCACATGTGGCCTTGCTTAACTTAATTCCATACATGCTTCATTACCTTGCTAAATGGAAGTTTTAGGGGGCTGGGATTCGGAAGGGTAAAGAGAGAATGTTCCCTCCTCTCTCTGTATGAAGGAAGGTCTTGGCCTATGGTATCATGGACATTTGCCTGGTGCTTCAGTTAAAAATATATATATATAATTTTCAGTTTTATCTTAAATACTCATATGTTTGGAATGCAGCTTTACCTGACTTTATTCTCTTCTATTCCAATCTTATAACTTTCCAACTCCAGAGTTTCACACTTCCAGCCTTGCTATTTTCAAGTTTGCTCATTGCACAGTATTTGAAATCCCCAACCATACATGCAGAGCTAATAGAGTGCTTACAGAAACCCAAATAACATTCACTAGTGTATGTATTACAGCTTTTGTCTGTATAGAAGTACCACTAGAAATGTACTTGTATTCCCTGTGGAACTGGCCTGAAAAAAATCAATTAAGTTAAAATGAAACACCAAAAAACAAACAAGTACACCACAGAGATACCTGGAGCCTTTGGTAAAATTAAGGTGAATTATGTAGATTTTGGATACTGTTGACAACTTGGAATTCATTGTAAAACAATATCACAAGGGGAACATCACAAAACAAAACCCTAAGGTTCCACAGCATCCTAAATAAGATAGAAGTTGTATTCAAAAGGCTAATTGTTTCTAAGTGGAAATTCAGGTATTACATTTCAGAAATGTTGCTTAAAACCCAGGATATTTGGTTAGCTTAAGAAATGAATAAGCACAGCTTCATTTGATTGATCATTTATGTTCAGAAAAGAAGTAGGATTCAGCTTGCTGGGAGTCTGAATTGCTTTTCAACAACATGGCGCTTTTCAGCTCAGTCATAAAAACTTCTCATAATTGTCTCCTTATGGATTTCTCCTCCCCCAGGGCAACCTCAATAATCCTTGTCTGATTCTCTAAGATTGAAAAACTTACTGTAATTATTACTTTTGCTATGTGTGACTTTATCAGAGGCTGCAGAAAATAACCTTCAACATGTTGATACTGTGAAGCAGAATATATAAATGCTGCTGCCTAGTGTAATTTTTTAGTAATGTATACGTCATCTCTTAAACATTTGCATCCATTCTGAAGCTATAAAAAATTTAATTTCTATTTCTCACCAAAACTGGTGCATTTAATATTCCAAAGTTTATGGGTCAGTTTCTATGCTTAGTTAAATGAATTTCAGCTGAGTTACTCAGAATTTACACCAATGCTATGGAGAGTAAGTAAGTCAGAGCTACTTCACTGAGTTCTTAGTACGTTTAAATATCATAGGATATCAATTTGTAACATTGATTGTTCCCTAAAAAGTTCATAAAGCATGAGATTGACTTTAGCAAGAAGGGTTCACACATAAAATAAGCAACTATTCATATAGATGGCTTATCTTTGAATAATTGTTTAATAATTTAACTCACTTAACTTTTGTAATCATGAAACTCATAATTTACTGCAAAATTTATGCATTTAAAATTTCTTCTTGCCTCTGGCATGCTTCAGAAATGATGTCCTTGCATGATAGAAGAGGGTGTTTTACTACCACATCAGTATGAGGACACATTTACAACTAAGGGAAATCAGTCTTCAGATGTGGAAAATATATCATTGTAACCATTCTGCCTAGAGATGTTCTCGTAAGGGTGGATTTTAAAATGCATGGTTTAAGAAATTATCCTGGCCTGATGTGCCAAGCATTAATCCTCCTCCAACATGAAAAACTAGCATTCTTTCTTTAAAGCTGTGCAATTGCATCGATAACTGCTCAGTGGTTGATGCAGACAACAGTTATCTCATTTAGTACATTAGTAATATAAACAATTACATTGAAAGCTGTTGACAAAAGAAATGGAAAAAAGAAAGAAACTAGAATGCTTTTTAATTAAATACAAAATTAGTTTAGAAACATGGAGATAATTATATTAAAACTAATCAGACTAAAACCTGTAATCCCCCCCCCCGAGTTTGGTATAAAATCATCATAAAATATAAGAATGTACACTGGCAAGTGAGCAAGAGCCAGGAAATACAAAATGTGAAAATTAAAGCTGAACATATAACCTTAACTCTGCCCTCTTGTTTGTATACATTATTACACAGTATTTAATGATGCTTTATTCTCAGTAATTATTTATTGAACTACACAGTGTACTATTTAATTTATAATTTGTGTTGAGGCACTGCCCACCGCCCTAAGTGGGACCAGGGCCTCATTGTTCTGGGCTCTGTACTAGCGCACTGGATGGCACAATTCCTTCACCAAACATCTTATAAAAGAACATAATACAAGATGCAAGAAGTGGGTGTAATAAACAAGAGGAGGGAAATGGGTCAGAAGATGAGCATAACCATAATAAGAATCTACATTTAGAGTGAAATTCACCTATGGTGTTGGTGGAAGGAACACAGTAAGATCTTTCACTCCACTTACTCCCATACCAGGGTTGCACAGGAACAGAACAGTGTGAAAGGTCACTTTGAGAGAAAATCCATGTTTAAACAGACAGTCACTCCAGTAACCAGTGCAATTGGTATGAAGGGGCTGTGACTGTAACAGCCCCTATTCCTGAACTATGGAAGTGTGTTTCATTTCCTCCAGCTGTTCCACATTCCTTCTGCATAAAGCCCAAATAATCTGGCATCCTTCATTATGCAGGTGGAGTGCATTTCAGTACTATGGCCCCCATCTAGCATAGCACTTAAGCACAAGTTTAACTTTCATTGAATCTTCTCATATGCTTAAAGTTAGACATTTATTTAAGTGTTCTGCTGAATAATGATGATTGTTGAATTGTAATGTGTGGAAATGTGTAGTTAAATTAGAATACAATTTATTATTTCTCAAATAATAGAATGTTGTACCTTTCCTATAAACTTAGATTCATATATTCATTTGTTTTATAAAAATGTCTTAATCCAGATGGACACCCCATAAATTGACAATACAAAATACAACAGCTCCCCAAAAGGCTGAGAAAAGGGGTGATCACTGCAGTGTGCCCAGCACGCAGTCAAATCCAGGCTTTCTCTGACTAAAGGGGGAACAAGTTCCCAATACCAGTGCACCAGCTGCATTTCACTTATGTTAACACGGTTCCAGTTCAAGGCCCATCATTAATCTCAGCTGCAGTAGTACCGTATGAGAAAATGGGATAGAGGCACTCTGGTAACCAGGTCCCAGACCATATAGTGGTTTACAGGCCAGTATTAACAACTTCAATTCCAAAGGAGGCCATCAAATAACTTTTAACATTTGCAGATAGCACCTTGCTGGGATGGGTTGCTAGCACTTTGGAGGACAGCACTGGAATTCAAAATTACTTTGATAATTGGAGAATTGGTCTGAAATCAACATGATAAAATTCAAGACAGACAAGTGCAAAACACTACACTTCAGATGGTAAAATCAAATGTACAACTACCAAACAGGGAATAACTGGCTAGCCAGTAGTACTGCAGAAGAGGATCTGGGGATTATAGTAAATCACAAACTGAATATGAGCCAAAAATGTGAGGAAGTTCTGAAAAAGGCTAATATCATTCTGGGATGCATTAACAAGAATGTCACATGTAGTGCCTGAGAAGCAATTGTTCCTCTCTACTCAGCACTGGTGAGGCATCAGATGGCATGTTCTGTCCAGTTTTGTACGCCACATTTTAGGAAAGATGTAGACGAACTGAAGAGTCTTCAGAGGACAGAAACAAGAATGATAGATGATTAGGAAACATTACCTATGAGAAAAAATTTAAAAAGCCTAGGCGTGTTAAGTCTTGAGAAAAGAAGACTAATATGTTAAAAACAGTTATAAAGAGAAAACTGTTCTTCATGTCTGCAATCTACAGCAAGGGAGGACTTAGGTTGTTTTATTAGGAAAATTCAAGAGGCTGATGGATGTCACTGATTTAGGTGCCTTTAATGGATTTAAGAACCCCACTTGGAGCAGCCATTTTGGAAAACCTTGTCCAAGTTTTTAAATGGCTGCCAATAGTAATATTTATTCATTTTTTACTAGCCCATGGGGTTTTCTTCAGAATAAGAGAAAATAATATCGTATCTTTAATTTCAGAGAAATAACCTTATACACATTACTTGCATTATTAGAATTTACAACAAAACAGGAATATTATTCTTCTCAGATTGGACTCTGATTCAGCAATGCATTTAAGCATATACATAAGAGCTTTGCTGAATAAAGGCATGAACTCCCAAGCATATGCTTCTCCAAGAAGTCTGAAAGGTAATTCATTGTGAACAAGACTTCAAAAACCCTTCAAATTAGGGCTAGTACAAGATAATTAAAATTTACCATTTTGAAGAAAAGAAATGGACAACATTTTAATAAAAATGTTATTCCAGTTTTGGACCATATGTAATTCAAAGGTTCAATCCAATTCAGATATCTACCCAGAAATACAGACAGTAGTGTGTGGAGTGCATATTTTGTTGTAGACTGTTCAAATCTGTTCTAAAATTTGGAAACTTAATTTGACACATTCAGCTTCAGAATCCATTGTTTTTACTGATTCTCATATGACCACAACCTGCAGAACAGTTGTCAGGCTAAAGTGAACAGAGATAAAATCATTAGCCTGGTCCATCTTATTTGTTCTTACAGTCTTGTCCAGCTTTCTTGTGCTTCAAAAACCTTTCAAGTACTGTATCAAGTAATTGGAATTAAAATTATTTGCAAGTTCCTTCCTCCAATTCACATTTAGGCAAGTTATTGACCAGCTGTCACGTCACACTCTTAAGTCTTGACAGATATGCTGAATTGGTCACAGATTTTCAAAGAGAACTATTTTTATGTTGTGTTTCTCACACAGAAAGACAACAAGCTGAAACACAGCAGTCATTTTGAAAGAACCAGAAAGATAAGCAATGAGCAGCTTCTATGGGAATCATAGCAGATTATCCATACCTATCTCACTATTCTTAGTGGATAACATTTCAAAACTCTTAACATATCAACAGTGGAATAGGGTCTTTCAAAGCTTTAAAACTTCGAATATTTGGGATAAAAAAGATCAGATCAAGTTGTGTTCTAATTTGTTTTCAATTGATTATTAGATAAGGGATCAGGAAAGTAATACGTTTAAATGATGTTTTCTTCCACAGCATCTCAGTTTAAAAATAAATATGTAGGAAGGCTCTGCAGGAGAGGGAAGTATCAGTAGAACATCTGTGTGTTACGTTCCTGGTTCCCTATAAGATAATAATTGAAAGATCAATATGGATTTCTCCAAAATGTTCACATTTTATGTACAGGAAAAAGACCAACAGAAAATAGGAAAGCAAGTGGAGAGAAAGCTAATCAAACTGAGGCTAAGAATAATTTTTTGAAAAATCCAAATCAGTATTAAAATCCCCTTGTGCCTGGAAGGTTGCTAATTTGACTTCTTTTAAACTTCTTGGTTTCATCATTATAAAAAAAAATCAATCACAGACCATCCACAATTTGACAGAATTAAAACAAAAGGATCTCCCTCCTATATTATATATAAATTCTCATTCAAGCAGTTCAGATCTGCATCTCCTAGGTATTATCACTCTTCTGACAGAGAAGATAGGCATTCTGTTATCTAAATAATCCTTTTTTCCTTGCTTTATCATCCTTAATATATTCCTCTTACCAGAGGCATCATCAGAGATCTGATGCTCCCCCCTCTAGGCTCCTGTTTTAAACTGGAGCATTTCATTAAAATGTTGGTCTGAATCCAACAGAAACAGCTTGCATAAGCCCCACTGATGGAACATCTTCCAGGACACCAAACTCTTCTGACCACGCTTTACTTCCCAAAGTTGTATCCTATTTGACCTCTTTAGTGCCATTCCAAACCTTTAAGAAACAGAGCCCAGGACTATATAGCCCTAGCATTCCATTCAGTTTTTACCCAACAAATAAAAATATCACATTTACATTAATACTTTAGCATATATATTCTAATTTATGAGCGCTACAAAGATAATACAGTCCCTTTCCTTTCATTTATTAGAAATAGGAAAGGGTTTTCCACTAATTTGAATTGGGAATAAAATACTTTCTTAAATTAAGCAGGGATCTTTACTCATCATACTTGATGGAAACGTCCTATACTATTTAATAGGGAAGAAACCAATAATATTCTAAGGAAAGTTACTCTAAAAATAAAAAGCATTTAATGGAGAATATCTATTCTATAGGATGTCTCAAATTGACAGGAATATAGTTATTTATTAATTTTAACAAAGCATACAGTAAGGTTACCTTTTCCAGTTAAATTCTGTAGGATTTTTCCCATAAATACTGCCTTTCAAATAAACAGATTTTAATTGAATAAATTATTTCCTAGAGTATCAACTTTTTTAGACAATGCATTATTATAATTTCTTTAGAGCACCAAACAATTAAGATTTTTCATAACAGATTTTATCTTTTTTTTTTTAATAATTGCAATTGTATCTGAAAATTATCCACAGGTTCTGCAATGTCGTTTAAAGCACTAAAGACACCTAGAGTAAAATTTTCTAGCACTCCTAAATTACTTGGAAACCTAAGTCCCATTTGAAAAGTGACTTAGGTGCCTAAGCACTTTTGAACTTTTACCCTTAATCTAAATTGCCTTCATTAACTTTGATGATCTCCACAAGAGAGTCTATAAATTCTTGAAACATTTTAACAACATTCTTATTTAGATGATAGCATAACTAAATGGAGAATTGCTGTTTTTAGTATATCGGTGACTCCCAGCTGCTCTCTCTCTCATCCAATCAAGTTAGTGATAGGGAATGCATGACAAAGTAGTTGACAGAGACTGGGATATGAAGAAGTTGTTTACTGAAGCTCAACAGAGAGTGATTTCAATGTGGCTCTATATGAGGTCAGACTGCCAGTATGTATCAGCTTAGGCCTTGATTCAGGAAATCACTTAAGCATGTGCTTGAGTGCCCTTCCTGAATAGAGATGCCATCCTTAACTGAGGCCATCTAATGTTTGTGCCAACTGAGTGCTCATTAAATATTCCAGTGGGATCTTCTAATGCTATATATTTGTGTTCTGACGGATTTGCTAGTCTTACTATTAATAATCTTTTCTCTGCATGAATCAATTATTATGGATTAGACCCATTGTTCCATTCATGTATTTCACGTACACCTACCAATCAGAGTCTTTTAAAAAAAATATTTACACATCTGTTTAAAACAATACTTCAACAAGTCATTTCCAAAGCAACAAAAGGTTGAATATATAGGAAAGTTTCTGTTTGGTATTTTGTAGAAGAATGGATACTTCACATCATGGAAATCCTATTTCATGGAAAACCTATTTGCAATATTTCATGCCAGGGAGTGACATAGTGTTCTGAAGACTATTTTGATCTTAGATTTCTGTGGTGTGGTAGCTTCAGGACTTGATGCTAACACTTGTTTTATGGAATGGCCAGAAATGCTATGAAAATGGATGGCGGCTTAATGCATTAACTTCAGGATTCATCTTTTACACCATCATCATGTAAATTTCCTTCTGTGTGTTTTTTTTTTTTTTTTTTTTTTTTTTTTTTTTAAGGGGATTGCCAATTATCAACAGACATGATAGATTCTACTCTTCAAAATTTATTTTGTAAAGCTCAGAAAAAATTATCTCTGGCCATTCAGTTTGATAAACTGTTAAACTCTTATGACTAGTAAACTCCAGGGGAAAAGAAATGCAGTTACTCTAGACTGAAGAGTAGGTCTGGCTGATACGTTATCAAAGACTAAACCTCTCACCGCCGATCAACTACTAAACTCCAGGAGAGAGTTTGATGTTTAGGTTTCACATCCCAAAAGATCTTTATTTTCAATTTATCTCCACTACTAGGAAAAGGATCTTGCTGGCCAGCACTGAGGAGTCCACAGCGGTTTGGATTAACCCACAAAGTAAAAGCTGCTAAACTGCTATAGGCTAGAGTTATCTGGGGTTCTCAGCCTCAGATCAACTTTAAGAAGCCAATGAAGTATACAGCACATCTGTACTCCAGCTTTATGATGTAAAATGGTTCTAAATCTGTTATTCAGATTGCACTGTAAATTAAATGGACAGATGCTTAAGATGTTTGATAAAGATTAGAGGAAAGTGATTTTAGAATTGATTTTTCCAATACGTTAGGAAAAACCCAGACACAGGGGCATGCACAGCCCCTCCAGTACTTGTTGGAGTCATGGAACTTCTCCACTCCTGGGTCTTTGGTGGCGGGGACAGGGAGAGCAAGCTCTGGTTGGAGCCAGGAGGAGGGAAGAGCGAGCTCCTCCCAGGGCTAGGGGCCATACAAATGCCCCTCCAAAAGGTGTCAAAGTTAAATATGTGTCCATGCACCTGTCCCAATAAAAGGCTTGAAACTCTTAACAACAGGCATATTAAAAGGCAGTCTGTGATTTTACAAGTGCTTATCTTGTCTACAATTGAAAGGAATAGTGATTCCCTCTCTCAAGGTTGAATTACCCTGCTGTATTGTAGCTTGTAGTGAAACAAAAAGGAGTGCTTCAAATATGAGAATGTTACTCATTCAAATGGATATTGATTTGTAATCATTTTCCTTTCAAGTATTTATTTTCTTATTTCAATAAACCTGGACTTTAGGCAGAAATTCTTATATATCATTCGGCACTCAATCACATCACTTCACAAATAGAATAATGGATGGACGATTGTTGATTATGAATATTGGTCAACTGGTCCAAAAGCAATTGGTCTAAAAGCAATTATTTTGTTCAGTAGTAAATAATCAATAGTTCTGATAAAGAAAAAGTTTCCTTAATAAATGCTAAAGTCACAAGAGTCTCAGGAAACATTCCAATCATTCATTTAGGGAACTACAGATACTGTTCTTTTTGTTTGTTTTGTTTCCCAAATGTCAAATACATCCAGACTGGCCTAACTCATACTCTAGTCTTCAAATGTATTCTGGATCACTATCTTGCACCAATATCTCAAAATCAACAGCTCAGCATAGACTATATTTGATATTACTGTGTAAATCCCCCAGGGTATTTTCTGCCTTCTCCTAAATATAACTAGATTTATTTGCACAAGACTATGTTCAATATAACTAGTACTAAGAGGCAGAAATTTTATTGATACTAAGTTTTAATATAGTTACTATAGTAATAACTTGGTGAAGGCTTACAATTTCAGGCTTCCCAGATGGCATTTCACAATGTCTCAGCAGCCAGAAAAGCTACAACTACAGCCTGCCCAGTGGCAGATGTCTTCTTTATACAATTACAGTGCATGGCAGGAAACACAGGTTTCTGAGCCAGTAAACTTTCCAATATATGTTTAACTTCCTTATGGTTTAAATTGTTTGTATTAGATGTTTTTGAGAGGCTAAAATCTTATTATAATGAAAGATTTCTTTGGTGTGTGTCAAACTAACTAATATATATACTCAAGATGTTTGAAAGGGCCTCCTTCCTTCATCCTTTTCATACTTCTTTCATGATCATAATTCATCATTTGTCTCTGTATGTGAATAAAACCAATAATGGTAGAGGAAAATACCATTGCTTATAGGTAGGGCTTGTGTTTTTCAGGGAATTATTAATTACATTTTTAGTTTATTTTATAGCAATTCGTGAATTTTATGTAGATGTCCAGAAACGGGTGCTTTTCCAGGTTCTTTCTTTATATATACTGTAGTGAGTAAGATGTTATATACATCACTCGTGATAGTAGCATATACTATGCAATGAGTAAACTCATTATAATGTTTCCTTGTGTGATTTAAGGTAGTACTATTTTAAATAGCACTATGTTAAAGCTCAGTAGGGAACCTTTAAAGCATAACAGTGGGGTGTGCCTGGACCAATGAATGAACAACATATTAGTGTGCTTTAAAAATCACAGCCCTGTAGTCCACATTACTGGTCTGTATAGACTAGACTTTAGATACACCTAACCTTTTTTGTGTTTTTCCAGTGTTTGTTGGATAAACTTTTTTTTTTTAAATCAGGGTGTGCTTTAGCAGGATTTATAGGTTAAAACCAAAAAAGCAGAAGTCTTTTGTATAGGACTAAATCTTCAAGCAAAATTTCCATTGAAATTCATAGATTTTGGGCAATATTATTGTTATTATTATTAATTATTATTGTTTATTGTATTACCATAGCATCTACAAGCCCTAGTCACAAACCAGGACCACATCAGGCTAGGCACTGTACAAAGAAAGAACAAAAGTCCCTGCCTCAGAGAGCTTACAATCCAAGTATGAGACAATGGACAACAGATGCATACAGATAGACATACGGAGAGTACAAGGAAACAATGATACAGTATGGGCCAGCATGATAGGCAGTGGTCTTAGCACACCAGCAGCCTAACTGTTGTCAACGTTTTTTATAGACACGGCACAGGAGAGTTTTAAGGACGGATTTGAAGAATAATGAGGTGGTTTTGCAGATGTTTGCAAGCAGCTCCTCCCAAGTACGAGGGGCAGTGTTGGAGAAAGCATGAAGATATTTGCTTGAAAGTTTAACAACTGAGTGATGGAGGCTGGCACAATGGTCCAATTGGAGGTGGGAATCAATATTTAGATCGTAAATGAGAGATGTTGGGTAAGGTTGGGACAGGTCATGTAGGGCCTTGAAAGTGAAGACCTGGAGCTTATGCTTGATGCACTAGAGAAGGGGAAACCAATGGAGAGGTTCTAAGGGGTGACATGGTCAGAGATGGGCAAGGAAAATAATCTTTAAAGCAGCATGTTGAAAAGATAAGTGCAGGGCAAGATGGCATTTGGCAAGTTCAGAGAAATAGATATTATAGTAACTGAGAAACAAGATGATGAGACCTTAAATAAGAGTTTTAGCACGTGCATAGATAGGAAAGGCTGTATCTTAGAGATGTTATGCAGAAAGAATCTGCAATATTTAACCATAGCCTGGATGTGAGGAGAGAGATATGAACTGAACATGACACCCAGTTTACTGTTATGTTCACAGAATACAAACAGGTAAGTTAATATTGCACTGTAACACTATTTTTATTCTTATAATCCAAAATGGTAACACACCATGACTGAAAACAAGAGAGATAAAGCAGGACGTCCCAGGAGGCAGAGAGACATAACTTAGCCCACCTTATTCTAGGATGACTTTTTCCAGACTTACTGCCACTCCCAGATCACACATTTCACTACAGAGCCCCCTAGCTCACAAGCAGGACCAGGAAACTATCCCACTCTTAAAGTGATAAATTACAATTCTAACACAATACTCAGTACACCATAATTATGGGCCTGAAGCATACGCAGGATGATGGCATGGTGGTGTACTAAGAGCTCTGCTTTAGCCATATTAAGCTTGAACTGATGGCTAAATATCCATGAGGAGAGGTCAGAGAGACCAGCCAAAATTTTAGTTTGGACAGAAGGAAAAAGGTCTGGAGTAGACTGATAGATCTTTAGTTGCTGTTACAGAGATTCCAGTAGTATTTGTGGATGAGATTATCTAAGGATAAGGTTTAGAGGGAAAAAGGAGGCAAGGACAAAGCCCTATGGAACTGTTATCGAGGTTTATTAGAACCCAAAGAAGTGGTAACTTAACTGGGGTTTTTTTAGGGGGTATTAGGAATAAATTAATCTGAACATAGTTTTTTGTTGGATAAATGAAATGGAGATACACACGGGATAGGGTCAATTTAAAAGTCTTTTTTACTAATGAGGCTTTTCCACTACACATGCTGCTCTCAAGAGCAGAGAGAGAGAAAGAAACGACGTAACAGAGTCTCTTACTGTCTCTCTCTTAAAGGGACAGTGTTCCAGTTATCTAACTGTGTGTAAATACAATATACTAAGCATCCACAGTTCCCACTGACTCTTAAAATAAGGCCATATAGGTTCCTAAAAATGGATTTAGCATCTTAACTTCAGTCTCCCAGGTTTGGAAATGTTGATCCATAGAAATAACCATATATAGCAAATATAGACAGTGTTTTCCTCAAGCCATGAACATGAGCTAGTGATAAACACATCACCTTAACTAAAGAATCAGTTATGAAGATGGGTTACTCTGGTAACTCATGGAAAATCTGTTGTGAGCCCGGATCCTCAGTTGTGTTTGGGTAGCTTTGTGCCCCTTTCTGGCGCAAAGCTGCTCTACGGCTTCCTAATTCAACCCATTGGATCACCCACATGTGCATAGGTCTTCAGTTGGTTTTGAAACACGATAGTGGCTCGTATAACATCCTCCCCCTCCTCACAGGCAATGCATTGGATGTGATTGGGGCCTCCATATACCTTAGTAATCCCAGGCTGTTGTAACAGCTCCTTGGAGCCACAGGCAGATAGCACAACATAAGCAGCCCTCATGCCTCTCTACCTCAGACCAAGGCACCATCCTGACATACAATGGCCAAGGATGTGAACTGCAAAAGTGAGGTAGGGCCCAGTCTCAACAGTGTTGAGCACACCTCAGCTCATCATCCAGACCACATTATTCAAGCTCAGTATTCACTTCAGTGAGAAATCAGACCTTGCAAAGAGGCCTTGAGCAAGCCAAAACACAAACATTACTCATTGTCCAGGTTTTCTGATAGAAGCACTAACCAGTCTGCATGTGAGCCAAGTTTTCACTTCCTTTGCTGCCAGAAAAAAAGCAGCTATACCCAATGAAATTAGAAAACGAATGCTTGCTTCCTAAGTTCCATTCACAGCCTCAACAGGTACCGAAAAGTACAGTATAACCCATCTTGCTCAGCTTTGCTTTTACTGGACCAAAGCTTTTCCTTCTCTTAACTAGGGAAACAGAACATTCTGATGTTCAGTCTGAAAAGAAAACTTGCCTCTATTATGTGGATTTCAAAATAAGATTGGTTTTGCAAGAACGTAATAGTGCATGTAATCAGGAGTACTCTAGGGGAAGAAGATGAGTCTTCGCTTGTGGAAATCAAATTTAACATTTCTTCAGAGACCACCTACTACTTATAATTCCTAAAACTCAGATTATTTTCATAAAAACATGCACAGCGGCCACAACCTACCACTGCCTTAAGCCTGTGCTGAGATCCTGCATTCTGTGGTGCTTCCATGAGGCAACGCAGGAAAAGCAGAACAGATTTAAGGCAGCACCAATGAACCTAAAGCAAAAAATATTTTTATAGATGAATATATTTTGTAGGTGCTCCAGGCATCTGGATTTGACATTTGCCTTCTGCTGATCATTTCAAACAATGAAAAAAAAATGGTCCAGAATGGGCTAGGAGAAGAAAAAAATTACTTTTAAGCTATTTTCCCCTTCCATTCATCCCTTTCTCTTTTCTTGCAACTTGCAACAAAAGTGGCTCATAGGGAACACATTAAAAGATGCACAAGCTTTTATATCCCTCCCTCCTTCCATCAGTCCAGTACTAAGTGTTTCAGTGCCATTAGGGCCTGATTCAGTTCCCATTAAAGTCAATGGAAAGACTTGAACTTCAATGGGAGCTGAATCACTTCCTAAACTGTCCCTGCTCAGCTTCAACAAAAGGTTTTCACTTCAAAACTGGACCATCCTTCCAGATGAAGATTGCAAATGATTATATAATTTTCTCTCTTCCTATTTCTTTTCAACATTGATTTTAATGCTTGACTCATATTGCCATTTATGTTAGCGTGGTTGAAGCTGATGAACGGAGCTTCTCAGAGGCCTGCTAGCAGGAAATGCACAATTGGAGGAGATAGTGTGTGGCACCACCCAGACACACAGCAGTACAGAATTCACAGGCCATGTGAAGTGAGGACTAATGGTAGCTTTAAGCCATCTTTGTGCCTTCCTGTTCCTCAGCTGTTCCAAATATTGGAAACATCCCAGTGTAACTTAGACTTCCAACACTCAAGACTGTCTAAGTTATGGCAGCCACCCCAGGTTGCTCTGTGGGCTTCGGAACTGTCCAGAATCTCTGCAGTACTGCACATTGTGACCCCACCCTGACATGCCTCTCCCACCCTTGGCCCCACCACCTATGCCTGGGTTTGCAAGGGGATCTTCAGGAGGCAGCCTTGTGACTCCTCTATTGCACCTGCCGCCGGGAAATGCTGGGTATGGTGATTTTAGGGTCCTTTTACGCCACGCCAACCCTTTTACTCACCATAAACAGTCTGAAGCAGGGGTGAGAATCTCACCCTAAATATCTGACTTTCTATTTGATTATTTTTAATCAATTATGATTTTTAAAAAATTATAAAAGTACAGGGCAACAAGCCAAATGCAATATAATTTTCTTTTGGGATTTTATAATCTAAGACAGCATTATGAATCATATCATAGCTCAGAGATAATGCACTAAACTTCATTCAGCCAAACAATACACACTCTCATGAAATCTGACAATGATGCAGAGATGCACTCAGATCTTCTCTGCAATGAGGTTGTTATCTTTCTGTCAGTAAAGTTTCTTTGGGGGGAAGGTGAGTTCTCCCAATTAATGGCATTTTTTACCTATAAGACTTATACCCTGATAGTAATTCAATTTATACTCTTTAATACCTTGATGTTACTATTGCATCTGCATGGGAGCCCTATAGCCTTCAATGAGGATCCAGTTCCAGGACTGTGGACTAAGCTCCCACTGTAACTGAGTATTCTGTATTGATCTTGAGCTCATTTGCCATCCTATGTTATTGATTTGTGCTTATTTTCATGTTATTATTATATCTAGTGAACATGCCTTACACCTCTCTGTATATACAACATTCCAACAGCACCACTTCCATGTCACACATAATTTTAGTGGGGCACAATAGACTCTAACTTGTTCCTTTAATGGAATATTGATCCAATTTTTGACCCTATTTGTACCACATAATTATGGACATTTTATTTTCTCCTTTCACACAGAACCATCTGAGGTTTTCCATATGATTCCCATTTGGGTAACATGTTGGTTGGAATGGCCTGTGCTGGGAGAGCAGCCTTTTGGGACCTGCCCGTCTTTAATAAGGAATTTATTGTGTTATTTTTTCCATTACTTAGTGCTACAGCTGCTCATAGGGATTCTCACTTGAAATATTTCTTTTCTGTTTCCTTAATAGTTACTCAAATTCAGATGTGGAAGCGTTCACAGTCTGGGCCAGATTCACAGTTATGGGTACAGGTGTTCCAAGTCATGCTCCATTGTAAGTAGGGGGGCAGCTATTACCAGAAAAAGGTCTTCAATCTCAGGGGAGCCAATTGGGGTACTGGTGTCCATCCTCTTTGCATCGTCTACTAGAAGAAATCTCCGTCTAATTTATTTAGGTGTTCACAAGGAGCCACTGACAAATTAAAGCTACCTCAGAGAGGTGAATGTCCACAACTGATCTTGCCGAAATCCACTTCTGGAACTGCCTCAGGTGACTCTAGGCCCAGTGGTGGCACAGAGTCTGTGGGCAAGGCCTAATTAAGGCAATCCAAGTCTTAGGCATGTCATGATTAAGGGCTCCTGTAGCTTCACTTTCATGGCTCCATCTCTGTACTGTGGCCACACACACCACTTAAGAGTGTTGATTGCCACCGCTTGTCCCAGGTCCCTTCTAGCAGGTCACCAGTCTGTTCTGAGTGGCCCTGCCCACTGGATCCTATGTGCTTCTAAGATTCATAAATCTGGGTAGAACTTGATCACTATTCCTAGCTCTGGATCTCTAAGGCACATTCTCACATCTGCCATCTTTCCCATGAGACATGAGGTTCCACAGCCCAGCTGCCTTGAACTCCGAAATCTATGCCTCAGCCTTCCTGAGGCCCCAACTGCTTAAACATCCCCACTCACAGTTCCACCTCTCTGTGGGTGCAAGGAACACAGGCTTATCCAAAGAACTTCTTAGCCACAGTCAGAAGAGATTGACTATGGCTTTGACAGGTTACAATACAGAATGGATCTTCTGAAACAAAATGGCATTCACAAAACAAGACTAAGTTCACAATTCAGTATAGACGTATTCCCCTCTGTCAGAGGGGTGACAAGGCTCTTCTTTCCCCCAAGGGCAGGAGAAGCATCTCTCTCCTCCAGCGAAGCAAGGCTAGCAGCAGGGAGCCCTTCCTGTACTTGTTCCAGCAACCAAAGTGTGTGCGCTTGGGTGGGGAGCCAGGCTTGCTGCACAATTGTCCTCTTGCCACACCCACAGTCCTCTGCTTCCCCCAGAGCAGTGTGTCACTCAAAGTTCCTGCATCTCTCCCTGATCAAAAATAAACCTGCAGTTTCTTGTTGGCATTTTCTCTAAGCAATCTCAGTCCAGATTCTGTTTCTAAAATATTCTTTACTGGCGTTTGGAAGCTCATCAACTATACTACTTGTTGCAAGTTTTGAAATCAGGAAAAAGCAAGTGCAATAAAGAAGAGAGGCGAACTGGGCACTATTTTGCTCATAATCTTTAGAGTTTTTAGGTACTCCATGGATAAATCCTTATGTTCTGAAAGTCTTTTTATCATATAAAGTGCTCCTATATAAAACTATAATGTTGAATCATTTTCATTTCATTTCGTATGTGCATAATATTTGATGCAAACACTTCATGATATAACTACTTATGTACCAAAACTTCATGGGCTGAACTACACATCCTTTCCATCAGGTGACTCAAAACTCTCAGTCCAAAAGTGTGCATGAAGTTCCAGATCCACATTTGCTTCCATCTGCTGTAGTCAATGTAGTGCTTGAAAGCTCAGCACAGACAGTCTAATCTTAAAAGCTCTATATAGACTGGGTGCACCAAGCATCTAAGTTCCATAACTGTCTTGGAGCAGCTGAGTAGCACTGCCTAGAGTGGAAGAGAATGTGAACCAGAGAATATACGTTAGGTTAGGTTTGGCTTTAGGAGAGGAGAGGCAGCGTGGTACAAAGGGAGAATGAGGATCTTCGGCACGTTTCTTTTTCTTTTTTTTATGCAAGTAATTTCACCTATAAAGTTTCCCTGCTTAAATTCACCAGCATATAAAATGTTCTTTGTGAAAAGGTCTCAGCAGGTATAAAATATACCTTGTTGAAAACATTCACTCACAAAGTTCTTTCTCAAAAGAACATACACATACCATTTTACGTATTAGCTTTGATAGTAACATATTTCTCTGTGAACATTCAATTTTTATTTAGTCCCTTACTTGGGCAA
Source organism: Mesoclemmys tuberculata (assembly GCA_007922155.1). NCBI lineage: Eukaryota > Metazoa > Chordata > Testudines > Chelidae > Mesoclemmys > Mesoclemmys tuberculata. The sequence continues at coordinate 23,113,714 of ML675609.1, read as the reverse complement.
AGAAATCCTCCTGACTTTAGTGGAAATTTGCCTGAGCAACAACCTCCAGATTTGGTATTGTATTAATACAAATAAATCTTTAATATTCATTGGGTCTATTAACTTTTTTATGCTGACTAAGAAATTCATCAATCAGAATACAGAGATCGCTTCTTAAAACAGCAGCATATGTCAGTTGAATGGTTATTATAGTTTTATGTCATTTTATATCAGACAAAGGTATTTTAATGAATATATATTCTTGTTTGTTAATAGGCTTTTATACTTTCAATAAAAAGGAAATAACCCACTAGAGAATTTTGGTGGGCAGTACTTAATTCCAAAATTTGGATCTTGTCCCATAAATTTTTAATCTGAATTCCCCATTGCTTTCAGTAGGGAGTTCTTCTTAAAATGGATGGCAAAATATAGCCCTTTAGTCTTCCAGTTAGATTGTTTTAAAACAAAGCCATATAAATAAGCTGTAATTAAACTGAATTTGTAACTTTTTGTAAGAGTGCTTTAAAGGAAATCAATTACATTCTTCAACTGGTATATGAATTATAAACTACATCTGTAATAATTCTGTGTACAAAGCAGAAAAAATCTGAGTTGACCTGCTAAGTGCATAAATCTGTTTTATATTTTCATTATATAAAACCTTTTAAATGGACAAAATAAAATTAAATTGCAGTTAGTACTTCCCGTTTCTGTGCAATTAAAAGATAAACCATGCAATACTCCATTTTTAGTTTGCTTTGCAAGCACACTGATTGACTTGATGGGCCATCATAGATTAATTGGCTGTTACAGTGAACTATGGCTTTAGTAGCTATTCAGCAGCAGCATTCTTTCCTCAAACAGGAGTGAGATAATCTGGGGCAAATGTGTTTTTTCTCAAATGGTCCCTAAACATTTGAACATGCTAGTGCCCTTAAACTATTAGACAACAATGAAAACAGCTTTTTATGTATGAAGCTTTAGGTTGAAAATATATATGGTTGGGAAATTAATGTTTTACCATTGAAATAACCATTAATTTACATTTTAGTATGACCAAATTATACATAATAAATGAGACAAACTTACAGACACTGTTATTGTCCCACGGTCGGGGCACTACAATGCCACGTGTTTCAGGGAAGCACCATAACTCCCTAGCACACGGAGGAAACATTCTATATGCTATCCTTTACAAAGGTGTACTGTTCTCTCTTCTGTAGAGACACAGCTGGATTGGCCAGTCTGTGACCCTTTTGTGGAGTAGACACTAACAGAGAGGAGTTGTCATCTTCAAGGGAATGTCCAAGACTGCATTTGTTACTGGCCCCTCACAGGAGGGAAGGGTAAGGCAGCTATTTTTGTCCTTCCCCACCTCAGCATTAGCAAGTCACAATACAGTCCTATCTATTTAAGTTTATTTCTCATTAATGAACTGTTACTGGAGCATGGTCTATTAGTAGAATAGATGCCCAAAGATCTACAGAAAAAAATTTCCAGATCAGTTATGTTGCATGGCTAAAAAATTATTTGAATGTAGGAGTAAAACAGAAAATGTTCATTGTGTAGTGCCATTGACTGAATAGAGTTCTCAAAGAGCAGAGAGACTCAAAAGCTATGGTATCCAATTGGCAGGTACATGCCTAGATGCCAACTTCAAGACATTTGGAACCATAATTCTTAGGTACCCAGCTCCTTGTTGCAGTCGATCCTAATAGAGCTGGCAGGTGCTGAAATGTCTCTGATACAGACTAGAGTCAGGCTACAGCAGAAATGATTGGTTTGGTTCCTTGAGGATTTAGGGTTTTTTTATTAGCTTTTGATCATTGAGTATTTGCTGCTTTTGGGAGGGGCGATGTTCCTCCTCTTCTTTAGTGGCATGCAAATTACATTTGAGAACAATGTTCTTCACTAAATCCCTCCTGCCACTAGGCCATTTTATTTTTAAAAGAGGTGGTCCCAAAAGCCCATACCTGTCTTTGTCAAGAACTGATGAATTACCCGCAAGCACCACTGACAGCCTGATACATGGGTCACTTGCACATCAGTTTTTCTTGGTGAATTATTAAGCTATTAAACTATAGCTATCTCAGTTTTACACAGTGCATTTTCACTGTGTGCAAAGGATGAATAGCTTCAGTAAATTCCATTATACAAAGGAACAATGAGAATAGTGTATCTTTGACTTTAGGATAATGAAAACAACATTGGGACTCTGATTGTTTTGTTGTGATTATTTTGGTATTCTCATTTCTCTAGATGACTGATTTTCAAAGAACTCATCCTGAGAAGGCATGTACAATAGCTGAATTTCAGGACACAGTGTTACATTTTATTATTATTATTTGTATTACTGTACTGTCCAGAGGTCTCAACTCAGTTGTGATCCCATTGTGCTCGGTGTTCTATATAACTACGGCAAGAGAAGAGACAATCCCTGCCCCACAAAGACTTCACAGTCTAAATTGATAACAAAGGGTTGGTAAAAGCAACCATTATTTCCTCTTTTTTATTGATGGGACATAGAGACAGGTCCTAACCCACAGTCTAAGAGACTTGCCCAGACTCACACAGGAAATGTGTGGCAGAGTCAGGCATTGGAATCCCCACTCTTAGGGCGTCTTAAGCATTAGACCATTATAAATTTAGGAAGACATGGGCCAGTCTCCATATGATCTACTAGTATTGAACCGTAAAAATATTTAATTCTTTCAGTTTTTTGAAAAGTCACTTATTTGGGTGTCTAAATATAGCTTTAGGAACCTAAATATAGGCACCTGGGTTTGAAAATTTTAGCCTATACATTTTTATATCACTGCTATCATCAACACATGTAAGAGTATACAGAGCTGAATAGCTCAGGAAAGGAGTAACGAGATATGGAGCTTTCACCTAGGTTCCTATTTAAATTTCACCCCAGTCACTAATGCCAATAACTGCTACCATCCAATAGTTGTTTCTCTTTCCTGCTGGGCTAGTGTCTATATTACAAAGCTGCCAACACAACTGACTCCCTGATTAGTAATTTCAACAGAATTCAAGACTAAAGGGTTATCATCATTCTTACAAAAATGTCAGTGGATGCTAGCAGTTCCTACACTAGGCCCACAAGGACTGGGATACTTCATTTTAGCTTTTCTCAACAATTTTCTCACACACACACACACCAAAACACTCTGCAAAACTAAGAAGGTTTCATTCCTTCAGTCTGGGAATGAAGAAAGAGAATGTGGTACTGCTGTTTTTATTTTTAAATATCTAGGAAGTACTCTGATACTAAGTGTGTGTGTGGGGGGGAAATCAGATGATAAAAGTACATAGACTTATAGACTTTAAGGCCAAAAAGGACCATCATGAACATCTAGTCTGACCTCCTGCACATTGCAGAATACAGAACCTCAGTCATCCACTCCTGTAATAGACCCATAATTTTTGGATGAGTTACTGAAGTCCTCAAATTATGATTTAAAGACTCAAGTTACAGAGAATCCTTCATGTACACTAGTTTAAACCTCCAAGTGACCCGTGCCCCATGCTGCAGAGGAAGGCAAAAACCCTAGGGTCTCTGCCAATCTGACCCAAGGGAAAATTCCTTTCCAACTCCCAAATATGGTGATCAGTTAAACCCTGAGCATGGTGGACAAGACCCAGTAGCCAGACACCTGGAAAAGATTTCTCTATAGTTACACAGAGCCCTCCCCATCTAATATCCCATCACTGGTATATCTGTACTGAGACAAAGCTCCCTTGGATATTACCCCCCCGGCCCCGCCTTTGCCCCCCATCAGCTCTGCTGTAAGTCTTTACAAGGTCTACTATGCCGCCATTTGGCACTTAGAATAGTTATATGTCCTACACTCAGAAACAAAAGACATTTACGGAAAGGAAGAAGCTTTCCGTTGTTTCAGCCCTTAGGCCTTCTTTGTCTTTTGTTATTTCCATAACAGACAGAGAAGGCCAAAGGGCTGAAATATTGGTGTTTCCCCTTTCCCCTTTTTTTAAGCTTCTTTGTTTCAGTAAGAAATGTTTTAATATGCGAACATCAAAGGTTCTGATACACAGTACTTATTCTGTATGCTGAGTGGAGAATAAAATTGGATGATAAAAAGAGAAATGCAGAAAACGCTACCATATATATATTTTTTTTTTTAAAGCTTTCAGGGCTGCTCTTCCTGTGTGTGCAGCTGATCTCACTAGCACAGTTAATACTGGGAACTCAGTGAACATGGGCACAGTAATTTCAGGGACCTATATAAAGAGAGATTTGAGGGACAAAATGTTTGCTTATTTACTGTCTGATGTTTGTTTGGACATTGAGCACCTTTTTAGTAAGACGAACATTTTTGTTCAACAATTTGCAGTTCAGTTATAACCATCTGTATCTTTATTTTTATATTTGGCTTATTAAGCACTTAGGGAAAAAGTGTGGCAAGCCATACATGGATACACAATTTGAGAAGGGAGGATACAAGGAAACTCCCCTCTGCATTTTGTTCTTCTGCACTGGGACTTAGTTCTATCTATGGGTAAAGATAAAGGTAGTGGAGAAGCATTGTATATTAACGATAGACTGTAAAGAAATTACAAGATGCAATGGCTAAAAGAGAGTCTGTTTGGGTCAAAATTACTTTCAGGAAGAAAGCTATATACCCCCAGGGTCCAATTTGGATATGGATAGAGACTTCTTAATGTTTTTAATGAAATAAGTACTGGGGGAATTGTGTGATTATGGGAGACTTTAACTTTGCAGGTATAGATTGGAAACCAGATTTTCCTGGCTGTGATAGCTGATGGATTTCTTCACCAAATAGATGCTGAGTCATCAAGAGCTGATGCCATTTTAAATTTGGTATTGGTGAGTAGTGAGGACCTCATAGAAAAACTGGTTATAGGAGAAAGCTTGGTATGAGTTATAATGAGCTAATTCAATTTAAAGTAAAAGGACGGATAAACAAAAATAAATCTGCAACTAGGGTCCTTGACTTCAAAAGCGCAAACTTAAAAAAATTAAGGGAATTATTTAGAAAAGAGGACTGGACTGAAGAAATCAAAGATCTGTATAATTTTGTTGATGTATAAATGAAAATGAGGATGTTGTAAATGCACATTGTTTATATAGGATACCCACTAAGGCTGGGTCCACACTGACGGCGGCAAATTTGCTGCCATCACATCGATTGCTCTGGATCGACTGAGCGGTCTGTGTAGACCTGCTCAGTCGATCCAGCAATCGACGCAAGAAAACCACCCCGGTAAATGGCGTAGCGCTGCGTCGAAGGAAACGCTGTTCCCTTCAATGCAGCGCAGTGTGGACGGCGCGCAGAAGAGACGCAGCGAAGTCAACAGGAGATACGCAAGTGATTTACGTCACTTGCGTATCTCCCATCGACTTCCGCCGAATCCCAAAGGTAAGTGTAGACCGAGCCTAAGATATTTGGGTGACTGATTCCAAAGCTGAAAATATTGGCTACTTTTTGAATGACTGATATCTTTCTACTCATGATTTTCTTCAAATATTCTAGATTACCAAATAGGCTTGCAAACCATGAAATTGATTAAAACCTCCAAAAAAAGTAAACCAAATTTTGTATTCAATTGTATCATTCAACCAACTCTCACTAAAACCCTGTAGAAGGATGTTTGTTTGTTTGTCTGATTGTTTTAGCAGAAGTTGCTAAACTACATTACTGACACCATGTGTCACATCTTCTACAATCATTAAACAAGATTCTATTATTCCGAACATAGGAAGACTCTGCGTGTGCGCGTGTGTATTATATAAGGAGCAGCAGAATGTGAGCAAACATTCACCCTGAGATGGAGGGCATGCATTGGTACTGCTGCAACTTTCCACAAGGGAAAGCCAACTTTGAACTCTGGCTCCACCAAATCAGCACTAGAGGGGGGAAACGGGATCTTTGGGTTTTATTTTGTTGTTTTATTTTTTTCAATGACATTTTTAAAAATAATGCAAATGCTTGGTTCATTTTGAAAATTTTCTTGAGGGTTTATTTGTTTATTATTTATACCCATTCTCTCCCATTACTCCTCTCCCCGCCCCCACACCTCTTTATTTACAATGGAAAAGTGGAAAACAGTGCAAGTGGGGAAAAAAAAGCAGAAAGTAAAACTAAAGGATAAAATGATGCTTTAAATTTAAAATAAAATAAAACTTTTATTTTCTATTGATTTTTGTCAACCCCCTCCCAAAAACATTATTGAAAAATTTGCAATTAAAACTTTTGCATTTTTCTTTAAATCTTTTGCAAAAATTATCAGCATGTTCCCTTGATTCTCTAAGCCTGTTCCTATCTGGTCAACCCAAAGACATTTAGGGCTGCCTCAGAAACTCTGGACCCAAAGCATATGAAGGATTGTGGGCCACCTACTTTACTGTGCTTGCAGTCCAGGTACACCACTTCTTGGGATCCATCACCTTTTTCTGCTGGTGGCTCCCAGGCAGGGAATCTGGCCAAAGGTTGCTGGATAAGAGACCAAAAGTGAGATCACAGCCTCTACTCCAGCTCCTTTACACTGGGTAAAAGCCCCAGATCTAGTCAGGGGAGGATTTGCTTAGTGCAGGAACTAAAACAAATAACAACAGACTACCTTCTGAGGACATCTCCTGCTAGATCGAGAGTCAGCGGTGTAATAACAGTGGGGGCATCTCAGAGTCAGGTTGCAGCATGCACAGCAACGGAGATTCTGGCAGTACTGTAACCCAAACTGCTAACTGGGGAGGCTGCCATAATTTAGGGCTCAACCACATGAGGAAATTTACTGGAACTATTATAAGTGATCAGTTAAATTGGAAAAAGACAAGAACTTAGACACGTACTTGGACGTACAAGGGACCAAAGAGCAGCCCAGGATCAATCAGGCACAAAGACAGCTGCTAGTTCTGTGCATCTTTGAGAGTCACAGCATAGGACTTCAGCCCTAACACCTCTATCTAATCTTTGCTGCCCATAAACTGAAAAATTGCTTTTGAGCTGCACCCACAGAGATTATTAGCGTCAAAGTATTTTGTAAGTACACAGTGAAAACACTGTTGCTTCCCAAGCAGAAATATCTTTTTTCATGACACTGTGCCTCATATTTACAGTAATTAGTCATCATCAGAGTTTTGCCTGAATTAATAAGAGTAAAGATCTTTTATTTCCAATACTCATGCAAGATACACAAACATACTCAATGAATTCTTCCTTCTACATGAATGAATATATTCATCAGAAAATAGCCACTGAAGGCCTGATACACAGTGACATTGTGGAGGCTACTGTCTTTTTTCTGCCCATTGGGCCATAATAGAATACTTCCCAGTTACCACCTAAAACAGTCCTGAAACAACAGTAATGAATTAACTTCTCACTAATTCCCTTGTTAAAAAATTATTCCTTGAGAAAACTGAAGGGAAACCAAGGACAGTATACTCCCAAACACAGAGCTTCCCTGGTTTCCAATAAACTGAGTGCTCAGCCTCCTGTGGGATTCGGGTCCCAAGACTTTACCAATATTGCCTATTAACTAAAACTAGTCAGGAATTCTGTATCATAATGATTGTCCAATGGAGAGTGCAGTTTCCACAAGATCCATTTTTTCTGGGAGAACTTCAATTTTACAAAAAAAACCAAACAAACCTCCAGTTTCCATTTGGAAAATTGTCTTGAAATATTTTGCTTCAGGGAGGTCTGACCTGCATCATTATGTTTTATTCTATTGAATTGACCCAAGATATTTCATTTTGAATCTGTTGAAAAAAAATTAAACTTCATTTCCCTAATGCTTTATCCTATGGAAGTAGAATTTTGGGATCCAGTTGTTGACCCAGTCTTCCTGGAGGATTATATATCTCACAATGCAGTGCATACTGTGTTGATCAAATGCTCCCAGAAAGCAAGAGAAATGCACTTTAATGATGATCTGACTCATAAAAAAGCCTTTTGGTGAATTCAATGAATCAAAACATTTTAATTTCAGGAATGTCAACATTTTTCATTTCAATTGAAAGCATCAAAAAAAAATGTTTTGACATTCCCTAATCAACATTTTTGGGAACACTCCTTCTACAGAGAGTTTCAAAATTTCAGCTATTCATCCTATTTCAGGATGAAAACAAGTTTTTCAAATGTCAGAATTTCAAATTTCACTCAGCTCTACTATTAACATGAACAACTTTATTTTATTTTATCTATTCTCATTTGACAACTGTGGCAGACAGCTGCCTATGGCACATCTAATAGTAGCATGATACCTTTCACTTATTTGAAGGTAAGCCCATCATTTTATTATTTTATTTTTTGTCCTTTTATAGTGAGTATGTATCTGATACAACATACTGCATTCTATAGCACTTCATACATAGAACAAGGGACCATCAGTCAGAATTCACTATGCAGCTTTGGACTAGTCACTCAGTCTTTTGTCCCTCAGGGTACTCATCTAATAAATACATAGAATTCGACTTACACATAGAAACATATCACAGTCATTTAGGGGAACTGTGTGGTCCTGTGGTTAAAATACAAGACTGAGACTGAGAAGATACATTTTCATTTCTGAACTCAGCCACGGATTTTCTGGGTAACCTTGCTTGGGCAAATCACTTAATCTATCTGTACTTTAGTTCTCCACCTTTAAAATGGGGATACAGCTACATACTTTTCCCTGTCTAATCTGTTTATTCACCAATCCATCAAATTCTAATGCATGGGCTTACCTTTAAATCAATGAGACTACTCACATGTGTGCAGTGAAGCACATGTATAAGTGTTTGCAGGATGATGGCCTTAAACAGTAAAATCTTTGGAGTAGAAACTTGTTCTTACCATGTATTTACATAGCGCTTAGCACAGCTGGACACTGATCTCATTTGGGGACTCTAGATGCCACCATAATACAGATAAGGAATAATAATAATTATGTTGTAAAGTACTTGGAGATTTTTGCATAAAGGTCCTATACCAGTGCAATGAATTATAATAATTGCCTGCCATGGGAGAACTTCTAAACCCATATAACAAAAATGCACTATTGTATGGGAAAGTGAACTTCCAGAAGATAATTGTTCTCTAACAAAAATACTTTTCATAAATAAGAATCTTAATCTCTTTGTCATTTGACTAGAAAATGGAATTAATTTTGGAATAGTTATGGTAATCCTAGAACTAGCAGAATCATAAATAGTACAGAAATTATTCATGCCTGAGAAAATATGAAGTTAAAATAAGAAGGCAAAACGATTTAGACAAATGTTATGGACCATATCAACAGATGCATATTCTGTACAACCTCAGTATAGCCAAATTAAAGTATTATAAAAACTCTAATATTTTGATTTTTCTAAACATGCACAACAACAATCTAATATTTTTTCCAGAAATATCCTTTACTGTGTCTTATTGACTAGACGAGCACAATGTATATTTCCTATGACCCTTGAACTTCAGTGCAAGTGCCTTAGATGTGAAGAAATCCTACTCATCTTTAATTACAAAAACATTTCAAGCTCCATTTCCTGCAAAATGCTGATACCCACCATTACCTGAACTAATTGAGAATCATTATATGCTGCTCAAACAAACGGCCCCCTGTGATCTCTAAACCTCGTCTAATATCTTCATGAGAAACAGCACATAGGGTGTACAGAAGAAACTACTAATATACAGATAAGGCCAAGGGGAGAGTTTTCATTTATTATTACAAAACAGTGTGATTGGACTTTTATGACACTGTCTTAAAAGTATATTGATATTATGAACATATACGTGGCTAATTAAAATTGTTCAGTACATTTATATTTTAGATGTAGGCTACTTTAAATACTGTTACTCTCTGATCATTCATAATTTTGATTATTCATAGTAATTATGAGATAGTGCAGTGAATTTAATAAACAGAAAAACTCTGTTAGGTGAAACTCATTAAGTAAACTCTGCAAAGAGCTTTTTCATAAAGTGTGCAGTCTGAGTCCAGACTCCAGATTTCACCGTCCTGTTAATAGTTCCTTCAGCTGGTGGCAGTGATAGGTTTGTGAGGTTGATTGAGGATAAGCTGCTCTCTTCCAAAGTGTTTTTGGACTGGCTTCCACTGGTTACATTTAGTCTCTGATGCAGATGTTCATATACTTCCCCTTTCCAAGAGGCCCCCACATGTGATTATTATCCTTCCACCTCAGTTTCTTAAGACAAGTGAGGTAAATATGATATAACTATCATGGGCAATTATCAGTATCTTGTGCCATAGTATATGGTTGCAGACTATTCTTAAACATGCGAAGGTTCACCCTGCTTTTGATGCAGAAATGTTTGCTTATTATTGCCTAATCACAAACCTTCCAAGGTGACTGGAATGTGGTGGTTATTCAAATCTGAACACACCTGGACCCAGCAATATTCTGAGTACGTTTTCACCAGGGTTTCTTCCCCTCTTTGAAGCAGACCACTCCTGTCAAGGTATAAATTCTCTCCTTCTGATCTTAAAAGGGAGTCAGCTAGCCATTTGTGGTCATGCTGAACCTCTCATCTGGTTTTGATATGACTGACCCTTAGTTGTTGCTCTGGTGACTGAGACGTTCCTGGTCAGACTGGAGCTGCCTCCAAGAATGAGTTCATCACCAAGGAATTTGAAATATGTCCCTCAGCAATTGATCCTGTCTCCCATGTTATTAACAAAACTTAATTTGATAATTTCTAACCCAGGATAAAATAGTATGAGCTGGACAACACCTTGTGATGCGTGGAGTTAAAAACACATTGAGATTTGTAGGTATGAACTCACCCTTAAATTAACATAAGTAAATGTAAGACCCACTTAAGAAAAAGTGTGTATGAACCCTCCCAGGAGCTTTTGGCTGAGTATTGTTTTGCGTAAGGGTATCTGTGTGTGAGAAGAGAGATCTCACATAAACTGAGGTCAGACTAGAGTAGATAGAGTGAGGGCTGGTCTACACAATTTACATCAGAACAGCTACATCTCTCAAGGTAAAAAATCCAGAAGGGCATTCCCCTGCACACACTGTGTTGGCTCATCCACCAGTGTACAGATGATAATATCCTGCCTGGGATGCATACTGATTATCTAGATGATGACTCAGAGCAATAGACCAACCAAAGCCATGCCTGCAATACTCTGAACTTTTCCTGCCAGTAGGAGGTTAGGGTGGGGGGAAGGACTTAGAGGATGTTCCCATTTCCTTTCTTCCCTCCTCCTCCTCCTCCACAACTAAAGCCACACAGACTGAACATCCTTCAGTGCCTCTCTCAATATAATTATTCACATTTGGTCAAAAAGGGAGGAGTCTGCTCAGAAGTGAAGCAGGGTATTTCCTCTTCCAGAGACTAGCATGCAAACTGATTAGTTCAGGACAATTAATTTGGGACATAAGTACTATTGCAACACATGACACTGTGCTAATCACAGGGAAAGCTCATCACACAGCTTCTGTCATTTGTGTGAATGTTTGTTCATGTAAAACATGTGCTAAGTGAACCACAGAAAAGGACATATTTTAAATTGAACACAACAATATAAAACACAGTAGAGCAACTAGCATGTATGTGTCTTATTTAACTAATCTCTCTATTGCCTGTCTGTGAAGAATGATGTGGCAAGGGAATCTGCACTGAATTCTTAATTCTGAATGTCAATAGACTGGCGAGAATAGAAGTGTCACTGTTCTATAGACTATTGTATTGTCACACACTGAGAAACAAGCAGTGTAGATAGGCAATGTGGTTAGAAGAGAGGTAAGTGTTTTATTAGTAATAATCCATAAGTAACACACGGGGCCAGTGTTACTTACTATTGGAATTTGTATTACAGTAGTGCCGAGAGATCCCAACCAAGTATAGGAATCTATTGTGCTAGGCACTATACAAACATATACTAAGAGAGGCTCTACACTAAACAGCTTACATCTGCTTTCCCTCTCCCAAACCCACTTTATATTGCTGTATGAAAGGAGAAGGTTAAAGTACCAACCAGAGTCTTCCCCAATCCAAATCCATAAGACTCTGGTTCTAAATCCACCTTATACTCTTGCTCCCTCCACAACCTGCTTTTCTTTATGAAATGGGCCTGCTCCTCCTTCAACTCATTACCTCAGCCTCAGACAATGTCTTCCAGCTCCCACAACTCAAACCAGCAACTGTCTTGCCAGGGCCTTTATCACGTGGTCCTCCAACCTTGCCCAGTTGCTCCAAGCCCCTGTAAAGGCTGTCAGATCCTTTAAATTCTCCAGTAGAACTGAATGATTTTGGGGAGGGCAAGAGGAAAAAGTACATTCACAATAAAATACACCCTTCAGGGCCCTGCAGCCATTTGGGAATTTGAGTCAAACCCAGCAAATAGTTTCAACTGAAAATTTTTTTTTCTTCCTGTGGACCAGAATAGCACAACCATGCCAGAGGTGCATGGTACTGGGGCAACGGTTTTCACATAAACCTAGACCCTGCTGCATCTCTGCCACTTTGAACTTTCACGTAGGTTTGGCATGGAGATTCTTTACAGAAATCAGGGAATGCATGCAGGCAACTCTATGTGGATAAATTTCACTGTAGATGATTAAGTAGAAGCGTAACTGTCATATATTTCTGTGTTTGCCTGCAGGTAAGTCATGGATGTCTGCATGTCATCTTCATTTTGTCCCATACTTATCTTAAACATGTAAATACTGCATTGGGGGAAAATGTTTACCTTCTATGTTGATTCTTCATCCCCAAATATTTTCATTTTGTTTTCTGCTCATTCTTACAAAGGTCTCTCACTTTTGAAAAAATGTAGCTATGTGATTAAACAAGCCACATTTCTCTTTGACCTTCAGTTTACCTCCTCTTAGGATACAATTTACAATTTCATGTGATGAGAAAGATCTTTGGAAATGGGAGGGAGGGATTTGTTAGCAAAACTGCTAAACTAATTTTTGCCTGCAGCAATATTCATAAATCTTCCTCAGGCAAACCCTTAACTCTTTTACCTGCTTGCAAAATTAGTGGGAGAAAAACATCTTCTAAAGCCCCATCCAAAACAAATTAATAGTATTTTTGTGTTTAACTTTCAGCTGCAGATTAATGCAATCTACGAGAATCAAGAGCTGCACTCTGTAATTAAGTACTAGAGGGTTTAAAAAAATGCTTCAGAAGGAAAACAGAGCAACCTTTATACTATTCTTTATGCAACTGTCAATCAGATGAAGCCACTTTCTGGGGGGAAGTGCTGAAGTGCTATGCTATCTTTATCAGTCATCATAAAGCTAAACCAGTCTATAATGAGGATAGGCGATAGAAATTTTGTTTGTTTTTTTGTTTCACTCAATCCTCTTTATCTTGCATTTAATCACATTACAGAACAGCCTTTTGTGAACAGTTCTGCACCCTGGAAAACTGTCATTTGTTTTCATTGCCCTTTAGGCAAGTATGGATGAGAGAAGCCACTGCCTGGCCTTATCACCAAAAAGATGCATATGATCTAAAATAACTCCATTAGGTCTTTTGTGGCATGAGTCACACTGGCCACACCAATACTGTGGTCTCCTTCATAAGAAAAGCCTATCTTTCTGTTTAAAGAGCATAGATGTGAACACAAGTAAATTGGACTAGCTTATTTTTACACCCTTTGTGAAACAATATTCTGCTACTAACATTTTACTCAGTCTATAGTCATGCTATATATTTATGTGATGAGCCTCTGTCAAAGATACAAGGTGGAAAAAATCTAAATCTGCCAGTTTGGTAAATCAGATTTTCCAGGCAGAATAGCTTTGGCCTCAGTCAAACCTGGTGATCCTATCGATTGGCAATGGTGTTACATATGTTTGTTTGGTGACAGAACTTGAGACAAACTGGGCTTGATCTAAAGCCCATTGACTTTGATAGACGTAGGATCCAGCCTATGGTAAACTTGTCAGTTCTGTTGGATACATTTTAACGATGGGTGGGCGTCCTCCACAAATAAAAAACCCTATGAATGTAAATGTTACATTATGGTTGTTCCTCTGCTCTGAGTGAAGCTAAGGTTAATTCTGAATAACAACCACTGGAAGATGGCTTGGGGCATTGATTGTCCAAAGCCAAGCTCTGATTGGCTACTTAGCTTGGTTTAGTTATGTGGAATTCCCAACAGTTCACACCCGGAAATAAAATCTCATAGACTCATAGACTCATAGGTCAGAAGGGACCAATATGATCATCTAGTCTGACCTCCCGCACAAGGCAGGCCACAAAACCATAAAATCTCTCTATGTCCATTATGTTAAATAAATGGGGGACTAAAATGGTGGTAGAAAGCGAGAGAAAATCTCTCTCTCCGGCCCATCTCCTGCCATTCTAAACAATGGTTGTATATATTTAGAGCTTGTCACCACCCTTAGGCCTCCCCCTCCTTTTGCCAGACTCTTTCTTCCTCACAATTTCCTGTGTGCTCTTCTTTGTCTCCTCCCATTTCCCCCTCTCTAATTTCTCTCCCATCACAATAAAGATTAATGGAAAAGCAGCCAGATTATCTCCAGCTGCTCCAGAACACTGCACCAGGCTGCAGGATGACAGGTTTAATTCGAAGTGCAGCTGCTGGTGCTTTTCCTACAGAGGCACTTCAGAAGGAAATCATTGCTCCCCATACAGCTTTGCTCCTGGTGCTTAGAAGCAGGCTGCTTCTCAATTAAACTTTACACTGGTGGAATAAAGATCCAACAGCCTCAATTTAAAAGGATTTGCAATCTGTGTCCAAATTTTGCAGCGTGGGCCCATTTCTAGTTACCACCATTATCTGGAAAGAAAAATATATGAAGGCCTTTGAGTGATCCAAACGTTACCTAGATATCACAGCTGCTTTTGAATGTTCCCAGAGGCATGTGATGGAGGGAAATGGACCACTGTTTCCTATTGTGAGGACTTCTACAGTCTAGAGCTGGCAGAGACAGTCCCAGTGGTGATTTTGCTGATGCTGCCAAAGCTAACCTAATAAGCTACTAAGCAATGGTTTGGCTGCACTAGTTCAAGTTCCAGTGATAAACTTGATGCATTTTTCCTCTGCTTCTTTTTGAGAACATGCCTTAATTTGAGCTATAAACTGTCAAATCATAGCAATGGCAGAGACAAATTTTCTGCTTGGGAGGGAACAGTATGGCTGTATAACAGGCTTTGGAAACTGTAGCAAGGCTTCAGATTAAGACCTATAATTTCTGCAACTTTCTGGGTTACAGTTACTCTAGAGGGATGATTTTGAGACTGCTTCAGTCTACTTGGTTAAGGAAAGTTGTCTAGATTTTTGAGACTAAGCTTCTTGCTACCGCTAATGCTAAGTGGTTGTGGAGTGCCTCTGAGAAGTGATGGCAAACATATAATTGAGATACATGCTGTGAAACTTTTACAGAGGAAAGCACCAGCAATTCCTCCTTCTCTAATTGCACGTTTCCATTTTTCTACTAAGCTGTGCTTTGCTGTCTTTCATCTGCAGGTCTTTTTAAAGAACAGCACAGGCCACAATGCAATTATAATGCTGCCATCAAAGAAATCTCATAGCTGCAATGCCCAGGTTACTCACTTTTCTATCTTGCATTATGCACGTTTTACAAGAAACACAAACTTCATGGCATAGCTCATAGATATTCCAAGAATGACCGAAACAGTGCTAATGTTGCACTCCTGCTTCAGAAAGTACATGCTGATTCTGACCTGACAGAAGCGAGGGTTGCTTGTTTATATGGGGATTGGAGGCAAGTGGTGTTATAAAATACATGTAGTACAGGGTACTTTTCTTCCTTGAGTTCTGAAACAAACTGAACTTTGGCCTTTTCCTGTGGCCTTTTCCTACCATCTGTTTCTTGCTACTTCCTTTGCTTTGCAGACTATCACAATGTTACCACAGGCTCTGGTGTCAATTTGTTTTTGTTCTGTGCTATTTGCTTGTCATCATTACCAGCATCATCTAAAGCAAGACATTCCTCAAGGTCAGCAATAGCCTTCCCTCCAGCTCCCTTCCTAAATAGCGCTTCCTTCCACGTCCATCTCTATCACTTTGCTTGCAGATGTGGGAAGATTTCAAGGAACTTGCACAGTGAGTACAGTAGTGAGGGTGAGCAACATCATGTTTTATGGGTGATAAGGGATCTGATGCTAATGCTTATGCATGTTACTTTGACCTTAGAGTGATCCATTGCCTAGTTTGCCAATTTTGGGGACCATATAATTGTCTGTAGGCAGTTTCAGTTACAGAAACAGAACAAAGCAAAGCTCCAAAGACCACACTTAATTAACATATTCTAAAAGAGAGTGAAAGTGCTTATAAGCATTGAAATGGGTTCCAGTGGTCCTCTTGCATTTGTGAACAATAGCAACCAGTTGTGCACACAGTTAAACTCATCAATATCCAGTAGATAAAAGCCACCTGCCAGCAGCAGTACCTTAGTAATAGAAGGAGAGGAGTCCTGCTTGTAAGGAGATGCTCTCAGACACAGACAGACATTATGCATATTAAAGTATTTGCCTAGCACCGAGTTAGAAAATTACTGTTACTTTTAATATTGCATTACCCTCTTATCGTAAGAACAAAACAAAAATAAAAAACATGCTTTACTTTATCCACTTTATTGGAAGAAACCACACACAGCCATGGAATAGGTTTCTGTTTATCTAGGTTTTGGAGTAGACAGCATCCAGCAGTTTTGCAACCCGTGGCACTGCACCCCACATTTGTGAGAAAGGGAGTGATTTTACTAAATACATTGGCAGGCACTGACACAGCAATTACATTTTTCCTGTTTGAAAAAATACCCCCACAGGACTGAAACCCATTCTTTGAAAAGCAGCAGAAGAGGAAAAGGCAGGCTCCGTCTATAGGGGAAGCGGGTCTCCACTCACAGAATCCCTGCCAGCCTCCAACCAGAGGAGTTTGTTTAGATTCTTTAGCTGCCACCAGAGCAGCTGCAGCAGTGGGAGAGCAAGACAGAAAGGGAGTCTGGTCCAGATAGCAGAAATCACTTGCATAGGGCCTGTCTTCTTCCCCTACCGGACAGACATCCTGCAGAACCCAGCCCTTCAGCACGGCCCCATCAGGTCCTTGTGTTCCCCACCGGGAGGCGGAGGGGGGGGGGAGAAAAGAGGGGGAAGAGGGGCAGGCAGACAGGCCCCACGCTTTAAAAACCTTTGGTCTAGGCAAATTCCTAAAGGATTTTGTTCTCCATAGCTAGAATGCCAATGCCTGGCATACATCCAGGAAATGGAGTCTCCTATCTGTATTAGGAAAAGAAACAAGTTGTCTGATTGAGATGAAAGTCTGACATTGCTTTGGGAGTTAATTCGGGGTGCAGTGTCAGTAAAACCTTATCCTTGTGGAATATAGCGTATGGTCAATCAGCCATAAGAGCTCCTAGGTCCCCTACCCTTCTAGCTGAAGGGATAGCCACTAGGAAAGGCGACCTTCAAGATACATGGATCAGCCAGCATGTTACTAAAGGTTCAAACGGGGAATTAGTTAGTTTTCAGAGGACCAAGTTAAGATCTAGTGTTGGAACAGGTTTTGTTACTGGAGGAAAGGTTCTGAGTAGACCTTCAGTTCAGTTCCTGGATGGGTGGAAATGGAGTGGTTTTCAGTTGGAGGGGGACTGGTGCTGCTAGCCACTAAGTGTATACATAGGAAGCAGACCTAAGGTCTTCAAGGCAAGCAGGAGGTCTAAAAATAGAGGGAATATCCAGTCCTTCTGTGGCCATCTGGTGATATTGAGCCAAAATACAGAATCTCTTCTACTTAGCAAAGTAGCACTTTTTCATAGATTCTTTCCTGATATTGTTACGGGCATCTTGAATGGCTTCCATACATCTGTTTTAGGTTGACATTCATCTAAATACCATGCTGTGAGGTGGAGGAAGTCTGGATTGGGGTGTCTGAATCCACCAATATCCTAAGTCAAGAGATCTGGGAAGGACTGGATACCAGTGTACCCCAGAGCAAGTACATCTTGCAGTTCCTGTTTTCTTGAGACAGACAGTTCCCAAAACTGAGACCACATTACTGGAATATGCACCTCACCCCTGAATTGTATAGCTTCCATTCTTGACCATTGGAGAAGTGCCTGCTGAAGCTGTCCACTCGTGTATTCCTGGGAAATGTACTGCTGATAGGGTAATTTAGGGACAAATACACCAGTTCCACAGATTGAATCCTTCTGAGCAAAGGAAGCAGAGTAGATCTTGCTCCTGGTTCCTTGCTGATGTAAACAATGTTGTTGTGTTGTCTGACATCACGTGAATATGTTGGCAATATATACACGGTAAGAATCCTTTGCATGTCTCTCAGACAGCTTTCAGCTCTAGGAGGTTGATGTACATCCACGATTCCCATGGAGCACATGTCCCTTGTCCTGTATGTTCACCCAGATGGGTACCCATCCTAGCAGGGAGACATCTGATAAATATTTTCCTTGTGGGAGGAGGAGTGAATGGAACTCCACACACATATGCACCCCGCTCACCAAGCAAGCTAGACAATCCACAGTCCATGAGGGGAGCATGACTAATTTGGCCATATTATGTTGCTTTGCACATATACTATCCAAAATCAAGCCTGTAGACAGCAGTCGAAGGCTCACCAAAAGTGTCACTTAGGTATAGGATGCCATGTGACCTAGAAGCTGAGGCACAAATGAGCTGAATGAGCTCTTTCTGAGTTGATTGATCAGATTCTTACCTGTGGAAGATAAGCCTTGTTCCTGACAGAGTCCAGAACTGCCCCAATAAATTCTATAATCTGCATTGGAACTAAAACAGACGTTTCTATGTCCATGTAGATTCTTAGAGACAGAAGATTAAGCAGGGATAAGGTTGACATCATTGTCTCCTGATAAGATTTCCCCATCAACAGCTAGTCGTCCAGTTATGGGAATACTCATGAGCCAGGGTGTCATAAATGGACTGCTGCAACTGAAAGTACCTTTGTAAATATCCTAATCCTGGAGGGGGCGGGGGGGGAGCAGTTCTAGTCTGTGGGCTCTTTCTGATTGACTGATCAGATTCTTATCTGAGGGACGTATGCCCTGGCCCTGATAGAGTCTGTTCATTCTCATTCTTCTTCTGGGTTTTCCCAGTCAAAAGGGCTTTTTGTCATTACAGGTTTGTGGGTTTTTTTTTTAAACCTCAAAACTTCCAGCACAACATGTTATCTTTGTCTTGTCAATAATAATATCATTTTAAGCATTTCAGCAAATCTATATAAAAAGGAAAAGAAAACTCAAAGCAACACGTGCCAGGCAAAGATCTGGCCTAACCATTACCTCGTCTAAACTCATTTACTATCCATAATTACAAATTATTAAAGTGTAATTTACTAAACTCTTAATCCGACTATTTAACAATTCATCATCTTTATGTTTCAACATTATCATTCAATTTTATTTCCTTAATCTATTTGTGGCTCAGAGTGTGTGGATGTGTTGTTTAAAAAGCACTGTGACCTCAAAATGTTAGCATTCATTTTTGGGACCAGCATATCTACAACACTGCAAACAATATTCTTTTTTTATTTCCTTTAAACATTGGTTCTCAGAGACCTTTCAGTCAAAATCCAGTTTTGTTTTGAATTTTTACAAAAAAAACTTCCTTAGACATTTTCTTGTCTTGCGTTTTGAACAGTGTCTCAATTTTAGAGCCTTAGTCAATTGTTCCCCTACAGATCATCACGTACCTCTTATAATACCAGTTCAAGCTGCACATCTAGAGAAGGATTAGAATTTATAACATTGCATACATAAAGACAACAGCTTCACACTCACAAGTCTCTTCCACTCTAACAACTCCTCCTCACAATAAAGTCAAAGCCAAACCAAACTCTCCCCTGCTCACCAAAAAATGCTACACTGATGTCATTAGATTCCACTCAATCTGTTGGTAAGGTCCCAGGTATGTCATGACAATCAGAGAATCTGAGCCCTAGATTGTCATACTAAAATAACCATCAAACACTTCCATACACCTGACCCACTCAATCAAAGCATTGCTGCAGATTCCCTAATCACAACCTAACTTGACTCCAACACAAATGTTCTGCAATAATAATGAATTCCCAATAGGACCCCCTACTCTAGGTTTGGAAAGTTACACTTTGGCCCAGTTTCCTAGTATGCTGGACCAGATAGGGGTGATAGGATCTCAGGTAGGTAGCAGCTGAGAAAGGGAGTGTCTTGGGTATACACAAGAGAGGGAACACACAAATTTGGTCATTCAGGTTGGTGATGGAGGTGGATGGGGATCTACACGTATTATTGTGCATAGGAACCTGTGAAACCCAGGATGAGGTATAACAATTACCACTCCACAGATACTTATGCAGGCATTGTTCTTCATATTTTATTTCATTTTTCCTAGTTGCTGTAGTTAACCATTTGCTTTTAGATATTTTGTGAATAATTTATACACTTCTAAAGTCAATATCTTAAGCTAACAAGACCTTAAGATCTTTCCCATGTTCAATAAAAACAGACAAAGCTTCTTAATTTTTCCTGTTGCTCTAGATAATTAGCACTTTCTTCATTTCCGTAATGCTTCTCTAGTATGTGCAAGTGCTGGAAGTTAGAACTAATTAACCTATATTTGAAGTACATTACTCCAGTTTTTAATGCAACGTGAAAGATCGGCTTTGACTTCTTAAATTTATTGACTCTTGCTTCATGAACAGGTTACATGTCAGCACTAGGGCTGCTCAGATATGATTAGTTTGTGTTAATCACTGGATGATGATGTACAGCACTCTGTTTATATTTGCTTGGTAAACACCCTAGGTAGTTTGTAGTTCTCTCTGCTGATTTCTTTTCAATGGGGAAATAAAAATCCATTTTCCTCCTTTATGTAAATATTTTAATGAAGGGTAGGCCAACAAATTCCAGTGTCTGGGATAAAGTTCCATTTCATAGGTAGAACAGTGTGTGCATAAATAATGATTTTGTTTTAAACTAGTCACCAAAGCCAGTGAATTTGTGCTAGCATAGTAGAGGAGAATTTGTCCTCAGTTAGAATTAATATTACATTACTCAAGAAACATGATGGTGGATGATGTGAGCATCTTTACCAGATCAAAAAAAATTGACCCTGAAGCCTTTATGCTTCTTTTAATGGTTAAAGTGAAATTTCCTCCAAACACTTAAAAAATAAAAAAGTTTGATAGCACATGGAGCAAATATTACTTTACCAACCACATTAGATTTTGAGAACATGTCAGTGACTCACAGGATGGTGTCAAAACAATGCAGTTAACTCTTCCTATCAGTCAAGGAAAGGAAGACAGAACCATGCTAATACGAAAATAACAGTGTCAGCTCTAATAATTCTTAGAATTATTTTTTTAGTATGGCATCAGCAACTTGTAGCATTTGAATGCTAAATGAATCTATGCAGAACTTCTAATGATCCAGTACAACAACATAAATAGGACTTTTAAAATAATTATGAATACTGGAATTGAAACTTGAGTCCTGATACACAGGTCCAGCCAACATACGACAGTCAGCATACAACCATGCTTTAGATCTTGCTTCACTTCCTCACTCTCCTGGACTGATGGAGACTGATTGACCTTGGTGTTTAACAGTTAGGGTTCAGAATGCAACACCACTCTAGCCGCATCCCTTATCCCTGTGCATGCCTTACCGCCCACACCATGTTCCTAAAGCGCAAGGAAACCCTCATACTGAGGAAATCTACCTGGTTAGAGCAGCTTTACAGTTGTTTTGTGCTGCCCTGGAGGTGCAAAGGGGGCAGGGTCTAGCCTTGAGATCTTCAAATTTATTTAATCAATAGAGAAAAATGCCTGTGTTATTTGTTAAAATAATCACAATCTTGAATAAAGATTACAAAAATAAGAGGATTTTTCAATACAGAAAGCATTTGCTGTTCTAAGAGCCAGATTTATTTTTAAACCTCAAGATAAAAGGTTCAGAACTAGCCCCTAGATTTGATTCTACAGAACTCTTTAGGGAGATAAAACTTATTTCTTACATTGACAAGGACAGAGTTTTGTTTTTCTTTCTTTGGTGGACACTGTTTTTTTGGACTGAATTTGCCAAATGAATTTTGTTGGTCTTGACAGTGAGGTATTATTAGGGGCGTAGTACAAGCAGGAGCTGTGTAAACTTTCATGTTACACAAAGACGCCTTGACTGAAATTTATTCCAGTGTGGAGGCCCAGTGCAAGACCCTCCAGGCCAGTTAAACCCCACATAGAGAGCATGGAGGCTAGGGAAAGGTCAGCTGGATGAGGGGTCACGCAAACAATCATGGAACTGGTCTCTATACTGGCCAACATGGGGCCAGCACAGAAAGTGGACTTAGTCTGCATTAATGTGGATCCAGTGGTCCCAGTACCTGTGCAATCATTCAGGAGGGGTTAGTTGTGGCCACTAATCAAACCTAGCAGCTGTCCTGGCTCGTGGTTGTGGAAGTGAATTTCTCCTTCCTGCCCTCTTCCCAAATAGAACTCACATTAGAAGCATTTTAAACTGAAATTGTTCTTTCCAGGAATTTTCATGCATTTGATCCAGAACACAATTTTCCATAGCACTGAGCTATTGTAGCAAATGAAATGCATTTCTTATACCTTGACTTTAGCAAGCTTTTGATACAGTCTCCCCCAGTATTCTTATCAGCAAGTTAAAGAAGTATAGGTTGAATGAATGAACTATAAAATGGATACAGAGATGGATAGATCATCGGACTCAAGGGTAGTGATCAATGGCTCCATGTCTAGCTGGCAGCTGGTAACGCAGGGTCAGTCCTGGGGGTGGTTTTGTTCAACATTTTCATTAATGATCTGGAGGATGGGGTGGATTGCACCCTCAGCAAGTTTGCAGATGACACTAAACTAGGGGGAGTGGTAGATAACCTGGAATGACACTAAACTAGGAGGAGTGGTTGATACCCTGAAAGGTAGGAGTAGGATACAGAATGACCTAGACAAATTGGAGGACTGGGCCAAAAGAAATCTGAGGAAGTTCAACAAGGACAGGTGCAGAATTCTCCACTTTGGAAGGAAGAATCCCATGCACAGCTACAGCCTGGAGACCGATGAGCTAGGCAGTAGTTCTGCAGAAAAGGACCTGGGAATTATGGTGGATAAGAAACGATATGAATCAGCAGCGTGCTCTGGTTGCCAAGAAGGCTAATAGTATATTGGGCTGCCTTAACAGGAGCATTGCCAGCAGATTGTGGGAAGTGATTATTCCCCTCTGTTCAGCACTGGTGAGGCTGCACTTGGAGCATTGTGTCCAGTTTTGGGCCCCCCACTACAAAAAGGATGTGGACAAGTTGGAGAGAGTCCAGCGCAGGGCAACAAAAAGGATTAGGGGGCTGGAGAACAGGATTTATGAGGAGAGGCTAAGGGAATTAGGCTTGTTTAGTCTGCAGAAGAGAAGAATGAGGGGGGATGTGATAGCAGCCTTTAACTACCTGAAAGGGGGTTCCAGGGAGGATGGAGCTAGGCTATTCTCAATGGTAGTACATGACAGAACAAGGAGCAATGGCCTCAAGTTGCAGTGGGAGAGCTCTGGGTTGGACAGTCAGAAAAAAAATTTCACTACGAGGGTGGTGAAGTACTGGAATAGGTTACCTAGGGAGGTGGTGGCATCTCCATCTTTAGAGGTTTTTAAGCTGTGGCTTGACAAAACCCTTGCTGGGATTATTTAGCTGAGGTTAGTCCTGCTTTGAGCAGGGGGTTGGACTAGATGACCTCCTGAGGTCCCTTTCAGCTCTAATCTTCTATGATTCTATGATCCACACTGTGGGCATATGTTAAAATCTGTCTTTTGTTTTCACGAACCAGAAACAAGTAAGTTTTACTTGTGTGAGTCTGAGCAAACACGATGTTTCAGAAGGGGAAAGAATATCTTTCACACAGCTTTCTAGTCCTTAATTCAGTCAGATAGCCATACTGGTACTACCTCATATCACCAGGTGCCTCTGCTGATCCAGCAGTTTCAATAATTGCTGCAAATCCTAACCTGCACCATATGCCACGTGTTGCCTTAAAATGGAGTCCTCATTGACTCCCTGACTAGTTGCTGCATTCAGTCTTTATTTGCTAGTGTTGTCAGTTCTGTGACAGACTACCACGTATTTTTATGAAATACAAATTCAGTGCTATTTCTGGTTGAATAAACCACCACCCTTGATTCACTTATATTTTCACAGACAAAATGCTAAGTTTAATTCACTATTGTATATGGAGTCAAATTAGTTGTTATTTGCAAGTACTTGAACAGCTGCTTGCTACTGGTGAAAATGCCAATGAATCCCAAACCTTTTACAAGTATAAACACAATTGTTTGGTGCTAGCACTGTGCTCTTCATTATTTGCTATATGATATTCTGTATCTAAAATTTTGGTCATCTAATCAGAGAACTGAAACAATACCATATGACTCATGTGACTTAAGTGACCAGCTGTGCAGATACAAATAATGAATAGCAAATAGAGTGAGCAGTGTATAAACAACCTACAGTCTGAAAAAGGTTTGTGCAAACTAATCAGAAATAAATATTCATAACAAATATTTGAACTACCTCTGTTCACTGCCTTGATGAGATCTTTAATTTTTACCCTTTAATGGCCATCCAGCCAATCCATCCAAAACCAGAGAAACAAAAGTAATATAATAAAGATTAAATGCCCAATTTGAAGCTGCTGTGCACACAGAAGTTCCATTGACCTCAGTGAAAGTTATGTGAGGCAATACTTCCTTTACTGAGATCCTAGCAATAGATGCTCAGCACCTGAAGTTGCAGTGTTTAATACTGACATAAAAATACTTACATCATCACCCAATAAATGCAATGCAGAAGTGGTGTATTTGCCACGTGCGCCACCTGACTCTCTCTCTCTCTCTCTCACACACACACACACACATACACCAAGAATCAACTTTTATTTCCCTGACACCAAGTTAGGGTACAATATACCCTGTGTTCCAGTTCCTCACTGCTTAGGAAAGTTCCTCCTTTCCCTTCAGTCTCTTGGTGCCTGGAATCTTTCTGTCTCAGATCCTGCAATTCCTCCCATCCCCAATCCTATGTAAGCATTATCCAAAAACCAATTAAGTCAACAGGAGACTTTCCATTCTTTGCAATGGTCTGGTCATCAGGCCCTCTACAGACAAACAAATACTCAAGTTATTCTGTTTGGCTGCGGAATTTGTCCTTTTCCTCTCCCTCAAATTGCATAAGAAAGTGCTTGCAAACTCTGTCCTGTTTAAGTTATACAGCTTTTAAAGAGAGACAAAACTACTATAACTTCAGCCATCTTAAGTTAACAAATCTATATAATAAATAGAATCTCAATCCTGAAAGAGTCTGTTTTCATTAACCCAAAACAATGTAGTATGCAGTGCCTTTGAGTGGTATTGAAAGGTTCACATTTAAACTAGGCTCCCAACGCTCTCTCAGGACCTCCAACATTATAAAAACGTATTAGATAAAAGTCTGGGTGCTTATCTGAACTATTTTGTTATGGACATCAAGCAGAAAATTGAAAAACAGTATCTCTCAAACTTGCCAATATTTCGGGTTTCAGCTAGGTTAATCTTGAGAGATTGTCTCATAATTTTGATATTTTCAGCTCTTTACTTTGCTCAAGATGGAGGAGGAAGGGAAATCAGTGAAACTTTTCTGAAACACAACATTTTGGATTTAATTTGAGATTTGGGGCAGTTTTTATTTTGTGTGAATCATCCAGTCACCATGTAGTGAAGGTTTCTAGGAAACTTTTTCTTGACTCTCATTTAATAGAATTTCCATTCAAATTACTCAACAATCTATGGATTCCCTGAGGGAACATTTCTTCATTAAAAGCTCCATCCTGTTCCTGCAAAGGAACAAGCCTTTCAAGGATCATTCATCTTTATGTTATTGCCAGTATATTGTAAATTCTTACTGGATAACATCATGAAAAACAGCAAGTAGAATAAACACTGGACCAAATTCTGCTCTCCATTACACCCACACACATTATATTAACAAAACACGGTCCTGACAGAACACCTAGAATTCAGTGTAGTTACACCAAAGATGAATTTGAACCATTGTCTTAGTAAGGTGGAAAGGCGTGAAGGAGGGCAGAATCTAGCCCTTTATGCTTTTAAATGGAATAACTAAGATCATATTTAAAAGTGTGTGAATAATGTAGCATTTATTTCTTTAAAATCTGATATTTTCTTACAGGCAGGACTCTTCTAGTTATCGGTGAATGGCTCATGAAACCAATCTCATTGACCTTGCATCATCTAATTCATTTCAAAGCAAGAAAGACTAAATTGTGCCCTTATACCCATGCTACTTCATTATAAAGATAGAATTTTGTGAGCTAATTTCCAAGTGATAAAAGATTTCTATCTACAAGAAAATGCCTGATCTTTAAAAATTCAATAAAGTTTTTCAAATTGTTCATACATTTTAAGGTGACTGCGTCAGAAACCCAGTTGGACTGGTACATTTGGCTCTTTATTAAAAAAGTATCTCACAGTGATAATTCTCTGGCTTAGTATCTGTTCTCCCAAGAAGTAGTTTTGTGATGCAATATAATGAAAATGAGATTGGAAACTCCTTTATTCTCCTTGAAATAACTGGACAGATTATTGATACTAGCCACAGTCTTGAACTTCTACTATTTATTCATGCAACGTTCCTATTGATGTTAACAAGAGTTTAGCTTGAGTGAATTGTGTGGTGTTGGGATGCCTTGTAACCAATCCACCAAAACTCTTAAACAAGTGTTTAAGCACTTTGCTGAATCGGGGCTATAGTCACTATGGACTGTTTAAAACAACTAAAAACTCATACTTGAACATTTTGCTGCTTTATCCTTTTAAAGTGATAGTGCACACACTTTTAGAACTGGGCAGTACAAAATCCCTCCCTTCTGCCTACCACAATCCTCTCTCTACCCATGGCTTCAGCAAGCTGCCTCTAGTTCAGCTAGCCCAGTTGGATACATTCTCTTTGCCACAGGCGCAGTGGAACCAATGTCCCATAAAAGCATCTGCTCCAGATCAGCCAACCTTCAGTGCCTGGACACCTTCACAGAGGCTGGAGTGGAGCCATCCAAGGAGCCATCCACCCCCACCCCAGCATCTCAGAGTGAGTGGATTGATCCCCTTTAGATCACTAGCTGGGGAGGTCTCTGCCATCTAGAACTGGTGTCCCTAAGGGGAAACTCAAAGTAAGAGTATAGAAGGTATACATATTATTATAAAAACTGCAAATTAGCTTGCCACGACTGTTCAGTAACTGCAAGTCTAACAAGAGGACTTAACTACACATTCAACCGACCTGTTGGCACTATTATATAAAGACAATCTGCAGTTTTTAAATATTCTGCTTTTTTGCTATGAATTTGAAGAACTCATGATTTCCCACCACCTTAAGGATCAGCTAAAAGACAATCTGAAAGGCTAAGAGATAAAACTAAGAGATAAAGAGATAAACATGGAAAAAGGGATCCAGGAGTGTAAAGATTTCTGAAATTATAGACAACTGCCTAGGGTTTTTGTAAATCTGTCGTATCTGTCTTGGCAATCATTTGCTTTTTAATTATGAGCCTTTTTCTTGACCATTAGGATTAGAAAGCATACAGTTCTGGGTTTCTTACTTTTTCTGAAGTTTTAGCGAGACTTAGGGTAACCATATGTTACTATAAAGATTCCAGCTGAGGATAGGAAGACTTTTCTAAAGTGTGAATAAGAAGTTTCTTTATATCTGTTAGGCTTTCTTGTGATATTGACAAATATGAAAAAAAGTGAGCCACTTCTGTCAACAGAAGTGGTAATATGTGGTCTTATTTGTCATTTTATTAATACTGGGAGATTTCTAAAGCACTTGTGCGATTTAGGAGCAGCAATCACATAGCACCAATGGGAATTGTTTGCCTCAATCCTGTAAGTGTTTTTCAAAATCTCACCCATACTTGATGGTGTCAGAACTAAATCCTGCTCATCTTAATTCATGCATATAGACCTTCTGAAATAAATTGAACTGTTTGATTAAAACAAGGTTCCCTCTCCTAGAGTCAGCTTTAGAATTTGAGAATGGAAGGAGATAGCTTTGTTCCATCCATTATCCTCTGGGTACTAAGTCTAGTCTCTTATCAATTGATTGCCAGTCTGTAGCACATGCAAGGAAAACTCCATGCTGCCATACTACTGGGCTCCGACTTGCTGCTAACTACTGCATTTGGCAAGGATTGAGCCCTCTGCAACTGCTGGGTCCAGATCCCAAAGATCTATTATAAATCCTTTCTTGCACACTCATTTTGTACCCTGGTAGCATAGATGCCATACATCATCTCTCTAGTGTGGTGGAGCTATAGATCTACACTAACTTCATGTGTGTTTTGCAGACTCTCCTCCCCCACAAAAAGATTGGTTCTTAGGCAGAAAGTGGGCACGATGCAGTGAAATAGCAACATGCTGTATGATATTACAAGGATGTTGGATTTTCTATAATAAGCAGCGCTGTGTACAGCCAACCTGAATAGCCTGTCTGTATTTCCATATTTATTAGCATGTAAGTGAAATGGATGCAGCCATCTGTGTATGGAGATTGGATCCAGCAGGTGAATGCAAGGAAGTAGAATCACACCAAGGTTGGTGGGCAGTATCTTGGGACAAATAGCATGATGTACTTGGAAATAACATTTAAGCATGCATATCTGCAGTTGGCGAGTACAATGACTGTCTACGTTTTAAGAATACATTTAGTGAGAGTCTAGAGAGATTTTGAGAACGTGAAAGTGAGCTGCATTGGACAGAGTCTGCTTGCTGGATGATATATAAGAAAACGTAGTTACTTACCAGTAACTGTTGTTCTTCGAGATGTGTTGCTCAGATCCATTCCACTTAGGTGTGTGCGCGCCCTCGTGCACAGCCCTCCGGAGAACTTTTCCTAGCAGCCCCTGCAGGGGCCGGTCTCAGCGCCCCCTGGAGTCCCGCCCTTATGTGGCGGTACATATAGCGGGACCGGCCCCTCCCCTCCTCAGTCCCTTCTTTCTGCCGACTCCGACAGCGGGGACGGAGGGTGGGTGTGGAATGGATCTGAGCAACACATCTCGAAGAACAACAGTTACTGGTAAGTAACTACGTTTTCTCCTTCGAGTGGTTGCTCAGATGCATTCCACTTAGGTGATTCCTGAGCCATACCTTGGAGGTGGGTAGGAGTCAGCGACGAGCTGCCCTCAGCACGGCCCTGCCGACTCGCGCGTCGTCCCTTGACTGCTGGACGACAGCGTAGTGCGCAGCAAAGGTGTGCACCGAAGACCAGGTGGCAGCCCTGCAGATGTCATCCAGGGGGACCCTTTCCAGGAAGGCCGCCGACGCGGCCTGGGCCCTCGTCGAGTGGGCCGTCACCACTCCTGGGAGCTGGACGCCTGCACGCTCGTAGCAGAGCCGGATGCAGGCGGTGATCCACCTGGCGATGCACTGGGAGGTGACCGGGGAGCCTCTCATCCTCTCTGCCACCGCGACGAAGAGCTGCGTGGTCTTTCGGAGCGGCCTCGTCCTGTCCAGGTAGAACGCCAGCGCCCTCCTCACATCGAGGGTGTGCAGTCTCCTCTCGTCCTCGGACCCGTGCGGTTTAGGAAAAAACACGGGGAGGAAAATATCTTGGTTACAATGGAACCGGGAGACTACCTTAGGCAGGAACGCCGGGTGAGGCCTAAGCTGAACCTTGTCCTTATAGAACACGGTATAGGGGGGCTCCGAGGTTAAGGCCCTTAGCTCAGAGACCCTCCTGGCCGAGGTAATGGCCACGAGAAAAGCCACCTTCCAGGAAAGGATCATCATTGGACAGGTGGCTAAGGGCTCAAAGGGGGGACCCGTTAGCCTATCTAAGACCAGGTTCAAATCCCAGGGAGGCACCGGGTCACGGACCTGCGGGTAAAGCCTCTCTACACCCCTGAGGAACCTCACCGACATGGGGTGGGAGAACAGGGAACGTCCCCCCACCGGCTGGTGGAACGCCGATATGGCCGCCAGGTGTACTCTGAGGGAGGCCAACGCTAACCCCTGTAGCCTAAGCTGCAGCAGGTAGTCCAGGACCGCCTGCACGGGGGACGTACCGGGGTTTTCGCCCCGCGACTCCGACCAGCAGGTGAACCTCCTCCACTTGGCCCTGTAGGCGAGCTGCGTGGAGGGCCTCCTGCTTCCCAACAGCACGCGTTGGACCTGCTCCGAGCAGGTTCTCTCCTCCTCCGTCAGCCAGAGAGCCTCCAGGCCATCAGGTGCAGGGAGTCCAGGTTGGGATGCAGTAGCCGGCCGTGGTCCTGGGAGAGCAGGTCCGGTCTCCTCGGGAGCTCGATCGGGGGAGCGACAGACAGGTCCAGGAGCAGGCAAAACCAGTACTGCCTCGGCCACGCCGGGGCGATCAGAATCACATCCGCTCTGTCCCTCTTGATTTTCAAGAGGACCCTGGGCAAGAGCGGGAAGGGGGGAAACGCATACAGGAGGGCCCCCGTCCATTCGAGGAGGAATGCGTCCGAAAGAGAGCCCGGCTCGCGACCCCTGAGCGAGCAGAACCTCGGGCACTTCGCGTTCTGCGCTGACGCGAAGAGGTCCAGATGGGGAACACCCCACACGCGGAAAATCCTGTCCACCACCTCTGGGTGGAGAGACCATTCGTATTGTGGTAGGAATGACCTGCTGAGGCGGTCCGCCTCGTCGTTCCTGACCCCAGGCAGGTGAGAGGCGGTTAAACAGAAATTGCATCTCACCGCCAAGTCCCAGAGTCGGAGCGCCTCCTGACACAACACCGAGGAGCGCGCCCCCCCTTGCTTGTTGATGTAATACATTGCAGTGGTATTGTCTGTTAACACCTGCACCATTCTCCCCAATAAAGAGTGGCGAAACACCTCGCATGCCAGTCTGACCGCCCTCAATTCTTTCACATTGATATGGAGGGCCAATTCCCCCCGGGACCAGCGACCCTGCGTGGTCAGACCACCGGTGATATGGGCTCCCCACCCCCGGTCCGATGCGTCCGTGATCAGGGTGACCGAGGGGGTGGAGGCCCTGAAGGGAATCCCTTCCAACACAGTCCTGGGGTCCAGCCACCAAGTCAGTGACCCCAACACCCAAGGGGGCACCGTTACCACCTTGCTCAAAGCATGCCTGCTGGGCATGTAAACCCTGGACAGCCAACCTTGGAGGGGCCTGAGCCTGAGGCGGGCCAACCTCACCACATAGGTGCACGAGGCCATGTGGCCTAACAGCTGCAGGCAGTGCCTGGCTGTAGTCGTGGGGCACCTCTGAAGCTGCGATATTATCGCTGTCATGGCTTCGAACCTCGAATGTGGGAGGGAGGCTTTCGCCTGCACCGAGTCCAGGTGGGCCCCTATGAAGTCTATGCGTTGCACCGGACGCAGCGTCGACTTCTGCTCGTTTATGAGCAGCCCCAGAGCATGGCAGGTGGACTGGACGAGAGAGACCGCCTCGCACACTTGCGACCTGGTCTTGCCCCTGATTAACCAGTCGTCCAGGTAGGGGAATATCTGGACCCCCCTGCGCCGCAGGAAGGCCGCCACCACCGCCATACACTTGGTGAACACTCTGGGGGAGGAAGACAGGCCAAAGGGCAAGGCCGTGAACTGGTAGTGGCCAGCAGCTACCACAAACCTTAAGTACCGCCTGTGGGCGGGAAGGATGGAGACGTGAAAGTACGCATCCTTCAGGTCGAGGGCGGCAAACCAGTCCCCTGGGTTTAGAACGGGAATGATGGACGCTAGGGATACCATGCGGAACTTCAGCTTTCTTATGAACCTGTTGAGCCTGCGCAGGTCCAATATAGGCCTGAGGCCTCCGTTGGCCTTGGGAACGAGGAAGTACCTCGAATAGAATCCCCTCCCCACCTCGAGTGGTGGAACCACTTCTATTGCTCCTTTGACTAGGAGGGATTGAACCTCCTGAAGGAGTAATTGCTCGTGAGATGGGTCCCTGAAGAGGGACGGGGGGGTGGGGAGTGGGGAGGGGAGGCCAGGAGCTGAAGGGCATATCCCCAGCGCACGATGCTGAGGACCCACTGGTCCGATGTTACCTCCCGCCACAGGCCGAGATACGGCTTGAGCCTGTCCAGGAAAGGCGGGGAACCCAGGGAACATGAGACGGTGCCACCCTCGGAGACACCGTCAAAATTGTCTCTTCCCCTTAGGCCCTTGAGAGGGTCCTTTAAAGGAAGAGGAGGACGGCGGCGGGCGATCGCGCCGTCCAGAGCCCTTGGTCCTATCCCTGCCCCTTGCGGTGGGGAAGGGCCTAGGCTGCGGCCTAGACTGCTGCCGCTGACGTTGCGGCGGTTGCTGCGGCTGCTGGCGACTCTGCAGTCTAGCCGCCTGGGGCATGTACAGGCCCAAGGAGCGCAGCGTTGCCCTCGAGTCCTTGAGAGCGTGCAGCTTCTCGTCCGTCCTCTCCGAAAAGAGGGCGGCTCCATCGAAGGGTAGGTCCTGGATGGACTGCTGCACCTCCAACGACAAGTCTGTGGACTGCAGCCACGCTGCCCGCCTCATTGCAACGGCGGAGGCCATAGCCCTGCTGGCTGTGTCTGCGGCGTCCGACGCAGACTGCAGGGCCGCACTTGCCACAGACAACCCTTCCTCCAGCACCAAACCAAAGTCCACTGCCTGGTCTGGAGGGAGAGACTCCGAAAACCTCCTTAAGGAGTCCCACAGGTTCAAATTGTACCTGCCGAGGAGGGCCTGATGATTGGCCACCCTCAGCTGAAGCGCCCCAGTAGAATAGACCTTTCTACCGTAAAGGTCCAGCCTCCTGCCTTCCTTATTTTTAGGGGAGGCAGTCTGAGCACCCTGCCTGTCTTTTTGGTTGGCGGCATCCACCACCAAAGTACCCGCGGCAGGGTGCGCATACAAGTACTCGTGCCCCTCGGCTGGCACGTAATACTTCTTCTCGGCGCCCTTAGAGGTCGGGGCAACCGAGGCAGGGGTCTGCCAGACTGACTTAGCCAGGCGCAGGACCCTCTCATGTACGGGAAGGGCCACCCTCGTTGGTCCCTGGGCCCCCACACGGCCGAAGAGGGGGTCCACCTCTTCCTCTAACACCTTGACCTCAAGGCCAAGGTTCAAAGCCACCCGCTTTAGAAGCTCCTGGTGGGCTTTAAAATCAATGAGCGGGGCTCCTTGGTCTCTTACCGCCGCCTCATCCGGCGATGAGGAGTAAGATGGGCGGCGGGGCCCAGTGGAGGGGCCCTCCCCAGGGTCCTCCTCCACCTCCTCTTCCCCAGAGGAGCGGTCACCCTCCTGCACCGAAGGTGCTTGCTGAGTTTGGGTGACAGAGGCAGGGGCCGACATAGTTCCCTGCCCCATCTGAGCCGCCCACTGGGCCCATAACGGCCACTGCCAGGGTCCCTGTGGCCAGCTCAAAGGCGGCACCGGTGCCGAGGGCAAAGCCGGTGCCGCAACAGTCGGTGCCGGTGCCGGTAACAGTACTGGGTCCGGTGCCGGCTGCGGTGCCGGCTGCGGTGCCGACGACCATATACGTTCCTGACGTCGGGTCCGGGACCCCGAGTCAGGAGAACGCAGGCGGTGATGACGCCGGGAAGGAGCGCTCCGAGACCCGCCACGCGACGATCTCGAGGAGCGACTCCAACTTCGGTGCCGACGAGGCGACGCCGAAGAAGAAGGCGACCGGTACCGGGAAGTCTTTCGCCGCTTTGATGCTGGGGAGCGGTGCCGAGAACGCCGTCTCGGTGCCGAGTCAGAACTCGACGACGAGGAGAGGTGCCGCGACGAAGAGCGATGTCCGGAGCGGTGCCGGGACCTGGAACGGTGCCGGGAGCGGTGCCGGGACCTGGAGCGGTGCCGGGAACGGTGCCGCGACGCGTCGTCCGAGGACGAAGATGGAGAGGAGCTTCCGAGCTCGACTCTCCTGCGTCGGGTGGTGGGCGGCCTGTCCACCGGTGCCGGGGCCGCCCACCCTTCGGGGCCCCCCATCGCGGGTTTGCCCCGGGAAACGGGCCCTGGCTCTCTCCGGTGAGAGAGTGCCGGAGGCGTAGGCAGCTCCAACAAAGCCTGAGCCGCCTCGATAGCCTCCGGCGTCGAAGGGTCCCGTATAGGGGGTCCCCCACTTCCAGGAGTCGGGGGAGCCTCCCTAGTAAGTGTCGGTGCCGGTGCCGGAGCAGGGGCCGGTGCCGGAGCAGATGCCGGCGGCACGTCCATGAGGAGGAGCACCTCCGAACTCGACCCCGGCCGCTCCTGCGGTGCGGGGGAGCGCTGCAAGCGTGGATGGCGCTTCTTCCTCTTCGGCACCGAGACCCCCGGTGCCGGAGGCGCACTCCGCACCGAAGACACACTCGGTGCCGGAGTAGTCCGCGATGGCTCGGACGCCGGGCTTAAAGCGGACTCCATCAGAAAAGCCCTAAGCCTCACTTCACGCTCCCTCTGAGTCCGAGGCTTAAAGGACTTACAGATCGGTGCAGTTCCCCCAAACACCGCAAACAACGGTCATGGGGGTCGCTAGCTGGGAAGGCCTTGCCGCAGCTAGCACATGGCTTGAAGCCCGGCGAACCCGGCATAGCCGGGACGCCTTGAGCCCGAAGGCTCCCTAACTAACTAAAAACCCTCACTAACTAAAAACTAACTTAGTTCAGGGTGAACTGATAAACTATCTACTCACTTTAAGGAGAAACACAAACTGTTGAAGAGCAGGGGTAGTTCTCAACTGGCCGTCACGGGCGGAAAGAAGGAACTGAGGAGGGGAGGGGCCGGTCCCGCTATATGTACCGCCACATAAGGGCGGGACTCCAGGGGGCGCTGAGACCGGCCCCTGCAGGGGCTGCTAGGAAAAGTTCTCCGGAGGGCTGTGCACGAGGGCGCGCACACACCTAAGTGGAATGCATCTGAGCAACCACTCAAAGGAGAAAAGTGACTTTGTAA
The DNA here is from genome assembly GCA_007922155.1 of Mesoclemmys tuberculata. Lineage (NCBI taxonomy): Eukaryota > Metazoa > Chordata > Testudines > Chelidae > Mesoclemmys > Mesoclemmys tuberculata. The sequence continues at coordinate 23,078,836 of ML675609.1, read as the reverse complement.
TGCTTTTTAAACTTATTTTTTAAGCTTTATTCATGAACAGTGATTCATGTTGCTCATTTACAGCTAAAGATTTCTGTATACTACCTATATAGTATAAGACACATGACCATATTTTAGATTTTCTAACTAACGAGCTAAATCCACACATTTAAATGTAAGCTTTTGCCACGGTGCAAATTGGGAAAGGGCTGCACATTTTTAACAAGTATTTCATCAGTTCTACTAAGCATTTATGCAACTCTTTTCTACTGAACACCTTACCAGGATACCACAAACATGCTGTGCAAGGCTCATGCATGCAGTAATTCAATGCACCCCCTCTTCTGTAAAGTTAATGTGTTAAAGCTGTAGGAGTGATTGATTTCAAAGAATGAAGTACATAAATTAAAATAAATCATTCTTCTGTGGTCTTATCTCTTCCCTCCCACAGCATGGTGTTCTTTATTCCATGCCAGTACAGTACAGATGAAATATAAAAATTATAGGTCAGGGGATGTGCAGTATGCGAAGAGTCAGACAAGATGATTATAATGATTCTTTCTGGCCTTAAAATCTGTGACTACATGAACAGCCTATGATAATAGTGCTAATGTGCTGATAGCCATTTGTGTTCCTTTCATTAAGAAGGTTTCAATATGAAAAAATATCTGTATTCTGAAAAGACCCGTGGAACAGCCATGTTTCGTAGCAGTAATATTATGTACCAGTGTAAGTGAAAATAGACATGTTTGAGAAAACTATTACCATAAATTCCTTTTTTAGTAAAATGGATTATGTGCATAGCACACCAGTAAATGTAAAAAAGGTAAAATATTAGTTCTATATGAAAAAAAGAGCTTTTGATCCTCTTGACAGCTCTGTTGAATTGATAAAAATGTTCCACGGGAATTCTGGAGGAGCTCTGGCCTCCTACCACATGGAATGTAAAACAGATGAATATGTAATTTCTAAAAACAAGACAAAAGTGGGATATCAAGCTCATTATTTATTTCAGTGGTCCTGTTGCCTTATGGCTTATTAATCTGAAGACTGAAATGGCACTCTGAATAATCCTTACCACTCCAGTAGGACCATTCACTTCCATTCCAATATATACATATTGCTCATCATAAAGAGTGTTCCTAATTTTCCAGTACTCTTACAGAAAAGAAGTTATTTAGATAAGGATGACTTTAGACTATATAAAATTGAACAGGTTGAGCCAATATGAACCATTAGATAAAACCAGGTCTAAAGAGCTGAAATATAAAATATACAAACTGCTGCAAAATGACCAAACTAATCTATCTGTGCAGAATTTAGGTACTATGAAGACAGGTGCTGCAAACCTTCCTCCTTCCCTCCCCCATAGTAAGATGCCTGTTTGCAAAACCTCTCACGTTTTGGGCAGCATTTTTGCAGACTGCTAAAACCCAGAAGATACTTCACACTCCTACTAATTTTTATGCTTCTGCAAATCTCTGCAAAATAAATTAGTCTTCTGCAAGCCACACTGTAAAACCAGTTCAGTCCAATTTAATGCTGACCTTACAAACCTTTTAGAACATTAAGTAAATTGAATTTGATTCCAAACTCAAAGCCAAACCCTTTGTTGGGTCAGCTACCCCAGCAGATATGCTACCTTGTCAAATAGGATTCTGATTAAGTGTACTCATCATAGTATCAAATGGAGCCAAGCCAAGCTTGTCTTGATATTTGCTGTATTCTTTATTAACAAATCTTTTATTATTAGAGATGAGTTTGTGCCACAAAATTTAGCTCTAAATTGAAATTCAAAGGCGCCAAAATTAGGGGAAGTTTAGATCCAGCATCTTGATTCAGGCCTATCTTTAATTAGACTTTAAAAGGCCTTCCATAGACTTTAAAAGCAGCGTTATTTTTCCACTCCTTAAAATGTGATCTTCTTAGTAATAGATCTTCTAGTTCTAGGGAGGTATCTATCACTCCAGCTTAGAATCCTGTTCAGGAAAGCATCCATACTCAGGAAAGCACTTAATATGTTTTACTTCAAACATATGCTTAAATCCCATTTAATTCAATGGGAACATAAAAAGCTTTTCTCTATTAGTGCTTTAGTATTTGATTCCACCCTCATTAAATTTGATGGCAAAATTGATTTCAGAGGGAGCAAGATCAAGGACTAAGTAGGAGATGGAAAACTACATGCAAGTTGTGTAACAAAAATGGATGCAATAAAACCATCAAGACTAAAACCACTCAACTCTTTTGAAAGGCAGTAATTGGCATTTAAAACATTTCTAGGCTTTTGCTGTTTTGTCATCAGCTGGTGACACACACTTTTAGACTCATTTACTTTTAACTGATAATTGGTTTTTGTACACAATATCTAAGTCTGTATTATCCCTTATATATCTTCAGGGAGTTGCCTATTATGCTGTAATCTCTAGTTCTCTATACTAGATTTATTAACTTGTTTCCATTTACTTACCTAAGGAGTTATGAGTAAAAGGAGAAAATACAAGTAAATAGGTTGCCTTCAGTTATCTAGGCAAGCAGTATTGTAGTCCCACTGCTCCAAATGACTAAAATAAGAAATAAAAATCAGGCATTGATTTATTGTTCCCTTTATTCTTTGTCCACATGGAGCTAAGAACCAAATCTGGCTGTCCCATAGCAACTATAATTGTCTCAGTGTTGTTGCTGTGGTCTCATTGTCTCAAGTAAATCAAAATGAAACATCTGCACTCCCGTGTCTGTCTCCTGCTTGCGTTATATTGGTATATGGTCCCTGTTTTTCTCATTTTCAGTCTCTGGTTCTTCGTGTGTAATGCTCACTTGGTTTTACAGTATACATTTAATGTAAATTAAAATCCCATTGCCACCAGCAGCAAGACTGAGTTGGAATACAGACAAATCTATTTCAAGGAGTGGAGGGAGAAGGGAAAATAGCAAAAGGACCTACTTCCTCCTCCTGCTCAAAATCTAGTCACCATTTCCCCACAAATCAACTCTCCTTCCTCCCATCCCACCCAAAGCCATAGTCTCTTCTATCCTATGTTTTATCAGTTAAAGGAGAATAAGACTGAAATGGGATCAGGGAATGGAGAGAGAGCACACAACCCTGGGGAAGAGATTCTCATTCAAGGATCTCTGTGCCATGGGAATTGTCACACACACCAAGTCCACTGGGAGAGGTGCTAGCCTGTACTCCCAGTCCAGAGAGGAGCTGGAATCCTATGTACCCTCAGGAAGTGGTTCAATAAGTTCTATGAATTTTCATAAAACGTCATGAATTTCATGCAAATTTAAAATCTACTTTTTTTTTTTTTTGGTCAGCAAAACTTAGAAGGGATGTCTTCTGCTGCACACAGTGACTGTATTCTCTGATATGTTTTATTCTTGATCCTCCTTCAAGTTAGTAGAGAATAGTCTGATAAGGCTGGAAACAATTTAAATCACTCTTACATGGCATCAGGTCCAGGAGTGGGCTTTGCTGTATATATCTTTATAATCTTACAGTAATAGCCCCAAAAGGCTGGACAACATGCTACAGAGGAATTTTCCCCTTCCTTGCTCCCCTACAACCATATCTGAAGTGTGGTGAATCACACCCTTTAGACAACAAGTGTGATGGGTGTGTGTGTGTATACACTTCTATAGCCACCCACATTTACAGATAAACCAAGAGAAAAATCCCCGTGGGATTATTTTTTATCAACTGTTCAATCATCACTGTATGAACATTCTAATAACTGAGAAAGATTGTATTGGAAAACTTGGAGGAGTGATTGTCTTGATTTTCTCCAAGGATAGGAACTACTTCATATTAGCCTATAAATAAGCCATAATGACTCATTGTTATGCCAGTTCAGAGTTCTCTGTATGGAGAAATAAAGTCCACTATATTTCAAGAATACAGTGTATTAAAAATAAATATTTATGTAGACAATGGATGTCTTGGGTGTCTTTTCACTATGTTCATGTTTATAGGTCCTGCAAAAGTCAGAGTTAGACAGGTAATCTTGTTTTCATCCAAAATATCACAGTATTGAAACATTCATATCTTTCATTGTTACACATCACCGTTCAACACAAACTATTATGGGAATCAATAAAAGGCCTGATTATCCTGTTATTGCTATAAATCATTGTACGTCAACTAAATAGAGGTTCTTAATCTTATAGAACTGTGCCCTTGTAGTTACCGGATTTAGCTTTAAACAACCATGTAGCAAAAGTTATAATAAAAAGTTAGTGGGCATGCTATAAATTATCCTGAGAAACTGTAGAATAAAACACCTGTGAAATGTGCCAAGTCCTGGATCCAGCCTTAGTGAGAGCAGCCAAATTCTGGGTATAAACAACAAGTGCTGGAGCATTATTCTGTTCACATGCTCATTTTACACCAGTGTAACGCCACTGTAATACCAGTGTAAGTGAGAGCAAAAATAAGTCCTGTTTCTCTACAGACACTGCCAATTCTCTTGGATACCTGGAAATACATTGGAACAAATTTTTAAACTTCAATTTGTAAACAGCTACAGAATAATACCAGCAGAGGATCTGGCCCAAGGTGTTCAGAGAGTTTCATATAGCTCCTGTCACTGTGGTATCTGGGGTCCAACAATCATAGTAAATTAGTGTGTTAGTCTTTCACTTTTGATCTGATTACATTACATAAACCCACCACACAATGTGTTATACCTTGGTATAGTTGGTATCTAAGAGGTTTAGAACTATGAGGAAAGAATCTAGGTTATTTGCAAGGCAACGTAGAAGGAAGCTTGCAGAGCACCTTGAAACACTATGCCTTATAACAGTTAGTACAAATAATTAAATCTCTAACAACCATTTGAATCAGCTATCCGCCAGATTATACATTTTAGTAGAGAGTTAACAAAATTAAACATAATAAAGGCTTTGCTGCTCTACTACTTGTTAAAAGTGAAAATAATAATAAAATAATGTAACAACAATTTAGCCTATGAATTGACAACTCTACAAATTAACACTCATCATAAATTGTAAGCTAGGACTGTTACTACGAGCATTTTCCTACCTCTTTTCTATTGTGCTCTTATGAAGCTTTAGATATCAATGCAGCAGATTAGTGACTAATTTAATTTACAAGGTATAAATAAAGTACTTCCTGCCTTGTGAAACCACTCTTTCTCAAGCACAAATATTTAATATACACTGATAATGAAAAATAATTCATATACAGTATCATCAGCATCAAGGGAGTCTGGGATATTCAGCACCTCTCAAGATCAGCCAGGCAGTCTTCCCACATCCCCAATTAATTTTATTGCTGAGAAAACATGGGATTGTTGATCTTGTGAAAAAAAAAGTCTCTTATGAAAGTGGAGTTGAGGGGGAAATACATATTCTCTTTAAATATCTGGATCATCTGCTTTACAAAGGTCTGAATCTAATTTGGAAATGTCGGAAGGCCACCGTTCAGGTAACATTATTTTTTGTGAATCTGTTCATCCATCCCTAACGCTACCTGGTTCCCTGAGCCTTTTCAAATGACTTCCGATGAATACCAAGCTATCCATCAGTCCACAGATAGTTCAGATAGCATTTTAGCAGCAACCCTTAATTTGTAATGGTTCAAAAAGCAAATGCTTGACATAAATCCTTGACAACTTGGAAGACCTTTAAAAATGATCACAGAGGATTTATTTTATCCTATTCAGCAGACTTTGTGTGCCAGTTATTAAAATAATGTGTTTACCTTTCTCATGTAAAATAGTGTCAGTCAGATTGCATTCCACCAAATGACGTGTAGCATTAGCAGCACATACACTTTGGGTGAGTGAAGTGCCAGCTGGAATGTAAAAATATTTTCATTAAAACATCAAGAAAATGTTAATGGAAAGGAAACTATAGCTGAAAATATCCTCAATTGAAATAAATTGTACTGTCTGCTCACTACATTGTTCTTTAAAAAGATAACTAGCTCAAAGAAGTATTGTCAACAAGTAAAATCTCCTGTCAAGACACTTAGGCTAAAATCCAGTAATGGGAGCTTCAGCTAGTATCACTATGGCAGGTGACAACACTTCTGGCCATTCTTTATTGTCATTAATATAGCTGTACCTATATTTTTGGATTAAAAATGGAGGGACTGATAGATAGAGACCTTTCAAACTTATGCCACATCACAAGTTGGGAACAACCATTCACACCTAGAAGAAGGCCTTGTTAAATATTAAAATGACTTTTCTATGTGCCTTACGAGCTTTTCAAACCTGTTGAGTTGTAATCACACAAACCAGCTTGATGATCTCAGCGAAAAATACCCATACCCAGTCAGGCGGTGTTCTAATCAACAAATCCAAAATTGTGCCAGGATATTTCACTCTCCTCCCACAGAAGAGGTAAGAGGGATGCATTGGCAGGCAGATAGTTTCTACAAAGAAAGGTTCCAGGTGAACAAAGCCTATTTGGTGGAAATGTTGCAGTCTCCATGGCTGTGCAGTTGGGCTGCTGAATTGCCTTGTGTCAGCTTTTCTATGTCATTATTGTTATTATAGCAGTGTACAGAGCTTAAATCAGGCCAGCGCATCATAGTGATAGTCACTATACAAGCAAATAGAAGAGACAGTCCCGATCATGAGCTCTCCCGGATTTTCTCCCACTACATAGAGGGACTGATGATTAGAGCTGGGCAAAAAAAACTGGACAGCTAATTTGCTGAAAAGTGCAGTTTCACGTCTACCAAAACTATTTGTGAATTTGTGTTGTTTGTCAAATAATCTTGACTGAACCAAAAAATCTGAAACATTTCAGAAATGTCCAAATGGAACATTTTGTTTACACTTTCAGGCATTTTGACAAAAGCAAGGAAAGGATGGAGAAAATGCTCAAAAAAGCTGGGGGTCTCCTCATAAGCTTCAGCCCTGTGGTTACAGCACTCACCTGGAGTGTGAGAAGCCTGATTTCAATTCCTCCCTCTGCCTGACATGGAGGAGGAATTTTAACTTGTGTCTCCCACATCACAGGAATGTGCCCTAGCCACTGGACAATGGGATAGTCTGTTGTGGCACTTCTTCAATCTCTCCTCTTCAAGCTGTTTCACTGTGGATAAATAATAGAATTGTCACTCAAGCTCAGACTTGAACTTGGACTCCCGCAGCTTAGGTGAGCGTCCTGATCATGTTCTCCTTCTCTTTTGCTTTCCTACAGACTATGTAAGTGTCATAATAAGACAATAAGTGTCCACTACTACAAAAAATCATTTTTGGTTTGACTCATACATTGGCTTGTTTTCTAGTTTTTGAAATTGCCAAAGAACCGAAAAAAATAAAAATAAAAATCATGATTTGCCCAGCTTTGCGGATTATTTCTTTTTCAATAGATGAGGAAAGAGATATAACCCAGCTGTCTGTGACCAGTGGGAACAGATTCAATGTAGGGAGCTGAATGGCAAGATCTATGGCAGGGGAGTGAGAACCGAATCTGATCTTTACTAAACTAAAGTTAAAGTAGATTGAGCTATCATACCACCAGCCAGAGAGGAAACCATCAGGAGTGCTGTTTATATTAGACAGGAATAGGCGTATGAGCTGGCCTCTTTTAGCTGAGGTTGGGGAGCTATGCTTTCCCCTACTCCTTCTTACTTCATCCCCGCTTAACTACTATATGAGACTACAGAAAGTTTTCTCAGATTTATTTTCTGTAACTTAAAAAAGATATATCCTGACAGATCTCCTACCTGAAGGACATGGGTTGCATTTAAAGATAAAGCGCTTGATTCACTTCTCACAGCAGTGTAAATCTACTCTTAGCTTTTAATTAGATGTAGGTTAAGTGAGAGAAGCACCTGAACCCGTTATATTTGTAAAAATGTTGTCTGTACATCCCCAATCAGAGTATTAATTACCTGCCTCCAAGTCTAGCAGAAGGAAACAAACACCATGGGTATTATTTGCTGACTTGCTGGTCTAACAGGTTAGCTCATCCGATCATTACCTCTTAGTTACTGGGTCACCACCCACAGTTATTGTCCTGGCACAACAGAGTGGGGGGGAAAAGCCAATAGTTTTACTTAGATAAGTTTATTGAGGAAGGGACTGTCTTTCTGTTATGTGTTTATAAAGTGCCTGGCACAGTTGAGACCTGGTCAAAGACTTGGCTCTTAGCCACTACCACCAACCAAATAGATACTACCATTAACAGCAGATTGATCATTTTCATTTAGAGGTATTATCCATTAAGTGTTTATCTGCAAACCAGCTTTGAAATTTGACAATCTTCTAAGTCATATGCAGATTTTTTTTCCCCACTACAGAGAAACTTTACAGTTACCTCAAATACAGCACAGAAGGACAAGAGTTCAGACAGTCATATTTGAGGAGCAAGTCAGTATTTCTTTTTAAAGAAGATAGCATTTCACTAATGTAACTGCAAGCTTTCACAAGTGTACTTGAGAGTTGGTATTAATACTTCTGATTTTCCTGGATCACACTTAAACTGTACAGACAAAGAAAACCAGAAACGTAGCATACTGTCAATATAAATACCTAGCTTTCAGAGTAGCTAGGTAGCTTTCAGAGGTAAGACCCCAACTGAGCAAAGGACTTAAGCACATGTTTAAAAGTGCTCTGCTGAATTAGGGCCTAAAAGAAAACGTTATTATTTTTCTCAGCTGTGAACATACAAGCAATTCTCACAAAAGTCAATTAGATTTAAGGCCACTTATGCCAGGCCTAAATTTGACTCATCTTCTCCAACACTCAGCCAATCTTACTCTGCAGAAGGAATTAGAAGTCCAGTAATTCTGGTACAAGTCTTTGCAATTATGGTAATCAGTGTAAAATTACTAGGCTGCTGAAATCTAGGCATTTAAAATTCTTTTATAATCCACCTACCTAAATTAACGTTCTAAGGACTAGACTGTGCAAACTGCACGTAGCTTGTTGGTGGTAGAAAACTGCACTTCCTCGGGGTACCACCAGGAGGCATGCTGCAGAATTCTTCCTGAAGGTTCCCAGTGTACAACTAAAGCATGTACACGGCTAAAACCTCTTCATACATACTACGGCACCAGGTTCCAGTGGTAGCAGGTACATTGATTTTTGGATGTCATGACTTGTATGTTAAAAATGTATTGCACTGGTGCGTGGGATTATTTTTAGTATAATACATGTATTTAATATAAATAAGATGGGATAGCATGTTGGACCCTCTTCATTTAAAAAATGTGTTTCATTCATAATGATAATGAGTTTCTAAAAACCTGTAGAGCATATAACACTGCCAAAAACATGAAGTCCAATCATTGCAGTATGTTTACTATCTCTAGTTTTAGAGTATATAAATGCTTAACAGTCTTCCCTGACCTCAACAAGGAATCTAAATTAAACAGAGGACTTGGGTGGCACTGAAATCCAGGGCACCTGGATACAATTCAGATTTAACCTCCTAAAAGAGTGCCCTTTCAAAACTACTTGCTTTGGGTGTCAATTAGTTTGCTAGAAAGTCTACATTTTAATCTGCTGATTTGTATGGATTTTCAATATAGTGATCACTCAGGCTAGAGTGGAATAATTACTTTACTAATTATTCTAACAGTTATTCTACTAGTCAATAGAAAAGGAATTACTGAACTAGTTCAACCTACGTCAGAGTAGTGATGGAACGCAAGTGTACATACAGGAAAAACAAACATTTAATCAAAAATATTGTTCACAATCTTTAAACTTTCACTTTTGAATAAGAGGAGTATTTACAACTCAGTTCATACTAAATATTTTCACTTCCCACAAAATAATGAACTACAAAATATAACACTAACTTTGCAAACTGCCATTTATTTATTTATATATAATCTACATAATGGGTCCTGACCATTAGAGCTTCTCTATATGGGCAATATGGGGAAAATATGGCAATAGTTATACATATTAACTCCACGTGTAGACACTCCTACAGCACACTAAGAGCACCTCCTTGGGCAGTAGCTTAATTCATTTTGTAATTACACTAAACTAAACCACCAGTTTCAGCACTATTAGTGCACTATCCGAGTGTCCACTTGTGGAGTTAGCACAGAGTAACTAGTGAACTTCAATTTCACAGCCTAGCTAACGGTGCACTAACTTCCTCATGTAGACAAGCTCTTATTCTCACAAAATTAAATGTTGACAACCTTTTTTATAAACGTCATTAGCTGCAATTCATACAGCATTTATGCCCTTATGGGCCCTCTTCAGATGGGTGAATTTTAACCACACTCTGGAAGACCAGAAATAACCCAGACCAAAACATTTCTTCTGCCAAACCCTGTAACAGTACATTATAACTATCTTATTGTTAGGTACCATTTGTTGGATTTCTTTTCAGTTGTGGGTAAAACTGAACCTTAGAGACATCACAAAGTATTTGTACTAGTTTGGGTTAATGTGCCACTCTTAGAGCACTTTGTTTAAACTATTTTACAATATTTTAAAAAATGTAAAATGCTGGGTATTTGGACTTTCTTCACCACTGAACTTCGGTATTTTTGATGCATTACAAACAGTTCTTTCTCCCCTTCCATTCTCCCACATCTTCTATGTTATCTTACAGCACCACATGGAATGAACTCAGAGGACCCTAACTCATGGGAAATATCAATACATCAACTGTTCTCTTAATCAGATAACTTCAAGTGAGCCATGTGTTATCTCACAATGACATATGGAACTGAATTCCAGAATAAACACACTAGGAAATATCTACATATAAAAACAGTTCTGCCAGTCAGAAAGAAGTGTTTCTTAAGCTTTCTTTACTTTTACAAAAGAGTGAAATGTATTTAATAAGAAAACAAAACTAACACATGAAACAGAGCTGCCAACTATCTAACACTCCATTTGTTTGGTCAACACCCAAATTCAACACAGTATCCTGTATATATTATTAATGCCTTTAGAAATGGCTCATCACCTAAAATAAATTGCATTTTGGAGTCAAGAATAATAGCACATGAAGTGTTGACGTTTCTCAAAATGCAAGTTACAATTTAGAACATTTATCAAAGCAAGAGATGCCTGGTAAGAGAACATGGAGATGTATACACAACCTTAGGAGAAATAGTCCCTGAGAGACTTTAGGAAATTTTGTTTCTGTATAAGTTTTACATGAATAGTTGGCTGGTATTGTCTAAATGAAGTTGCTTGACAGAATATTTTCCTCACCAATAGCTAGTCTTATATTTTGAGACTCAAATGAGTGTGAATCTCTGATAGACAGCTACATTAAAAACAACTGGAGGTTGGCAGAAGACCTTCAGAGATGTAAAAATCACCCTAACATGTAAGAGAACCTCCAAAACAAAATAAAACCCAAAGGGCATGGAAAAAATTCTAACTATTCACAGGCAGGCTGTTTGACATGGTACTTTTTAAATTTATTTTTAATTCTGTGTATGTGGTCTGATTTAAATTTTTAAAAAATCGCCTCAATTTACCAGAATTAATTTAAGATGATAGTTTACCATCTGTGTGTGTTCAAACCTTTTCCTCCATACATAATATCTGCACACAAAGAACAGAATTGATAATTCCTGAAATGCTGGCTTTGAAAATAAGCTATACCTAATTGTTTAAATCACAAACACAGAAAATTAGCCTGTGGAAGTCTCTTGAGAAACTTTTGAGAAATATATTTTGCAACTTTTGGGCTGGCTGAACAAATAGTAACGGATATATTCCAGGATTTACTGTCACGAAATTAAGCCATTTATAAAACAAAATGCTGCAGAATATTAAGTCACCAGTCCATCAATAAGCATTTAATAAAGCTACTGAGATAGTTTATTCATTCTCTAAAGCAAACATATTGGGGAAATAGAAGGCATAGTAAATTGTCATTGCATCATTATTTTGGGTAGCTTTCTATTTCAGTAAATTATGTTGACCATCAAGTCCACAATGAGCCCAGAATTATTATAGCACAGTGGTTGCCATATTATACTGATAGTGAAAAGTTCATTTTTAAACATCCATTTTCATTTGCTTATAGTTTTCTCAGATAGACAACAAAGAAAGTACCCTAGTTATTCCACATAGCTGTCCATTCAAGTGTGACAGCCACTATCCTGGCCAACCCAGGAGATTGAATTGTTGACATCCAGAGCAAAAGCATGAGTTTTGCTCAAGCAAAAGCTTGAGCTAGAAAACCGCACTCTTCAGCTGGGGTTTGTAACATTCACATCTTCTGAAGATTTAGGTACAGAGGAGGATGCATAATACACCCTCAAAAGTGAGAGACCCTAGTAATAGGGCCAGATTCTCAGACCTGCACTGCTGCTTTTGTTAGTTCAGTGTTGCTCCTATGCTGGCAGGGCTTGTACGTTCTGTTACCAGTGTATGTTGGACCAAAACAACAACAACAACAAAAATTAAATAGGGTAAGGAAGTGCCTGTTCTCTTTTCTTTGCCATAGCCATATGTGGCTAATTTTGGAGCATCCATTCATTCAAACACATTCATTAGTAGATTTTCCCCAAGCTTGAGGAGGGCGATAGCAAGCAGTAATGTGCATAACCTGGCGAGCATAATTGACTTCTCATCAGATGTTCATTTTATTAATATTTACCCAGGCATTCCAGGATAAAAAATAGTCTTTACCAATGCTTCACATCATCAGTCATACTTCGAAGAAAAAAGAAGTAATTTACTGTGAATAAAACTGGCTGATTTCAATATTTTAATTTCTAACTAATAAGATAGCATTTGGAGCTAATATGAAGGGAAAGTTACCTCTGGGGATCTCCTTAAGCAGATGAGAAATGGTAATGAGTGGCCTCATTTCTGTTTGTTTTTGAAACAGGAGATGAAACCATTAACAGGTTATACTTCACTGAATGTTTTATGGAAGAAATGAGTTTTGAGGAAGCAGTTGAAAGATAGCAAGGTAATAGCTTTAAAGATTTTGACTAGAAGCGTTACAACTCCTCTGATACAGTATGGGGGAGAGAGCAAAAGTGCTTGTCAGAGACTGAACTTCAGCACCTTTTAAATAAACCTTGGCCAAAGAAACCATGAACTTGCTTAAAAAGATACCAAGAGTCTGATTCTCCTCTAAGTTACACTAGTTTAAGTAAGGAGTAACTCCCCTATGATCACAATGATGCAAATTTGGCATGAGGAAGAGGAGGAAGAGGCAGAGTCTCGAAGCCACACTTATACAAAGATTAGCTGAGGAATAAGTCCAAATCAGCGACAATTTTGGTAAACAGAGAACAGGTGTCATTGATGAAAGCTCTGTTATGTCTTTTGTGACCAGGGTCTGCCAGAGTTCACAGTCATTAAGTCACCAGGCCCAACTCCATTCTTTTCAAGATTCTCCATAACTTACTCCACGTCAGAGAAGATTGTCTCCCCATTGTAGTTTAGTAACAGGACAACAGAGCATGTTTGCAATTTTCCTGAGTTCCCTGACTGAATATCTTGATACTGAATATTCCTGAGTCATAACAATTAAGATTTGGTGCTCCCATTCTAGGCTTTTTCAGTAAGCATTCTGTCTGTGTTCTACACGCAGCAGGAATAGGAAGAGATAATCATCTTGACCCAAGGATCCTTTAATGAAGTTTAGTACAAAATCCACTTTTCAGAGCCCTCTGAGATTCTATTCACAGATTTGCTTTCAAGTGGTGTTTTAGAGACCTTTCTCCCCCTGCATTTCTTTTTTCCACATATTAAATCATTAGTACAGTATTCAGTTGAGCAAATTCTGCTTTTCTGCTGCCTTTCTTGATTCAAAGTTATGATGGATTTCTGCACTGGGGAGATGTCAGCTTTTAATGCTACTGTTTGGTCAGCTGGATTATTTAAAAATCATAACCTGATTAAATCAGTGGCAGTAGTCTGCAGCACTTCTAAAGGATTACCATTTGTGAGGGCAGTATGCTGACTAATGGCCTACTTATTCTTTATGGATAGTTGCAGCTCTTTGCCTTGTCTCAGACATTTCCCTTTAAAAAAAGGTGCTAAAACCAGAGCCCAATATAATTTTGAGTGACACATTTTGGGCTTTAGAGGATTAAAATCCCCACACTCAAAAAATGCATATCAGGACTGCAAAATTCCACAGCCTCACTGTATCACATCTGCCCACTAGGCAAACCCAATACAAATCCTTATCCCTTTTTTTCTTGTGCACATTAAAAACTTACAAAGATGGTAAAAAGAACAGGAAAAGGGACAATATTCTTGTACAACAGCAATATTAAAACAAGCAGCAAGGAGTTTCAATCATTAAAGGCATTCACCTCAGGGGAGGCAAAACAGAGGGTCTCAGTGTGGTGTATTAAAAATTGTTAAAATTACAAGCTATCATTTTAAATTGTAAGGGGTTTATTGGTCCTGCTTTCAGGCTAAGTGGTTACGGGGAAGCTGTGAGTTCTGGATCTGTTTGGACAATATGCAAAGAGCCAGCCTAGAGCAAGGTGGATTGAGTTATGCCTTTCTGCCTAAAGTAGCCCTGCTAAGTATTTCTCTATTTTGTGGTTATTGTGTGTTATGGTTCTGGAGACTAGAAAGAAAGCAGTGTAACACTGCACCCTTCCAGAAAGAGTATGTTTTGGTTTTTTTCACTAATTTCTCTGAGTGTATGTCATGAACATAACTATTAGGGATCATAAAATCACATAGAATTCAAGGTTTTGTAAATATCAGCCTCTGAAGTTGTTTTGGGGGATTGCAAAGTATGTGTGTGCAAATACGTTTGTGCTTGTTATTTTACTCTAACCCACTGTCTTCTTCCCAGCACAGGGGTGTCAAACATCCAGCCCGTGGGCCGAATATGGCTCACCAACCTTTTTGGTCTGGCCCCCGGCAGCAGCACACAACTCCGCAACATCTTGCAGCCTTGTACCCTCTGGCAGCATCGTGCGTTGCCACGAGATGTCGCAGCGTCTCGCACTGCCACCAGAGAGTACAACCCGCAACATCTCGCAGTGTCACACGCTGCCACGAGATCTGTGTACTCTGGCAGCAGTGCGTGGAGCACTGTGCGCACGGGACACAGTGCTCCAAAAGGCAGGAGAGGGGTACTGTGGTCTTGGGGCATTGCGCAGTACTATAATTTACTCATTGATCGATTCTTTTAATCGTAAAATACTAGTAGTTGTAGAAGTGAATTTACTGCTGTTTTTATATCGCTGATATCTAGCAAATAAAATATAATACTACATAAAAATGGTTGTGTGTAGTATTTCAATTTATGGTACGTATGGCCCTCTTGAAGTACATTTAATTCAAATCTGGCCTGCCATAGCAAATGAGTTTGACACCCCTGTCCCAGGATGATTCAATTAAAAGACAAGCATGTTTCTTTAGCTTTAAAGGTGTCTTAGGTTGGGCACCCAACAATTCCACACTCAAAATCACTAGTCACTTTTGACAGCTTAGGCCTGACACAAATAATTTTCAAACTACATTCATTAGAACCTTTACAAAAATCAGTATGTCATTCTAAAAGCCAAATTTCCCCATTTACTTTGCTCAATATGCACAAATAAAAGGTTTCCATGGTCCATAATAGTCACCATGCTTGAAAATATTAGTCAACTTTTTTTTTTAATCTTTTGTTTTCTAAGATGGCAATTTTAGACTGCAAGTAGTCTCAGCAGTGCTGTCAGTTCATAACAAACATGATTCATTAATGTGCCCTCTCCACCTGGAAAATACTAAAGCAATTAAAGATGAGTTGGGGCAGGTCTACACTAGAAGTGCTACTTCCGCACAGGTGCACCGATGCAGCTACGCCGCTGTAGCTTGTCTGGTGATGATGCTCTGTGATGACAGGAGAACCCTCTCTTATTGGCATAATTACTCCACTCCCTCAAGAGGCAGAAGCTCTGTTGGCAGGACAGTGCCTTCTGCCAACATAGTGCCAGAACAGACAGGGCTTAGGTCTATGTAATTTGCATTGCTCCGGGGGTGTCTGTTTCACACTCCTGAGCAATGTAAGATCAACTTAAGTGACAGTGTAGACCTGTTTTGGTATTTCTCAAGAGAGGTTTTTCCAGTTAAAAATAAAATACATAAAAAAAACAGTGACTGGCATCATTCGTAGCAACCATTTTACTGGAACGATAATACCGCAGCATTCACATGCAAACATACATAAATTTGAATGATTTCAGAAGGGTTATAAGCAGCAGCTTAATAAATTTCTTTGCCTGACCTAAATCTTTTCATTCACTCAGAACTCCTATCACAAGATAATTCTGAAGATGATTCTTTGGGATTTTGAAGAACTGTCAGTAACACTTTATTTAAAGGTTTCTAAACTGTGAGAGAACAATTATTGTACAACAGAAATAGCAAATTGATATTAAGACATGTAGTGGACAAAATTATATGTCAGTATTTTGCTGATAAGCCACTGAAGTTGCCCCTATAATCAGCTTTCAGGAACATGCTGATTAACGCTAAACAGATGCAGAAAGTTATAATGAATTAGAAGAGTTTAGCTTACAATGATTTCAAGTCCAGAATATTTCATGAACCTGAACTTTGGAAAAAAATTTAATCATATAATACATCTAGGTTTGTGCACAGTTTTTAAACTTACAGTAGAATCTAGTTTAGTTGCAGAGTTCTGCAGTGATATTTCATCCTCTTAAGAAAGAATTGTTTTTATAAGATACTAGAGGATGGTGATTATTATACTATGGAGTATAATAAAAATATTTGCTGTTATTTTGAAAAATATAGCATAAGGACATGTGAGGCAGTAGCCATGTTATTCTCCCTCCCCCCTTCATGTTGATTATCTTACTTGCTAATTTACCAATTTTGGTGATCTCAGTGTTGCCAACTCATGATTTTATTTATCATGGGTCACAAGTTTTTCTTCAAGACACTCCAGAGTTTGAGATCAGGACAGAATCTCAGCACTCATTTTCAAGAAAAGATTCTAGTTATTGTGGTTCCAAAATAAAGCTTAAAAGGTGAACTCTAATGGCTAGACCCAGGCAGGAAACAAAACATACTTTTAAAAATCTTATAATTTAAACTAGTCTATTTATTTTTAACATTTCAGGTTGACAGTAGTGTGATTTGCAGTGGGTGTTCTAGTCATAAGTATAATTTATGGCACTATTTTAGTTAGCTAAGTTCGAGCATGTTTAGAAAGGTAAAAGGAGTGTGGGTATGTGTAATGCTCACAATATTTTTTTTAAATATAAGTTTTAAAATGTCTGTGGGTTTATTTGTTGATTCAGAAAAGAAGCTAAGTTAGCCAAGCAGCAATGCAAAGCTCTCCCACTTGAGAATGGACTATAGTTTCTCCAACCACCTTTTTTCACACCAAAAATAAAAATAAAAATGGAAAAAGGCTCTTGAGTAGCCAGACATTTCTTATTTTCTTAATATGGGAAAGAAAAATTACAGATTAGGCTTTAATTTTGGATACTATATTCTCCATAGAGGAGATTTCTACTAAATTGTAGTTATAGCAATAAGGGAGAGCACGGAAATAATTCCCCTGCCTTTTCACAGGAATAATGAATCAGGCAACCATGTTGATAATGCAATAAATAAATAAATAGGGCTATCTTCTGATTTTAAGATTTTTGTACTTTAATGACTTGTTATTTTTATAAGATCATAATACAACTGATATATAAATTATTAAAATGACCAGAATATAAATATTTTCTATGTAATATCTCAATTTTATAGGTAACATGATTATTTATTGGACAGCCAGGAATACACAACTTTGAAAACTTGCACATTTTCCTTAGAACAAGTTTTTATTGCCTTATAACCAGTGCCTATGCTCATAGGAGTTACATTCTGGCTAGCCTTATGAGACACATTGATATAAACAATTATATCACTGGACGACCTTCCTCACAGACACATTGCAGAGGTTCATAACTGAAGGGAACCATTCAGACCACCTTTCAGTTATGTCAAGGACCACAACATTTCCCTTTGCTTCTGTAAGTGGAGGGGAGCTGAAACCAACAGATCTGAGTCAGAGGAAGCATGGACTGAAACAGTTGCATGCTCCTCCAGTCTTGCAGAAGTCCTTCCTTGGGAAGCCTACTCCACTGTTTGAGTGTAGACAAGACTGACTGCTCTCCTTAGTACACTCACCTCCAAAAACTATGAAGTTAAGTGGCACAAGTTACTGTAGAGGGAGAAGAGTTTCCAGGGGCAGCATGAGATGGGGGAACTTTTAACAACACAGGTCCTACAGAAGTTGTAGGAGCAAGGAGGAAGAGGAATCAGGTGATGCTTAAAACAAGAGCATCTGGCTTGTACCTCCTTTAGGTCATGTTGGAGGAAACTGAAAGTATAGGTAACAATAGAATTGGTTACCTACTGTCCCCATCTCCTGAGTCTCTTTGAAGAAACAGGAGGATGAAATCACAACTTGTCCCTTCCCGATTTCCCACATATGGAAGAACATGAAGAATGTAGAGAAGACAGAGTTGACCCTGATGGCATCTCTATCCTCCCTTCTCTCCCATGGGAATAATGCAGGTAGGAGTCAAATGTATATTTTGTGTGTCGTAAGACAGAGGTTTTCTCTAGACCAGTGTTTCTCAACCTTTTTAATACCAGGGACCAGCTTGCTGCCTTTCTAAACTGTGTCAGAGAGATCTCAGGGACCAGTGCCAATCCACGGACTGGTTGTTCAGAAACACAGGTCTAGATAAATAATTAGCAGCAAGCTGCAATGTAGATCTACAATGTTCAGTGTGCCATGCACTAACTATCCTTGTAGACCCTCCTGCTGTGCACTATAATTCAGAAATTTCTAGTGTGTAACAGCACAGGGATAGTTTGTGCACAGCACACTGGAGCTTTGAAGATCTACATTGCAGCTTGCTGCACACTCACTATTTGTCTAGACATGCCCAGAGATTAGTATTAATTGGCCAATAAACAATAACTGATCTTTTACTGCCTTCCTTCCCACCATCCTTTTCCACGAACTCTGAGATTTCCACTCTTTTAGCTTTAGGATCCTCAGAAGACATCTGAGGCTTGTTGCAGTGAAGTTGAAAAGGTGGCTGGTGGGTGAATGAGGTTTGTCAGCATTACAGCTCCATGAGCCACAGTCCTCAATCCAAGTTTGCCAAACCATCAAAAGCTTGGAATGAAGCTTTGGAATGCATTCTATCTCAAACCTGAGGCAATTTCTAGTGGCTTTTCTTTTAAAAAAGTTCTCAGTAGATGTTTTGACTACTCATCTGGCCATAAACTATGGCCTGTTTAAGTGTGAACCAAAGGAAGACTTTCAACAGCAGAATATCACAATTTTATTCCTTCATAGGCAACCCAAACCATATGCCCAGAATGCATTCTAAACTATTGAATTAGAGCAGATCAGAGCATCAATACCTCTCTAGAAGTGACATTATCTGGAATCTATGCTCAGATTAGTCAAATTATTTGACCTGAAGTCTTTCAAATGCCTAAATTAAAGGAGCAAATAATCGTTCTTTATTTCACATTAGTAAAAAGGCAGCAATAATATGAATAGGTAATATAAAGTACACAAATACACACACCTCAACTATCTGGTGCAGTGTGCTCCAGGATAACCTTCTTTTTGTGGTTGGGTAATAGAGAAAATAAGTTAACTCAACTCAGATCTTCAAATTTGGAAGTGAAAAAGTTACATGAATGCCTAGTGCGGTCTTAGACCCACTGACAATGAGACCTCTAATCTGTCTTCTGGTTACATCACTTATATTTACAGGTGGCGGCACTCTGGATTTAATAAGATCATGTTTCAATTCTAAGGCTACCTGGTGTTCACTTCCCCCCCACAACAGATTAGATATGAGTCAAGAGGCAAAGGGACAGACTCAGAGCATCATCAGAGCATATCACGAATTTGTTTTCTCTTCCAGTCACATTCAGGCCTCCACTATTAGTGTTAGTAACTGTATTGGTTAGTTGCCAATAAAATAAAAAATAAACACTGACTGGTCCTTTTAGTTTAGCAATTTCTTAAATTCATAGGGTGGTTATAGCTTTCTTTTATTTCCTGTAAGCAAAGAATGAATTACAATGGGAGTATCCCACAATTATTTTGAGTTTTACAGTATTATGGTAATATATCATGACAGTTTGCCAGAACATAAGGATGCAATGTCACTGTGCAGTGACGCAACGTCTTGACACAAAGACACAAATGACATCGTGCATCATAATGTTTTTGGCCTGCAGTACAAATATGTAAGCATCCTAAGTCATCTAATGTCAAGTTCTGAGTCTTATCATTTTTAGCAGAACTTTTATGTATCTTTCATTACAGTATTTTTTGAAAGGCAACAGAATATGCCATGAACTTTGAAAAAATAAACCTCTCAACAATGTATGTTGTAGAATGTATTTTTCCTCTTCTGCCACATTATTTCTCAAACATCAAGCATGCTAGCCTTTCAACAAACAAGTTAGATGTGATTCCTCATTCAAATGTTTTGCAGTCATTAGTTATAACTTAGTGACACATTAAACTATCTTATTCCATTGACATGCCATGTTCTTGAGGAATAAATTAAATATTTTAAAACCACTTAGAGATTTGTGACTCTTGAAAATACACCAAGGTCTTCTCAGATTAAGAGCATTCAGCATTTAGCCACTAATATTAGTTTTGAAATTGGATTTCTAATGTCCTCTTTTATTACAGTGATCTGTCAATATCAACTTTGTTTTTCTTTTTAGAACAATGCATTTTAGGATAATTTGTCTGCTCTGTATGGATATTGGAAAGTGTATTCATATAATCTTAGAACACTAGTTAGCATCTCTCTCTTTAGGGAAGGACAGTGATTGTTAAATCAACATTTGCTATATGGTAAGGAAAAAAATATAGTATTTCTCTGTGTAGTGGTTACATTTTAAAAGTTTCTTGAATTTAATTTACATATAAGAAATTTCATTTAAGGAGACCCAGTAGAACCAGTGATGTCTTTCAAATTGTTAGAAAAAATGTAAAGATAAGTGATTCATCCCTGCAGACACCCCGTCACTGCTGGATGTGGCATATCAGGCTTTCCTCATGTAGTGACCTATGCTGACAGCCACCCTGATTCTAGTTGTGGTTTGCTTCTGCTCGTGGCTCAGCCATCCAACCAGGTCACGTTCAAGTCTTACCTCTTCCATGGTAACCAAAGGTCCAAAAGCAATAGACTTGCAGCCGCAAGCCAAGTCTTTGACCTGAGTCCTGACTCAATAGCTCTGCCACTCTGGTCATCACACCATTTCCAGTGGCCAGTAGGGGAACCTAGGCCCTCCCTCTTCCGGTCTAGAGATCATCTAACAGATAGGCAAGAGCTCTATAGGCCCGCTGCTTCCCTCCTGGGCTTCCTCCTACCTCAGCCTATCTTCAGGCCTTTCTGACCAGCCACTTCCTGGGTTCATTGTGCACCTGCATTCCTCTCAAGCGTCACCATTCCTTCAGGGCAGTGGCTCACAGGATTCCCCGTGGAATTCTCCAACAAATACCAAGCCAAAAGTACAAACTCATTTCCAGTCTCCCTGTGCTTGAACTTCAGCCTTTCACAAGTCTCCCCCACTACTCTGCACCTCAGCTGAACACTGACACAGCAGTTCTGCCTCTCAGAAGTTTTGTGTCTATTTTGAGACCTACCAGAGGAGTTCACTCCTCTGACCTTTCTCAGTTCTCCTTTCTCTTAACATCTACCAGAGCATTCTCAGAGAACAGAAACTTCCTAGCTTCCTCTCTAGGGTCGCTCCCTACCTGAGATTTTAGTCCTTTTAAGGAATTCTGACTCCTTTCCAGGTGGATCAGCTAACTGATCTACTTAATGCCCCTCCAGGTGCCAGCAACTGAATGAATTCAGTTCTCAGGCCACTGTTAAAACTCTCATTGTTAGTGGGGGTATTACACCCCATCACAATGCACTTAGAATAAAAAAATAAGTACAGTATCTGAAATACCTCTGTGTGTTTACTCCTGTTAAATGAAAATATTTTAATGGTGACCAGTGTACGATTCTTCATCTTTATTTTTGCTTTTATTTATACTGCTGTGGCACCTAGATACCTAGTTTTGCTAGGCCTTGTAAAACACATTATCAAGATATGGTCCCTGCCCTGAAGAGTTTATGATACATTGTGGAATTTTGAAATAAAAAATATAAATTACCATGTTGGGTCAAATGAGTGGTCCATTTAGCCCACTAGCCCCTCTCCAACACTGTTTGATTTTGTCATAACCAAGTATTAAAAGTTTGATCTTCACCATATTGTGGATGCTTTTACTTACTATATCTACTTCCTGAAACATTTCCTGCTGTATTGTTTCTGACTTACCTGAGAGGAGTCTCTCTTCTCGTGTGCTTTGGAACTAGATATCCTAAGAAATAATTGTTTAAGGAACTGCTCTAAATTTTGTTCAAATGTGTTTATATTCAGTTAAAATCACTCATTACTTTATTTGGTTTTGTTTCCCCGATCTCCTTCAGCATTTCACACTAAATATCCTTTTTCCTGATTCAGAGACCTGAAGCAGAACAGCTCAGCTGCCATATTCTTAAAGATTTGGGATTTGTATCCCAAAAAATTCTATTGGACGGTTATTTTGTTATTCGATATCCACTTGTGGCATAGATCCAAAGTCTATGTTAAGTGAGTCTTGGATTAATGAGATAGATTAGATTCTTCACGCTTTCCCTAAAGATGAGAAAATATTTCAATACTATTACAATCCAAATATTTTGTACTGTTTACATGAAATCCAATATTCTGAGTGTAAAAAGTTTTACTTATGTCTACCATAAGGGCTATAAATATGAACTAAGAGCAATCAAACAATTTAATAGTAGAACAGCAATGTTGCTGATTTTCTTTTCCAGGTTTCTGAGCAGCTGACAGCAGAGGAACACAGTTTATATTTTAAAGCCCCATGGTAACTGAAAATGAGTGCTTTGTTGCTCTTGTCATTGGAGAAAGCAGCCTGGGAAACATTTGGGGCCTCACATCAATACTTTGACAACAGATTGTTAGATGGAAATTTCCAATGGTGTTACTGCTGAACTTTTCCCTTGTTCCCTAGACATGAAGTCAAGACTTTCAGTCTCCAACAGGTGAAATTTTTTACAGTATTGCCACTTTGGAGGGCACCTGGTACTTTCCTGCAATGAGAACAAATTCCTCATCTGGGATCATCCATGTGATTTTATATGATTATCGAATCAACTTCTGGGTGTTTGATCAAGCTGCAATGGCCAGCACAGGCTAGGAGGAGAGATTACATTCTGTTATACATAAAGATCATTCTAGTGTAGTTCACAAATAGCTTACTTATGACCAAAATAATGCTTTCTATCTGTATTTTATAGACTATTCCATTACGTTTAGCATTTGTCACTAAGGGTTCTAAATTCTGACCACACCCACACCCTCTCTCTCTCTCTCTCACTGGAAAGAGAATATATTTGAAAATGAGTTTATGCTCCATTTGCATGGTAAACTAAAAAAATAGTCAGCAAAGGTGACACTACTGACAAAGTTTTTTCCCTTATAATGGTAAAAAGAATGTATGATCTCAGAATAAGAATAGCTGATCTGTGAAAGGAAAAAACAAAATGGTAGGCACCGACAATGACAAAACAGCTTTCATAGAAAACAAAGAAGTTATTTCATCACCACAAAGTCAATCATAAATTCCTCTGTCATGTTCTCTGTGCTTAAGGGAGTGGAGTGATAGTTGTTATGGTGATTTGACTACACATTTTGAGATGCACCCTACCTCTTTTCTAGTCTACCAGCATACAAGATATAAAGAATGTTAGTTTATGCACAACTTGCAGTAACTACAATGAAAGCAAAAGGAAACAGTGCACATTGTAATTTAATTTCCAAGAGATTTTCAAAATTTTATGTAAGAAGTTTACTGTCAGAGGTATATGCTGCACAAACTAATGCCATGTCATTTCGCCACAAGTAGAAAGTCTCCTGCTCCACTATCAGCTATCACTATGCTGTCAGGCGAGGTGAGGAGCAATATCTTACACAGAAAGTTGGTTTGATGTTCCAACTCCATGTAATGGATGGTTTATTATAGGGAAAGTGGTAGTGTCCCCTATAATTAACTTGCATAACATTCTTCATTATAAAAAATAAATCTTGCAGCCTTCTGTGCAGTGGTCCAGCACCTCCATGGCTTGCAGCAGGTCTTTGAAATGTGTTTGCTGGTTTGTTTATTTTTGCCTAATTAGATCCCTGGCTTCCTCAGAAGCAGCCTCCTCAGTGGCATCTCTTGTCAGCTTTGCTACCATTAGCAGCATTGTAAACTGGACAGATGAAGAGCCCCCTCTGTAGGTATAATTTGCTTTTCTCCTCAACTCCGTCATTGTTCACCTCTCCAATGGCTCAGCAGTGGAGACCATGGAGACTGTAAAGGAAAGACTGCCTTAGCACCTCCATGCCTCAGGAGCCCCCTTCTGTCACTGCATTGTAGCAGGAGGCAGACACTGGACAAGGGGGGAAAGTGTTTCTGAAACTTCCCTTGACTACTACTATGAGATTAATTCTTCCTTTCTGATCAGGGGCTCAAGATCAGAAAGACTGACAGCATCTAGCTCAAGATCAGTACCTTGCCCATCCTCCCAGGTCATCATGGTGTTTCAGCCTAAGTCACCCACTGAATTGCCTTATTTGTGGGTTTTATTTTTTAAATTTATTTACAGATGCATTACAATTGTTTTGTGATTTTTTTTTTTTTTTTTAAGTTCTGACTAGGGCTGGAACTTCCCCTCTTAACTCCTTAAGAGAGCTGACCACTGGACATGCAGAGCTGAGCACCTGCATCTCCACAACTAACTCTCCCCCTGCCTTCTCAGGCCCTTCTTTGTCTTTTTGAAATAGAAGCTGAGAGCCGGAAGAGAGGAAATGTAAACTCTGGAGTGCTGAAAGGAGTCAGTCTTTCAGACACCTTCTGCAAGCAGCAGCTTTGAAAAGAAAAACTGCTCAGTCTCAGCAGCTTTCCCTTTTATGTCTGCACTGACACAAGTTCACTTCACTCCCATTCCAACCCCACCTGCAGTGGACCTGATTCTGATACATTTAATAGTTTCCTGTGTAGTTAAAGTACCACCTTAAAGTGAACTATTCTTTAAATGCTAGGTAAAGGACAAGTTGACCTTTATCAGAGAAGTTGTGATGCTTCTAAGGTTACCTGATGTCACAGTCTGTATTTCAGGTAATAGCATGTATTTTACTTAATTTATAACTAATTTTATTATCCTGCAACAACATACACCTACTGTAGTCTTCTTGATAGTTACTGGAAGAGTACCTGAATAATTAAGCTATTAACTGCATGGAAATTTAAGAAGCACATCAAGCACTCTGTTCCAAGTTATACATAGTATTTATAATCGGTTACAATGATACTGGCAGGAGGATATGTTGACTCGGGAAATTAATAATGAGCCATGAAGACTTTTACAGCTAGGTTGCCAGTTCAAATCCAGCTAAGCTTGATAATATCTTAAATTTGTGATGACTATTCGATGGAAAAAGTTTGGGAAATAAGCAAGTTTCAGAGTTGGTCAAAAGTGATTATCTGCCACTGAAATTTTCTCATGTTTTCATTTAAAGCTGAAAATTGAAGGTTACTTACCAGTGACCAGGTGTTCTCCAAGATGCACTCTTCATATTCCCACTCATCGAGTGCTCTGATTGGGGTAGCCTGAAGCAGTAGCATTCCAGCTAGCAGTAGCCATTGAATCGCTCACACACCTCCTTTGCCCTCCCTTGGTGAATGTCAAACATTCTAGGGTCAGAGCAGTGATGATATCCAACCGGTTCTTAAAATTTAAAAAAATGCAGCGAACCGGTTCTTAGCACCGGGAGATTCAATGTAAAGGCGGAGCAGCGAACCGGTTGTTAGCGGCGGGAGAGTCAATTTCCCAGTGGAGAGTGTCTCTAGTGATTCTCCCTGCCGCTGAAATTGACCAGGGAGAGTCAATTTCCCTAGCGATTCTCCCTGCTGCCGAAATTGACCAGGGAGAGTCAATTTCACTGCCGAGAGTGCCTGCCACCGAAATTGACCAGGGGGAGTCAATTTCACTGCGGAAGGTACTCTGAAGTGCTGGCTGCTGGGTTGTTGGGGTGCACTGTGTTGGGTGCTGTGTGCATGATGTTTAAGAACCTATTCAGAATAGGTTCTTAAATATCACCTGCCTTTATAGAACTGGTTATTGGGAATTTGGGATACCATCACTGGGTCAGAGTATAAAAGGGGTATGGCGATCCAGCTGCCTCAATTCCTTCCCCTGCAACCAAGTCCTTTAGGAAATAGGACTTTGAGGAAGTGGGGAAAGTCAATATGCCTTGATTTATTTTATCACTCTCAATGAAGGAAAATGGGGAAAACACATAAGTGCATTAGAAACACAAAGACTCAACATCAGATGTGTTTTTAATGCACTGATCCTGGGGGTTAATGTACGTGTCTTTGAAAGACAAAGTAGTAGCACACCTCTTCAGTTTATGGGGGAATCTGATAATATATCTCTCTGTATCCAGCAACAGGAAATGTCAAACTTTGGCTTTCAAAGACCAGTTGTGCATCTGAAAGGTCTACCTGCTCAAATGAGATGCTATACCTGGTTTGATCATCAACAGATCCGATCAATGAACCTATACCTTGACAATCTGTTGCAGTTGGTGCTAGTATTGGTTACTTCCTATATCATTTCCTCATGAGATCAGTTTGTTAGCTCTTGCTTTCAGATTCTGATCCAACATGATAGGTTTAAAAAAAAAAAAAGTCTCTTGATTCGACTATGAGAATCTGTAACCAGAATGGATTCCCTCAAGAGTTCTGATTGGATGAGTCTTTGGGTAGATTAGCTCTTTGTAAAGAGGCTGACACCATCGAGGACTGTGTGCTGATGCTTCCCGTAACAGCTGAGTCCTTTCTAGTGGGACTGGCTCTGGAAACAGAGTCTGACACCCCAATAGTTTTCCTCTTCACATCTTGTCACTACTGGATGGTTTAATACTGGATATTCAGGACAAAGGTTTGTCCTTCTTCTTAGCACACGCACTCAGAAATGCTGGTCTGTAAGACCTGCTCAAACCGTGTCCTCTCTCGGTTCTGGATTGTTTTGCTGACAGTAATTCTTGTATGAAAATTGCCTGAGGTCTGTTCTGTCTCTCTCTTCGGTCACGTTGTAAAAGTCGAGCCAACTGAGCATTTCAAGGGTGAGTATTCCTCTCCCAAGCATGCCAGGCACCTACCATGTGCATCAGACGCCAGGAATCCCACAGGACATGATACATATCTCTTGAAACCAGGTTTTTATTCTTTGATTTATTCTTTTGTTTTGCCATCTCAAGTTCAACTATTTACTTAAAGAAATACTATTATAATACAGAACTAGCTAACAAAGTACAGATCCAGGAATAGTCTGGTGCATCTCCTGAACCGTTCAGCTTGTCCTGGTTGGAAAAAGCTGAGAGCACCCTTTTATATTCTCACCCTTTTGACTTTCACCAAGGGGAGGAGCAAGGGAGATGCATGAGGGCGAGGGAGGTCATGTCTACCATTCAGGCTGCACCAGTCAGAGCACCCCATGAGTGGGACTATGTAGAGGACATTCTACAAAAAATATTGGGTTTTTATTTTGCAAAAATTTCCATTTAGAAAAACATTTCAAAGGAAGATATTCAACCAGCTCCACTACTTACCACTGATTAGGTGTGTCACCACAAAACCACCACCATAACTACAGGACATAACAGATCAGCCCAATTCTTAGGTGTAAACTTATTTTATCTACTGCACTAAGAAAAAAATTAGAAGGCTAGGTTTGCCAAGATGACAGAATTGTTTGCTGCTGCATATATCTAATTTTAATCATTCTGTTTATCATCTTGTTTTTATTACAAGAAGAATGAAATAAAAATAGGTAGGCTGCAGCAGAGTTTGAGCATGCTATAGTTTTGCACACTCAGTTCAGTGTCCTCAAGAAATCAGAGACAGAAAACTCAGGTGGCCAGTTTCCTGAGTTCCTAAACTGAGCCAGGTGTCAAGTTGTTATTTACAGTAATGGGATAGTATTTATCCTCAAAAGGATGGGGGAAAGGGGATAGATTCAAATTCTTCATGACCAGAACCACAGACTTGCAGCTCATCAGGCAGTAATAGTGCGACAGATAACAATGAAGCTTTCAATAGTTGCTTACTCTCCAAACAAGCTAAAATCTTCTTTGCAACAGATATTTTAAGCAGAGATAGGCTGAACTGGGCTTAATAAAACGGTGAATGAAATGATCCCTATATATATTAGGGATGTTGTGAGGTTTAATTAAATGCACATAGACTGCTTTGAAAATTTGAGATGACACACCTTATAGAAGAGTAAAGTATTATTACTACTTTTAGATGTGGTACTGCTAAGTATGTATTTAGCTGTAAATCAAATACTAATTGCATTTCTATGTATTCACAGTTTAAATGAAAATATACTTTATTTTAAAGAATTCAGGAAAAGTATATGGAAAATTATTATTTATTGAGACCATTAATTAGGTTGAACTTCAGATATTTCAGAAGTTCTGTTTAGAAACTTAGGCTTGGGTTTTTAAAGGGTATCTTAAATGCATATATAGGAATCTAAAGAAGTGACCTGATTTTCACAGGCACCAAACACCCACAATTCTCTTTGAACTGCTGTGTGCAAGGGTTGTAGGACTGGTAACTTTATCCTTAAAGCAGTAAGTTTATTTATCTCCAGCATCTCTGACTTCCTCCACCAACAGTATCCCCATCTCCTACTGTAAGCTCTCCATAAAAATCACTCACCTCTCTGGTCCCCAGAGATACCTGGATATATTCCTCTCATTGAATAGGGATGATATTCATTCAGGTTTTCCATAGGCTTTGGATTGAACTCATAGTGAACATTTAGGAGGGGACAAAGAAGGAATGTGGAGGAAATATTAAAGCAAGAACAATTGACTTGCTAATTAAGTGTGTAGCACTCAACATTGTAATAGGTGTAAAGTTTGGGGGAAAAGGAATTTAGGTAACTTCTGTAATTTTCATAAGAGTTCTTAATTTGAGAAGACCCATTGGTTTAGTTATTAGTGATGGGAGGACTGCATTCTTTTTACCTGATTGCAAACAGTAACTATCTGCAACTAAATATACTAGGTTTTATGTAGAGATAGGTCAAAACTGGAACCTTTTATCTGAACATCTACTGCAAATTTGGTGATTCCTATAATGCTGAACTTGGAATCAAACTATTGCTGATTAGTGTTCTGCAAAACCAAAGCCCAGGGTCATTAGTTCAGCTACATTCTGTGTTTAATTAAACAAGCAGTAGAAAAAAATAGAAATGTTTTGCATGTGATGAGTTAATTTGATGTTATTAATAAAGTTGTGTGCCTTACAAGGTTTCATTGGTCATTTTTTGCCTCAGCAGCAAAGAAACTCTTAGCCATTTCAGCTACAAGGACAACTGACCAGGTTATAGGCTTCATTATAAACACCCTCACAGTGACACTGTATTAGAATAGAAGACCAATTAATTCTGAAGTGTTTATACCAAGCAATGCCTTTAAATGACCAGCAATTACATGGGTGACAAAATAAGATTGTTAGTGATTTGCATAATCTGAATATATAGCTTGACCATTTTAATCACCTTTCCAGATATCAATTTAGGTGGCACTTGACTTGCAAGGATGCCATGTCCCTTGGGAATTTGCCGTGATGATGTGTGTGCAACACATATGATGACTGAGGCTTTAAATGTTTACCATGAGCATGAGAATTCACCACACTGGGGAAGTGGAAATTGTATGAGGGCCTAATAAAATTGAAATGTTTAGAAGCACCATGGCTATCAGTGAATTAACTTAATATTCCACTGATGGAGGATTTTAGGTATTTTATAGGCATTTGTAGGCAATATAATACATTTGCTTTCTGATTTATTCCAAAATATGGTAGTAAATAAGATTCTGTTAGAGTGCTGAATAAATGTGCTGAACACAGCTTTAATTCTGCTATTTGTTATTGATGACAATCATCAAAAGTCTTTTAAACATATTGGCTAATGTAAATAGAACTTTGCATACTTAAGACACACTCCTTGCACCAAAAAAGACACCCAAATAATGATTGCTATAAGGCTTCCCAACTACAAAATTAATAGCTGGTCAATTTCAGATTTTTCAATGGAAATATAGAGAAACTAGTAATTTTCTTACTAAGTTATGACTTATTTCTCTAGTTTTTCCATCACGACTGCTCCTCCTCAGCACAAGAAGCAAATCTGAAATGGTCAGCTGTCAAAACACTTTGCAACAGTATCAAAGATTTGTTGCATAAGACAGTGATGAAACCTACAAACATCTTTCTGGTACACATGGTTAGTACTGGGCACTCTGCACTTAAGGAAGCATTTCTACTGAATATGGGGTGGAGCTGTGGTTAAAATTTGCCAACATTACCTAGCAGGAATTTGGACTGTCCAGTTGCCAAGCATGGAAATAATTCTCAATTTAGAGATTATTCAAAAATTGTCAGAAAGTGATACCAATCTTAGTTTACATTGCAAAAGGAGTACACTATTATTATGGCATCATGCTGGAACAAAACATCAACTCTGTATAAATATTTGAATAAACAGACAAAATGTGTGACTCAAAGCTTGTGAGATGGAATTGTAAAAAACTAACTGAAGAAAGGTTGACCTATTTCCTTAGATCAAAAGCTGTAGTTTAAGTCTACTGAAGGCCTCAGCATGTTCCTGCATATAAACATTTATAGGAGTACACAATATATTGGACACAGATGAAATGGTATCACATTATTAGACTGATGGATGTTAGAAATGCCATTGTGTGAAAGGACACTTAATTGCAAATGTTGCAATATGATCTTTTTGATAAAGCAAACCAAAGGCAATTTATTTTGATGTAGGGAGGTTTTAGTAATTATTTACTTTGCTTGGTTTTTATCTGCTGCATAACACGGAACTCTTCAATCTTGGCCATATAATCCTATTAAAAACGTTAACTAGTCTTGGATTATTAGAAAAATTACTTTATGATAGCTAAAGGATAGCTCTATCAAAATATCTTTAATTCTTAATATTATTAAAGCAATATGGTTGTGAAATAATGGCATTTTCTGGCTGCTCCTGCAATGCAGAACCACCACAGAAGTCATCACATTGTAATGGGTGGGAACCCTGGAATCATGGCTCCCGAATGAAAAAAAAATGTAGAAAATACATAAGACAAGCAAAAGGATACAATGAGAAATCCATGGCTAGTAGAATTAAGCATAAGAAGAAGTTTTTAAAATATATAAGGAACAAAAATAATCCTGATAATGGTATTGGTCCAACACTAGATGGAAATGGTACAATTATTGAAAAAAATGCAGAAGTATTCAATAAACATTTGCTCTGTATTTGGGGAAACAGATGATATAGTCTCATAATACGGTGATAACACTCTTTCCATTAAATTGATATCTCTGGAGGATGTTAAACAAAAGCTACTAAAGTCAGACATTTCAAAATCAGCAGGTCTAGATTATTTGCATCCAAGAGATTTAAAAGAGCTGGCTGAGGAACTCGCTGTAACATTAATGTAGATTTTCAATATGTTTTGGACCACTGGGGAAGTTCAAGACGACTGGAAGAAAGCTTATGTTGTGCCAATTTTTAAAATGGGATGACTTGGGTAATTATAAGCCTGTCAATCATCAATCCCAGGCAAGATAATGGAGTGACTGATACAGGACTCGATTAATAAAGAATTAAATGAGGCTAATGTAATAATGAAAATCAACATGGGTTTATGGAAAATTGATCCTATGAAACTAACTTGATATTTTTTTCTGATAAGATTACAAATTTAGTTGAAAATAATAGTGTTGATGTAATATGCTTATACTTCTGTAATATATATGACTTGGTAGTGCATGACACTTTGATTACAAACCAGAACAATATAAAATTAACATAGCGCATATTAAATGGATTATAAACTGGCTAACTGGTAGGTCTCAAACGTAATTGTAAACATTACATCATCAACCTGGTGTGTTTCCTTTGCCGTCCCACAGGACGGTTCTTGGCCCTATGATATTTAACATATTTATCAGTGACCTGGAAAAAAATCATAAAATCATCACCGATAAAGTTGGCAGATGAAACAAGAATTGGTGGACAGGTAAATAATGAAGAAGACGGGTCACTGGATCATTTGGTAGACTGGGTTCAAGTAAACAGGATACATTTTAATATGGTCAAATGTAAATGTATATATCTATGACCAAATAAACATAGACCATACTTACAGAATGAGGGACAGTATCCTGGGAAGCAGTGACTCTGAAAAAGTTTTGAGGGTCTTGGTGTATAATCAGCTGTCCATGAGCTTCCAGTGTGATGTTGTGTCCAGTGGAGCTAACACAATCCTGGGATGCATAAACGGGTATCTCAAGTAGTCGTAGAGAGGTTATTTTACCCCTCTATTTGGCACTGGTGTGATTGGAATATTGTGCCCAGTTCTGGTGCCCACAATTCAAGAAGGATATTGATAAATTGGAGAGGGTTCAGAGAAGAGCCATAAGAATGATTAAAGGATCAGAAAACATGCCTTATAGTGACTGATTGAAAGTTCAATCTGTTTATCTTAAAGACAGGGTTAGGGAAGACTTGATTAGTTTATAAGTATCTACATGGAGAACAAATAATTAATAATAGGCTCTTCAAACCAGCAGACGAAGGTATAAGATGATCCACTGGCTGGAAGTTGAAGCTAATTCAAGTCACAGTGGAATAAGGTGTAAAGTTTTAACAGTGAGAGTAATTAATCATTGGAACATTTTACTAAGGGGCATGGTGGATTCTCCATTGCTGACCATTTTTAAAACAAAAATTGGATGTTTTTCCAAAAGATATGCTCTAGGAATTATTTTGGGAAGGTTATACTGTTTGTACTATAAAGAAGATCAGACTGAAAACTCTGTAAATTCCTTTCCATAAGTCAGACAGGGCTACTCCTTTACACTCATCTTAACTGTAAGTGAGCCTTCTGCCTTTGGAATTACTTCTGTGTGAAACCTAAATATAAGCTAACAGCTTGCTGCTCTCATTATAAGGATCCAGCAGTGAGCATTAGATATGCCAACTAGAGAAAAGCTGTTCAGCGTTTACATGGGCATTTATTACACGTTCCTAACATTAATCTGGCAATGGATGTTTTGTCTGTTATAGAAATGGCATACCTCTGATGCTGTTCGTTAGGGTTTCTTCACCATCAAATTATTGGCTGTGTCTATTCTGACACTGCTTCCACAAAAGCAAAGTAAATGCTAAGAATTATTCATTTCTGAGACAACTACTGTGACCTATAACCTTGTGACTAATTTAAATGATGTGGGAAACAATTACTCTTGAGCTTCAGATTTTGTCTACAGTTATACATTTATATACATTTCAGAAGCTTATAAAAAGTGGTTTCTTGGTCTGTGGCTTGTCAAAGTCAACTGAGAAACATAATACTTCAAGCAATCTACCTTCTTATATCCTGAGAGGATCCTCTGAAATCCTTGAGCATCACTTTAGAGAAGCCTAAAATGCCACAAAAAAGATCATTGCAGCCT
This sequence comes from Mesoclemmys tuberculata, assembly GCA_007922155.1. NCBI lineage: Eukaryota > Metazoa > Chordata > Testudines > Chelidae > Mesoclemmys > Mesoclemmys tuberculata. The sequence continues at coordinate 23,045,224 of ML675609.1, read as the reverse complement.
TTACACTTGGTCTTTGGAGTTGTGTTTAATAAAAATTGGTAGTACACACTATCCTAAGCCTTAGAATTTTAATTCAAGCTGCTTGTAATCACTTGGGACAAAATATATACCATGGTAATTTAATTAATTTGGGTGATGATGGTCATACATAAGCTCTAATGATTTCTAAATGCCAAAATATATGAAAATGATAATGAGGAGTTAGTAGAGAGAAGACTTGGATTAACATGCAAAATACTGAAAGAAAAGAAAGTTAACCAATAAATCATATAGAAGCCCAAATGCATGTCCTTTTTATGCCATTTACTGGTATTGGAGTATCATGATAACTAATAGTGTGTACTCATGAATTTGGTTTTAGATTAAAACAAAATGAATCTGAAAGCCATCTCATTTTCATGGTTTAAATTAAGACAAAAGTCAAAGCTAAAACAGGTCTCTAAGTCACAGAAAAAGAGACGAGAATATCTCATTAGTGATGGGCTGTTTGTCTTACTATTGAATTACGCCACACTAAGAATTTATGTCATTTCAACATATTACTCTAATGCAACTCTTTTATAATGAAGGATTAAGTGCTGGAAAAGTAAAAATGATTATAGGAACACACAAAAACCTTTCATTGTCTTAGAATCCTTAAAATGCAGTTTATAACCATGATCTAAACAGATGTGTAGTCTCTATTCCTGTGTTTTATTAATATTGCCAAACACCCTTTATAACTCTGACACATATGTATGCAGTGCCTAACCTGAGAATTCAAAATATGTTAATTAACCCCTTTTTAAATATTAATAGTGAAATGTGATCCTTCTCTTATCTGGGGTTTGGAAATTTGTCATAGCCGTTTGTATACCTGACTGTAAACACTTAGACCCAAAGAACAAAAGAAATAAAGTAATAAAGTAGTTTAAACTCTGCAATCAGAGAGTATAGAGTATTTGAGAATCAGTAACAAATTGTTTGATTTTTTTTGTTAAACACGTCATGGCCTGTTATTGTCGCAAGTAAGCTATGGTCAGATAGCTCAAGTGCAAACACCAAGGCCACTGATTAACAGTCTAAGGGAGAATGCCAATTAGTCAGCATATTTCACATAATTTACTTAAACAAATAAAGGCCATTTTCTTATTTGGCCTTCACGACTCTTTTTATCATGGTATCTTCACTTACATAACAAAAACCTAAAAACATTGAACCAATAGCATTGAACAGCATACTGAACTGCTATCCATCAATAAAATTACATGTAACAAAACTATGTTCAAAGAATATTTAGAGGTTGCAAAGTCAAGAACTCAAAACCTGGGACCCAAAACTCGGATTTGCAGTTCCCCATGCAACCTTAGTTCGGCCCCTTTATGCATCCCACCCATACACTTAATGAAGCAGAGATTATGTGCGTGTGTGTGCGTGCACATGTGTGAAATCATATCATTAAAGATCACAATTCATACACACAAGCAGGCTCAATCATGGTTGCATGAGCAACAGCAAATCTAACATTCCTAATTTTTGAGTATTTGACTTTGGAACCTAAATGTTTTAACGTATTTTTTGTATATAATTCCCCAGATTGTTTTGTTATTGTCTTCTAAATGGACAAACGGATTCTAATAAGTGCAACTGTAATAACCTTTACTCTGTGTATCATCATGGAGTGTTTAAACCCTGAATCTTCAGCATTACAGCATGGACTTCTGCTCCTTGAGATTCAGGCTACATTAGCTGGGAGCATAAGTAGGTTATTATCTCAAAGTGGGAGATTGGCTGCTGGGACCATGAGTTTAAAATTGGAGTCTGTCTCAGCTCGCTCTCTCTTCATCTCCAATTCTAGGATTTAAGACACAACCTAAGGTAGAAGCTCTCTCAGCTTCTGGTGAGAAGCTGGGTGAGGGATATGATAGAGCTCCTGAGATGGGAGATGTGATGTTGGAGCCATGGGCATGGAAAAACCCTCATATGAAGAAAGCTTGAAATGAAGAACATGGGGGATTGTTTGCCAGTAGCCAGTTAAGAGGGGACATGATAAAAGTATATAAAATGATGACTGTAATAGAGAAGTTAGATCAGGAGCTTCTGTTCTCCCCCCGTTTCATAACTCAACAACAAAGGGACATTCAATGAAACCGAAAGGTAGCAACATTAAAACTGATACAAGGAAATACTTTCCCACACAAGGCATAATTAGACTGCGGAATGCACTGATATAGGATGCTGATGAGATCAAGAATTTAGCAAGATGCATGGATGGACTGGATGTGGAAATGGACAGCAGGAATAGCCAGAGTTATCACAACAAAGAACTATAGATGGGATATAAAACGTAATGCTTTTGTGCTTAAGCCAATCTCTAATAATTAGACAGGATAATGAGTCTTTCCCTGAGTGCAGATTATCCTACATCTGTTTACTGCAAGGTCTACTGCACCTTCCTCTGAAGCATCTGTTACTGGCCAGTGTGGTAGACAGGATATTGATCACAGATCTGATCAAGGATAGCATTGCCTATGTTCCTATAAAATGGCCAGCCATTATACTGTTATAGATTGTTTTCAAACTACTCTGGGAAATTCAACTTCCACTTGAATGAACAGAGACTGGTAGGAAGGACCTCAATTAGATGTCTTAATGAAGTGTTCAAAAAAGGGTTCAACTCTTGGCATGGAAATGGAACCCAGGGCCTTCTGTTTCAGAAGCACTACAACATGTTCAGGCATGATGACTTTTTCAAATGAGAATGAGATGTGTCAGGAATGGATGTCCCAAAGTCTACCGAAAAGTTCGATTTCTGGCTCTAGTGCCAACTCAATCTGTGACCACGGCAAATTAATTAGCCCAACCCTATTACTTTGTATACAACTTCCCAATACTCGTGGGCATTTAGATCCACAGTTTTTACTCCAGACAAAACTTAATTCAGTACACTTGGAGAAGCTATAGGAGCCATCTTAGAAACACTAGTGTTGTATGATTATGCTTCATTGAATAAAATATTTTGTGCATTAACCATTTTCTACAACTGTATGGAAAGTTGTACTTTTTTTTTTAAACTAATTCTTATGAAGTACTAGCAAGTATAGCTATTCTATAAAGTCAGGATTTTGTAACAGAATTTAGAGGAATTATACAGAAGTAAAAATAAGTTACCAGCATACAAACTCTGTTTCATGCTATGGGTTACAAACCCACATCTCATTATAATATTCTTCCAGCAATTGCAGTACTATATTGTATATAAAACTGCAGGTACAGCAGTATGCAAGATTTTCATCCAAAGTTCAATCAAGTTGAAGAGATAACAGACTGAAGTGTCATCTAGGAGTGAGTTCCATATATTTAATGTACCACACTTGAACACCTTCATAAGCAGGTAACAATTTTACATTCCTTACCCTCTTCAAGATCCACTGAGACCTCAAACACTCTATCAAGTCTCCGCTGTTTGAGCCAAAGGCCAGACACTCATTTGTTGTAGTTTGTCGCATCTCCAAATTGACTCAAAAGGACTATGCCAATTTACATCAGATGAAGATCAGGTCTCAAGATTTTGAAAACTGAGTAATTATTTTGGATGGATTCATTTCTGGGTGCCCAACTATCTCTAGTGCTATGAATCCACCATCTGACAATCAGGCTCCGTTAAGATGTCTTAGGCTTGGCACCCCAAACTGAGGCACAAAAAATCACCAATCAATTTTTTTTAACATTGGTCAGGATTTCTTTCATGAGTATATTACATTTTTAGCAGTAACAACTCAACGGCATTGTCAAGGCATAATCCTCTTGTCCTTTCTCAGGCAAGGCCCCCGATGAAGTCAAAGGGTGTGTTACTTTTTAAAGGACTGCCCCTCAATACACCCTTCAGTTATATGACAGCTGTCTAAATATCTCCATTCTATATCTTATTGTGCTGTGTGTTTGTAGGTCTCGCCCAATGGAAGAAATGGATTATTCGCTAATTTATAGTTTTGACTCAAGGGTGGGGGTTTTTCCTTTCTTTTTAAGCAAAAGTTTTGTATCTCTCTCTCTCTACATTGACTGAATAATTTGGAGGTATCCTGCTGCTGTTTCTCCATAATAAAACACAATATATTATTACACTGTATTTAGAAATACTCTAACTAGTAGCCTTACATCTTGGCTTTAGAACCAGGTATGCATGGGTATACTATTGGATCTCTGCAGATCTACGATCATACTGCAGTCTTCATTTTAAAGTCCTATACATCCCTTGAAAAATTCACTCATATCCTTTTCTTTAATATCTCAGGTTCCAAAAATGTCTTTTCAGAATCCAGTACAATTATAATCTTTATCTGTGCTATAATGTAGCACCAATAAAGAAATTCACAGGGATTTGATTGAGGAAAAAGAATTCAGCTTCTAATTAGTCTTCCTCAGTTCCTTTAGGGACTATGCACAGTGGCTTTGGGATCTTGCTGAACAATAAGTTAACCCTTTTTTAAACAGATAATATTAGATTATTTGAACAAATCTGTGCTCTGCTTGGCCTTCTTCCCAACCATCTCCATTTCTTACAATTTTTCATCAGAGCTTATGCTAAGGAGAAAAAGTTATGTACATTTTAGAATGCATTGGTAAACTGACAGAAGTGCAGCTACAAAAAAAGTAGTTATAAAAGGTTTATTCTACAAATACTCATTGTTGCCCAATACAGTATAGCTTCAAATACCAAAATCAGGAAGTCATTGCTATGTACTTCAAGGCATATTCATGAAGTTATATAGCAGATTTAGGAGGCTGCAATTTATTTGCAGTATATGTCTGTGGTGTGTCTGAATAAGCTTTGAATAATCCTTTTCTTGGTTTTGATCTTTCCTTGTTAGCTATAGCCACATGAAGACAGTTTAATGGAGATAATCCAATCCAGTTTGGTGTAACACTTTGGAAGGTATTATATATATAGTTATTGCTTGTGAAAGGTGCAAGATTCACATGCCTTCATATTGACATCCTTAATATCCACATATAGCAGGCATAATATGGCTTATGCTAATTTCCTTAATGCCACCTCAGCAATATGCCTCAACCTTAAACTGGTGGGATTACCTCTAGGATATTCAATTCAATCTCCAGTCTCATTCATTTTTTTGGCTTCTCTGTTGAAGCAGATGACATGGGCAGTTGTACTAGTTTTTTTTTTTTTTTTTAATATGGACACTTGTCCACTAAGTACTGGAATGAGCCTCATTTCACATAAGCCTAAAATAAGAGGCTCTAAGCCAGATTCCCTGCTGCATTCATTTTATGCTGGGTGGAGCAAAGAATTGGAGGCTGTCAAGGAGCTGGCTAGGACTCCCTGATTGTATGCCCCAGCCTTGCAACACTTAAAAATTGCTCTAAATTGCATAAATTGGCTCTGGCCCTAGGAAACATACACCATCTGCAGGCTCCAGGAACCCTTCCCACTCCAGCCAGTCTCCCTGTCTATGACATAGTTTCTGTACTACAGACTGCAGAGAGGGGGACTTAGGAACTAGCACGATTGGCTCCATATGGACTCTCCCATGCCAGGAATATCTTCAGTAAAGGTCTCAAGGGATGTTTTCATTCCCTTTGTGCCACCTGAGTGATACAAATTAACTGGACTGGGTCAGCTAGTCATCAATAAGTCTGTGTTTAAAGGATCAAAGTCACATTTTCAACCCATCATTTGACCTCCTCTATTAAAACTCTTCGAGATATGTAAGATTTTAGATGTTTGCCTTCATTTACATTTTCAAAGAGCTATTTCCTGTCCCCATCCCATGTCCCCCCTGGTGTGTAGCCTTGCTTGCCTAGTGGACCCTTTATGAGTCTCACAATGACTTTATGAGTTGCTCTGGCTGTGCTGGAAAGAAGGCAAAGTATCACAAGAAATGAGAGACACCATCATCATCACTCTCGATATAAAAAGGGCAAAAGGACTGACTGTAACAACTATCTTAGCATCATGGGAAAAAAACTTTCCTTGAGTTGTCCTGAATAGACTTCAGATCCCAGCAGGCAGATTTTATCCTGCATCACAGTGCAGCTTCTGACGCAAAAAGTCTACTATCGACATGATCATCTCACTGAGACAACTACAAGAGAAATGCAGAGAACAAAAAAAACTCCTTTATATAACCTTTATCTAACTCACAAAGGCTTTTGACCTTGTCAGTAGAAGCAAACTATTTGTGCATCTAGAAGAGATTGGAATGCATTCCCCCCCAAACTCTTAAGCACAATCGGGTCTTTCCATAAAAACATGTACAGCACAGTCCAATGCAATGGCTCAGTCTCCAAGGCTTTCAAGATTTGTAGCAGGGTCAAGCAAGGCTGTGAACTTGCCCTAACTTTGTTCAGGATCTTCTTCTCCTTGCTACTGAAACAAGCTTTCGGTTTCTCAACTGAGGAAATCTACCTGCACACAAGACCTGATGGAAAGCTGTTCATTCTAGCAAGACTCACATCTAAAACCAAGACTTGGAAGTGCCTTATCCATCATCATCTTTTTGCTGATGGTACAGCAGTGACAACCAACACAGAAGCCCATCTCCAAAACCTCATGGAGAGTTTTTCAGAAGTCTGCCAAGACTTCAGGCTTACTATAAGTCTAAAAAAGACTAACAATGTGCCAAGGAGTTGAAGAAGCACTCTCCATCAACATCAGTAATTATGAACTTGAACTGATGAATGAGTTCAGATACTTGGGCCTACTAGCACAGTCAATCTTTCACTTGAAAAGGAACTCAATATCCACATCAGAAAAGCTGTCACAACAATGTCTACACTGAGCAAGAGGTTATGGCAAAGCAACAAACTGACAGAACACACAAAGATCTGTGTGTGTCATGCATGTGTTATCAGTACTCTTTTGTATGGGAGTGAGACATGGATCTTATATTCTCATCAGGAAAAAAAGGTTCAACAGCTTTGTCTTTGTCAAAATTTTGGAATCTCCTGGAGGGATAGAGTCACCAACACTGAGGTGCTCAAGCGGGCCAATGAACCCAGTATACAAATACTCCTTAAACAGAGACACCTTCGCTGACACGGGCATGTGTGCCGAATGAATGATGGGTGCCTCTCAAAGGACATCCTTCATAGCAAATTGGCATCTGGGAAAATATCTAAAGGGTGCCCAAAATTGCATTTCAAGGATGTGTGCAAGCAAGACCTCAGAGAAATGGATATGGATAACTAGGAGTATCACTCTCAGGACCGCAGCCTTTGGAAACAGGAGCTCATTAAGGTCTCCAAAACTATGAGAGGAAGTAGTCCAGCTTAGCAGAGAAGAAAAGAGCTCACAGAAGGCAGAGCCCAAAGGGTCGAAACATCACCTTAAATGTCACAAATGCAGCAGAGATAGTTTCTCTTCAGTCACAGCTGCCATAAAATCAACTGAGTACATTTTCTACTTCTCAGGGGCACATACCACTGGTCTCTTGAGACTAAAGGATGCCAAAGAATGTCTTACTGCACTAACATTTCTGTTGCTTCTCTTCCATGTTGGGTCTTACTGTTTTACTAACTGTTGCTCCATCTTGGCATTTCTTGTGGTTTTTCTACATACTCCGTGTTATAATCTTGATCACATTTTGTTATCTACCATTGAGAGTTTTGCTTGAGCTTTATATTTATTATGCTTCAAAGTATATAACTTTGCTTTATAAGATCTAATTCTGCAATCTTTAAGCATCCAAAGTTTCCAGAGTTTCTTAATCCAATTTCTTGTTATTGTTATTCATAGCTAACTTTTTCTTAAGTTTGGTATGTACTTAAACAAAGAGATTTCTTAGGATCAGAATATTAAAAGTGATTTCTTTGTATACATATGAAAGATACAGCCTGGCAAGGAACCAGTAGAGCCATTAAAGGACTGTAGAGAAAAGTTAGTGACGGATGCTTTTGCTATTATCACAAGTACAAATTAATTCTTTGCCTTAATAGTATAAGGACCCATACTGGGGAGTGGAATTTTTTTTAATGGCAGGGGGATAGAATATTAAAACATTTTTATGATTATGTCCAAGGAAGTAATAAGCCACTTTAAACAGACAAACTCAGTATCAAAGGAAATCTTATGACCTATTTTAAATGGTTTGCTTAAATGACTTGGGATGTACCAGAAGACATAAATACAATTTCTATATTTCCCACACTTCAGAAAGATTTTTTAAAAAGCCAAGCCCTAAATGATGTAAATCTGCACAAGGGATTTCTGAATTTAAAATGAATAACTTATTTAAGCTTTGTTAAATGAAAAGAGACATCATAACCAATGGGCTAGATTTTCTGATTTTTTAAAAAAGCAATGTGAAGACGTGAATATAACTTCCTGTGTTGTATCTGGATTTTTATAAAAAGCTACACAAACCTAGCTTTAAAGAGAGTCAAGGAATGGCAAAACCTGAGATCTGATTAAAATAAAGTAAATCAGCAGCACAAAGGACAGAGATTGTGTTAGAAGCTCCATATGGAGAAAAGCACCATTTAAGGAGACGTGAGATATCACTGATAATGTCTGGTTGCCTTAGGATCTATGAAGCAGTGTATCATATCCTGCAAGTTCTGGTGCACTGTGTAAAGGGAGTCATTCACTGCAGACACTGCCTAGTTGGTCAGGCAGAGGCGTAGCAGGCTCTCCTCTCGGTCGACAGTGGCTCCAGCCCTTTGCTGGTCTGCCCCTTCAGTGACTCAACCCTCTGGTCAGGCCATGAGTTGTGTCCATTCCATCCTAACATAATGCGGATGGAACCACCAGCAAGGCAAGACCCAAAAAGATTTTCACCTGCTGCCAATCTCCAAATGTAAATGGCCATGACCATATTTTCAAACTCAGAAATCGGTGTGTGTGTTGAAATATGAATACAATTAATACAAAAGTCTGAGTTAAATGTGAGGTTAAACCTTTGGTTATTGCTCTGAATTACTTTAATCCTAAAATCTATCAATCAAAATCTGATTCTACGTCGACATACCAAAATTGTCCTTCATAAGAGATTGCTCAGTGCTGTGAAAAAGACATACTGGCAATATATGTATAATAAATTAGATTGAATTAGTTCAGTTGAATTTATGAAGAAATTCAGTGTGCGTATTATATGAACAAAATTCAAATGGATTTTTAAATTTTGCCATCACAGTATAAATTATTCATTATTTGCTGCAAAGATATAATGCAAATAGTTGCGAAATTAACAAAATGCAAATTTGGGGCCTTTCTATTATTTAGAATCCTCTATCTTAAAGGCCAAAAGAGACATATAGGAGGGAATCAGTGGGGTCCACAAGCATGAAGAACATTTTTTTTTAAATGTCCCTAAACTGTACTGGAAAAGAGGAGGTGCAACTCTCCTTCACCTAACTAGGTATTTGGCATTTCTCTAGAATTGCTCTTTACTAGTCTCCACACAAATATTACTACTCTCTACACAAAACATAGGAGTTTTCATAGAATCATAGACATGGTCCATTTTTTCATGCTGCAACAGGATTAAGGACAGGATCAGACCAGCCCTGACAGGGTTTTGTCAAACTTTTTCTTTAAAATCTCCAGTGACCAGGATTCCGCAACCTCCTTAGTTACTTACTTCAGTGCTTACCTATTCTTATAGTCAGAAAGTTTTTCATAATATCTAGCCTAAATCTTCCATGTTGCAAATTAAGCTAGTAATTTCTTATCCTACTCTGGGTAGACATGAAGAACAAGTGATCACTGGTCTATTTATAACAACCTTTTAGATATTTGAAGACTGTTACTTCCCCCCCTCAGCCTTCTCTCCTCTAGACTAAACAGGTCAAATTCTTTCAACTTTTCCTTTTAGGCTGTGTTTTCCGAATCTTATGTTCTGTACTCTGAACTCTCCAATTTGTCTACATCCTTTTTAAAGAGTGGTGACCAAAACTGGACACAGTAAGGCAGCTCACCAAAGCCAAGTGGAGCAGAACACTTACCTCCCGTCTCTTACATATGACACTCCTGTTAATACATCCCAAAATGACATTTGCCTTTTTCACAACAGTATCACAACAGCATTGTGCTGTTGATTCATTCAATGTGTGATCCACTGTAATCCTCACATCCTTTTCTGCAGTATTGCTTCCTAACCAGTTTTTCCACATTTTGTATCTGTAACATTTGATTTTTCCCTCTTAAGTGTAATGCTTTGCACTTGTCTTTATCGAATTTCATCTTTCTGATTTCAGACCAGTTCTCTAATTCATCAAGGTTATTTTGAATTCTAATCCTGTCCTCCACAGTGCTTGCACTCTTCTCCTTGTTTGGGGTTATCTGCAAATTTTATAAGCACACTGTCTACTCTATTATTCAATTTGTTAATGAAAATATTGGACCAATACACATATAATAATATGTATATATATTATATACTTATACTTGAGCCAAAGTACATATGATTATAATCATCAGAGTATCTAACTTTGGTGAAGTTACATTTTAGTAGAGAGTAATATCATTACTCCCACAAATTACCACACAGCCTCCAACTCTGATTCTGGGATGTCATCACTCTTATCTCAAAGAGCTTTTGTCGCTTCTTCAATTAACTTCTGGGTGATGCTGAAGATACATAATGACACTGTAACAGGCAGAGATATTACTTTTCCCTCTTTACTTAACATCTCATTGCTGTCACACATTGATATTATTGGCATTAAGATCACTGGCAGCATGCCTGCTACTGATGCAAAAATATCTCTGCTAAAGGCATAGGAACATCTACATAACTGCCAACTACATTTGTCCTCAGTTTCTCTAATGAGGAACATGCACATTTCCTTATTCATAAGTCATTAAAAATATTACCATATGCCTCATCTTTTGATTGCCTCATGTTAAGACTAAACCTCCCATCTTTATAAATGTCCATACATTTACATTACCAATGCTATTTACAGTCTGGAGGAGAAGAGAGAGGGGGAAGATTCCATCGCATGCATTAAGTTTAGTAAAAGTTGGTTTGCCTATGACATGTCTTTGTCTGTGAGAAGTCAATGAAACCATTCAGCAGCATTCACCAACTATACTACATTTTCTCATTTAATATTTCTTAAAAATGTAATTATATAAATAAATGTTTAGAAAATAGACTGTATTTAAACTATGGAGTGGCAGGATCCTCCCTATAGATAAGGTTGAAGCTAACTTTCCATTATAACACTGATTTTCAACACCTCTCTTCTAACTTTCATAAGCAGAAACCAATTCCTCTGAAATGTTAGTGTGTGCACGCATGCGCGCATGCGTGCACGCAAAGTTTGGGGAGTAGGAGGAAAATAAGAAAATGCATTCCATTCCATTATTCCCTTATATCCCACTCAGGTATAAATACACATACACACATCTATTATGGAGTCCCTTAAAATCTGCAAAATGTAAGTTCCTGTTGTGTAGGCCTTATATGCCAATTTGATTTAAACTTTTGGAGCTCAACAGGGAAATTCCCCCACAAAAAGCTTATTAAAGACGATTAAGGCTGAAAGTGTGCTTTCAGCTGACAACTAAAACTAATATTACTGTTTCTTTACAAAATTCTACACCTTTAATAAGTGAAACGACTAAGAAGTCTGGAAATGAACAGTTAAGGTATTCAGCAAATTCCTCATTTTCATATAATCCCTCCATTACCCATTACCATAGCATCCAATTGACACATGACATTCAATCCGAATTTGGCCTGTTAAAATTTGCCAAAATGGAAGCAAAGATGAAAATAATTTATAAAATCCCATTTCATATTTGAACATTCCATTTCCAGTCTACTATAATGCCACACTACCCTCAAACAAGTCCTAAATATCTGAGTTGCTACATAATATAGTTGGTATCCTTAAAATTCAAGGCCTATCAACATTCGAATAAACCTACACCACTATATAATCAACATTTTATAACACCAACCAGATTAATCATTCCAATTCTATTAATAAAAGAATTTTTTACTTCACCAAAACATAGTGCTATGAGCAAATTTATAGAGCTCTGACATAACAATATACGCTGATACTATAATTCTTTCAAAATCCTTACTATGTATTTAATAAACAATACATAAAATCAACAGGATATATCCAACAGCATAATTCCATTACAGAGAAAAACAAGGGGGAAAGGTTGAGTGGGATATTTATGACAGGTGGAGTGATAAAGGATTTTATGGCAGTGTGGAATTAGCTGGGTTATTTAACACATTGTTTCTAGTCATTTAAAGATCTGCGGAGGGCACAGTTGCTGGATTTTTAAGTACAGTATTTTTGTAAGGCAATTATCTGAGTGTGTTTCCTGGACCCCACTCAAAAACACCTTTAACTGTAACTCTCTTAACCGAGTTTCTTTTTTGGGATTTACTCCAACTAATATTTTCAGTTTGATAAACACAAGTCTGATTTCCTAAGTAGTTTCTCCATTTAACTTCATACATTTCACTGATTTGTCAGTGAGGTATGACCATGTGAAGAAAAATAAATAAATAAAACTATTCATTGCTATATGCCATCAAACCAGGGAATAAAGCAAGGATAAGAAATTATTACCACTTGTTGTATAGATGTGGACAGAGCCTAAAAAAAGAAAACTTTAATGCCAATCTTACATACTTTAAATGTACCATAGAATCACAGTTTTATTCTATTATTTGTCCGCTAACTTAAAGCAATTGGCATTAACATTACATCATAGTTAATATTTAATAACTTCAAATAAAATTAGTAAGTCATTCTCATAAAAATATAAGTGGCTTTTGGTGTGATCTAAGAGCTCAGAAGCTAAACAGGGTTGGGCCTGGGTCAATACTTGCATAGGAGACAACCAAGAAAACTGCTGTAAAAAGTTATCTTCCCAATTCACTTGATGGCTGTCTTTCCATTAAGATAGTCCTGAGCAAATTTCCCACTAGTGTGTCAGTGGAAAACTTTGTGCTTCTGGGAGGAGAGATAAAATGGTGTTCCTGCTCCTTTGTTGCCATTAAAGATCACGCACATCATTCCTAGTCATAGGGATGTTAAATCTAATGTCCTGGTCAAGTTCAAACTGGGTATGAATTTTCCCTCTAGGAACAACTGAGAAGGTTGCTTTTACCTCTTTTCCAGGATTATACTGAACGTTGTTTTGGGTTATTAAACAGAAGGTTGATGGCAGCTTTTTTGTGGTACTGTACGCAAAACAGTACTTTTGTATATATTAGCCTTTGTAAAGTGCATTGGGGTTCTTCTGGAAGAAGTTATATATGTAGATGTATTTTCTATGTTGCTCATAACTGTGACATGTAAGCACTTCCCAAACATATTAAATCTGTCTAGCAAAGTATCTAGTTGTGTTCATGGAGTCTTCTGCTCTTCTCCCCTGTACAGTTACAGGAAAGTCTGCAATAGTATGCACTGTATCTAATTCCATCTAACATTTGTCTAGTGATGGTGGGACAGCCTTATGAAAGAACATCTTGTAAGCATTGCCCTAAATGTAGTTAGCTCTGCATTATTCTGATTTCCTCTGTGAGCTCACTGCACAGCCAAATCCCTTCTACCAACAATGCCTTGTTTCCAGCATTCATGCACATTTTCTTGATCTTTCTGAGCTGCATTGTCCAAGCAGAGTACTGCTGGCTCACAGACAGAGATGTAGTCACCAAGATTGCTGGGTCCTTACTAGGGCTTTGTACTTGCAACTGAAAACTGGAGACAAAGGAGGAATTTGAGCACAGGAGTAGTATGGTTATGGTATAGCGCCATAGAGGCTTGCAGGCTGTCTTTTGCACAAATCAGAAGCCCTTCATAGTTTCCAGCAATCCAAAATATTATAAATGGCTGCATATTATGCTATAAACTAAAAAAAAAACAAACAAACAAAAAAAAACCACCCCTCTGTGCCCCCCCCCCCAAAAAAACAAAACAAAAACAAAAAACCTCCATTTCCAGCAAATCATTCAATAACAGCAGGAACAGGGTAAGTGGCTTGACTTTAAAAGAGCACTCAGCAGTTGCCAAGTTAATGGAAACTGCTGGATGCCCAGCACTGCTGAAAATTAAGAAGGTAGATTCAGAAAGGCACATGAGCATTGCAACACAGAATTGCAATGGCTACCACAAGCTGTGTCTACACTGGCTCACTTGCTCAAGTGCAGGCTGTGGACATGCTCATGCATATTCACCACATCAGGCAGAATGTCCACATGATGCTGTACTGAACACAGGTACAACACTAGTTGTGGGTAGGCAGGTGGGGGGAGCAGAACCCAGTCACACCCTCCTCTACCCTGGTCCCAGACCAGGACCCTAATGGTGGTGGAGTGGTCCACCACTGGGTTAGCAGGGCTCTGGCCAAAAAGCGCCAACCGGTGTTCAAACAGAAGCAGTGCTGGACTATAGTCGGCTATCCCTAGGCTATTTTTTACCCGCCCCTCAGGGTGTACCTGTATCCAGGGGTCATGATCTGACTCCCCAGGGTAAGTCGCCAATGGGAGTCCCAGTAGCTCCTCAGCATCTGGTTGTCTGGAAGCTCAGATTGGTTGACCGAGTCCTCAGTGCAGCAGCCAGAGTCCTCTCCAGGTTCCCATTCTAGCAGCAGGGAAGACACGTCCTTCTTCGCTGGCAGCTCTCTCCCAACTGAGCTGGAGTGCAGCCCAACCTTTTTACTTCCTGTCCCATCCTTCTGCTTCTGGTGTGGTGGGTGTGGACTTCCCAGCTCAGCCCACCAGGGGATGGGAGCCCTTCCTTGTCAGTCTTGGAGGTAGGCCCCCTCCTTGCAACACAGGGGCAATATTACCAGTTTGCAATGTCTTCTTTAAAGTCTGGCCAACATTTACAGAACATTGCAGTTTTCAAGATACCAGATGAAGAAAAGAGATGCTTTTCCAGTCCTGTGGAAATCCAGCAATCTATACCAGAGAGAAATTTCTGCTAATGATCACCCCACTACGTATTGCTGAATAGAGGGATTTGGTCAGCAATTAAAGTGGACCAAGCTGTTGAACCACAAGACCTAGCTGAAATTTCTGCAACATCAGAAATTTGCTGAAATGTGCTTAAAGGATTAATAGGCAATTCAACTAGAAATTGACTATATTCTCAGCTGCCATCTGGAGTTTCTGTGCAAAGGGAGATGCAATGCACAAATGCCACCCATTGCACCATTCCAACATCAGCAGAAAATCCCTTCCCATGCCTGCCTAACAACGGTGAAATGGAGAGGAAAGAAAAGACACACCTCATCTTTATTTGATTCCCTGAAGTTTCAGATTAGCACCACAAACTCCTCCCTTCCCTACAGCAAAGGGATACCACACTGTGTTTATCCAATGTAACAGAGTGGGGGGGAGAGGGAACGGATGTACTCCGCCCTCATGGGTCTTGCGCTCTTCCAGCCCGGCCGGTGGTGCAGCTGGGGGAAGGTGAGCCAGAGGGTTGGGGAGGGGACGGGGCCTGCCCTGCCCCTGAGTACTGCTACCTTCCCTTGGGGTAGTCCGTGGTCTACTCCCCGCTTCCCCAGCTGGGTGCTCTGCCTCTGGTGCTGTGGCAGCAACTGTGGAAGCTCAAGCTTCTGTAGATTGCAGGCTGCAGGCTTTAGGCTGCAGACTGCCAGCTCCAAACCGCCAACTCCAAGCTGCAGGCTTTCTGACTGCAAACTCCGAACTGTCAACTGTAAACTCCAAACTATCAACTCCAACCTCTGCACTCCAAATTCCACACCTCCTCACTCCAAACTCCTCACTCCACAAGTGCCTGCCTGAACTGGAGGCTTTTAACAGCTGGGGCAATCTCCTTGATAGGCCCCAGGTGGCCTAATTACCTCAAAGCAGCCCCAGCTGGATCACCTGGGGAATAAAGCTTTGCTGAGCCTGGGGCTAACGTACATGCCTTCTAGCACCCTTGCATAGCCGTCTGGTTTGGCCCTGTCACACCAAACAACAGACCAGACCCTTCTACCACCCCTTATTTCCCCTGGCTTGTGCAGTATGATTCAGTACAGGGAGAGGCCAGACAACAGGGACAAGGATGGTAAAAACTGTGTCATCTCTCAAGGGAGAAAGGACTGCTGTGACTAACTTTTCCTTGGGCAATCAAACTGTTCTACAACTGTTCCATTCCTCTTCCTGGACCTAACTCCCCTCCAGTCCCCCATTCCATGGGGCTCCTGTTTGTAAGGAAATTATCAAATGGGGGGGAGAAGCACTGAAACCATATAATCTTCCAAAGAACAAAGACAGCTCTTATTAATTTTGCACAACCAACCGTAAGTTTTCTACTACTGTTCCAACACCAACCAAGACCTTTTTAAACCACCTTCTCCCTGTCCCCCTGGTCCACATGGACCCAGGACATCGCTTGCTGCATGATGACTGAGAAATGCACAAACATGGGGACGTAATTATTTTGTATTAATAATTTGTTTTTAAAACATAGCTTCAGTCCAGTGCATAATAGCGGTTCACTGAAAATCAATAAAATCATCGATTTATAACCATGTCTTGCATGAGGACCTTTCAAGGTAAAGTGGAGCAAGGGTTGGATGGAGGGGAAAAGTTGCAGGAGGCTGGTAATGAGAATGGGTGTGACAATGCAGTGGCTTCAACACCACAGTTCAAAGATGTAGCAATGCCTATCATATTATACAAGAAATGAAGGAAAAGGCAGTGTACAGTACTTTAAACACCCTACATCACAAAAATCAGGAATTTAGCACCAGAGCAAGAGGGGAAAGTGGCAGGAAGGAGGAGGGTCCATTATAACTTAATGACCTCACATTCTGGATTCTGTTGTGGTTCAGGCTCCGCCATGGTTTTGTCACAGGAAAGGGGCTTCCTTAACTGGCTCCTCTAGGCAGATGTCCAGAATCACATGCTCCCTGTCCTCCAGAGTAGCTTCCATGGTCCCTGTTTCCTCCTCGGCCTGGAACTCATCAGCATCCCATCAGACAACAAGGCTGATGGGACTGAGGAGGGGATCGCAAGTCACTTCATGCTCTTTATTGGGAGCCCTTGATAGCACAAAGATAAGCTCCTCCTAAAAGGGTCATATATGACACACCTTCTGGAATGACTGTTGCAGTCTTTTTCCCTCTGTACAGAAGCCTCAAGTAGATGATGCATTCCCAGCACTGGGTCAGAGTCCCTGCTCCGATAACTAATTATTTACCCAAAATGGAACAGCTTCAACAGTAGACCCAGGCAACTTATTTAGGTCCTTAAATAGGCTTCTAAATATTAAACTTGGCCTTGTAACTTAGCTAAAAGATTTTTTCTGCCTTTAACTTCTATCACATCTGCTCTATGGTGTAACCACTCTACAGCTTCACAGAGTCAGGTATTTCTTTCATTTATCCTATGTAAGCAATAAGAGCTAATTCCATTTGTAAGATTAGTTCTATCAGCATCCTCTTCTATAAATTCTTTTTCCCCCTGTCAATCTTTAATATAAATCAATGTTACATGTAATTAGGATGCAAGTATTTAAAATCTTAGCATAAATATCTACCTATAGTATCAATGGGCCAAATTCTTGCCTGGGGTATTTTCACAAAACGTAACTCCTTTGATTTTTTCCCAGAGATATACTGAAAAGACTAGGCAGCCAGCTTTTGTTACCTAAAACGCCTTCAAATCCCCTCTTCTTCTGATTTGTGGCTTCTTGTAAGAAATTAGGAACATATTCAAAGTAAATGAATTATCCACAAAGGGGCCCAATCCTCAGTCAAAACTTCAATTATAAAAACAGAGCAAGATCAGACTCAACATGTCATACACTAAATGATTTTTAACTTGTACAAGGTATTTTATCATTTTTTTAGTGCCATTATCCTGCTTGTTCAAATAGAGTAGGGATGGTGCTTGGAACTGCCTGGAAAGTTATGTTGTCATTTGAAGTGGTATTTCTTATTATTATTGATTTCACATTGCTAGCAGGAGCATGATGTTTGTGCTAATACACTGGTGCTTTTCATGGATTTACTTTAACAAGCAATACTGTAAGACTCAAGGAAGTGTGCTGTGTTTTTACGCTCCCCCAGGGCAGAAAAATGAGATAATTGGTAGTGACAGTAAGAATATTAGCATTTTAGAAAGACAAAGGCACCAATACACTCAATCCATTTTAGCAGCTTTACTGAATTTTAAACCAACATCGGCAAGCCCTCATCTCAAACCCTGTTTTTATAGAATTTAAATATCCCACTATAAAAAGTCACAATTCTGAATAGAGTGTTCATCCCATTCCAATAAATACCTAACAGCAAACATGATAATTCAGCCTCTCCATAAGAGACCTAATATAAACTCATCACATAATCTATCTTAAATCTACCTTCCTGCTTTTTCACTATATCTCCAAATCATCTCCTTCCCCATCTTTTATGCAAACAAGTATACAAGAAACCCTGATGAGGTTAGGTTCTGGGCTGCAGATGTGTTCCAGCCTTTGCCCTCTCCCACAGCTGGCTGCAAAATGTTTTCTCCCTTCACTCTGGTAAATTTCAAAATAAAACAAGTAAATACATAACTCTTTGACTAAAAAATGAAAGTTTTGATTTGGAAATGTTGCAGTACCGCATGCCCCCATTCTTTTCTGTTGGCTGAACTCCATGGCCAGAGCATATGTCCCATGATGCACAATGTTGTGCTCTCTTGCTAAGCTGGTGTGTTGCATCATATAAACATTTTCTTGGTCATTGACCCAGTTGTGGTGGTATTTTCCTGCTGTATCTGGATTTTTTTTTTTGCTCATATTGACAACAAAATAAATCTCTGATCTTGCATCAGGAACTGCTGGTAAGAATCTTTATGCCTCTGTTGACCTCTATAGGCTCTATTACAATAATAGTGTATCTTAAGGTATGGCATTTTACAAGGTTGTTCTTGCAACCTGATTGTGAAGGAATGGATTAAACATGGCTACTCCTTGCCATGCACACCTGGTTGCCGTAGTTACCAAGCCACTGTTGCAAACAGACATTCACAACTCAAAGTCAGTAACTTTATCCACATTTTACCCACCCCAAAAGGTGGAATACTAAATGTATTAACAATGTCTCCTGAATATCAAATTGTGTCCAACACAGTGTAGACAACCAACATATCCCTGTTAAATCTATCATTCTCCAACATAATCACTTCTGATGAGGATTTTTGTCAAGATTCTGAGCTATGCAGCTACTCACCTGTCTCTGTGTACAAAAAGGAACTGGTAGAACTGGATGTAATTTCTATTTTTGAAAACACTGCCAGTCTTGTAAACTTAGGCCTCAAATCTGCACTGAGATCTGCTATTGTGCTATACCAAGGCAGAGTCCTATTGAAGTCAGTCATATACCTACATACTTATTTGTGTTATAAAACCATTTGGTTCTTTCTACAAAAAGAGAGACAGGTCAGATATTGGATAGGGATTTTTGTCTAGTGCTGCTGTTGGAATGCTCTGGAGCTGAATGCACTCAGCATTACATGCTATTTGATATTCAAGAGATGCAGGTAATGAATGAAATATTCTAGCTTGAGTGGGGAAGAGGAAAGAATGTGAATAAAATTGTTGACTTCAAATATAATCTCCTAATGAAAACAAAAAACAAAAAAACCCAGCTGAAATAGTGTCTTTCATGACAAGGCTGAGGTTGTCTTTGTCCTAATCTGTGCTATTTAATATTTTAATTACAAATGTGAATAAACATTTCTAAGTAACTGTCATTTCACATTTATCTCACTGGGTCAGACTCCTGAGATTCAAGTGCATTTTTGGTGAAAGTCTCGGGGAATGGCAGGCCAAGCCTGTCCAATCCTGAGCTGGCACAAAGGACCAAGACATATCACAGAACTTGTGCTCCAAAAGCAGAAGTACAGGTGACCATCCTATGAACAATACCTCCAGAAGTACCTACAGAAGCAGCTCTCCTCAGTACTACTTGCTGAAGAGAATGTGGCCCACACAGCAGTACTTGAGCGAACTGCATTCCAGTACAAGTAATGAAAGACAAGTTCTTAAAGCGCAAAAAAAAAAAAACCCCAAAAAACAAAACCTGAGCAGATGGCATTTCCATTCAGTAGCTGGTAGCCACGTCTCTCACAGAAAATAAATTTATCTGTACTTGTTTAACTAAGACATTGGCAATAGAAGCCATTTTGTAAATTCTCATTACCAGTATGTGCCTTTCAATCTGTATCTACATTTTCATAGAAGAGTCAAATAAATCTCTGGTTCCATTGTCTTGTTCTCTTTCTAGAAGAGTCAACAAATCCCATTGTCTTCTTCTCTTTTAGCAGAGTTAAGATGAGGAAGCCTAAATTATCTATAGCGGAACTTAAAGACAGTTGCTTTCTCTTACAGAGAAACTCGTACATATACGCAGTACAAGGCTTCAATTGTTTGTTTGAAATATAACATCTCTTGTTGACAATCTCTTCTGGTATCTGAAAAGTAGAAGTGTCGCTTTTGGACAAGTAACATCCTTTTATTATATGTCAGGTTTTCATAGTCAATTTGCTGAGTTTCAATATTTGCATGAAAAACATTTGTTTTTTGGTATTTGTATTCTTATGCTTTTTAAACCTCTGGGCTGGATTTCAAGTTCATTCACATTCTTGTTTGTGACTGATACCTGTATGTGTTAGCTGCTGCTGGGTTTTTTTTCTTCCTTTCATGCCACATGCCTTTCCCTGAAGGTACTGTGGGTGCACTTGAATGCTGTTTGTTCATTTATAAATCAATATTTATGGAAACTGCATTTA
>ML675609.1:23013470-23024107 GCA_007922155.1 Mesoclemmys tuberculata | reverse complement strand
ATTTCTGTTTCATTCTCCCCCATTCCCCACCTAGGAATACTAGGTGATGAGCTGGATCCCTTTGTTTGCTACATGCATCCCTGGACAGATATGAATTGACCTGCGCATGTTCGCTTAAGTCAAATTGTAGCTTTATTACTAAGGCAACCAGTTATGTACTGTTGGAAGCAGGCACACTTGCTCTTTTTTTCACTCAGGCTGCCAGTGACCTTGTAAAAATGGCATTTCATAAAAGATAACAGCCTGTAAAATTCTCATCAGTAAGGAGTGTTTAAAACAAGCCACTTTTCCACCTGTGCAAGAAGCAACACAACAAACCTATATTGGGAAGGGGGAAGGGAGGTTAATTCCTTTAATTTATCCCAACAAATGTATTCATTCCCCACAGTATCTCCCCATGTTACATTAGAAAGACTTGTGGTGAAAGCTCACATCAGTACTCTACTCCCATGCCCACTCTTCTCCCGCCCTGAGGTAGTTAGTGCAGAAATGGACTTAACAGCCTGAGAGTAGAAATGGTTGTAATTTTCTTTGCTATATATTGCTGTACCACAGCAATCATGCATGGCATATTGCTTTACAACACTTAATATGTTTCTGCACTGTTTTCTTTTTAGGGAGCAGTGTGTTGATTCTGGGGAATCTCACCCAAGCACTGAGAGAACTGAATGGATTTTGCAATATTCATGTAAAAGTTGAACAAATATCAGGCAATGCTTTGTAGTGACCTCCAATTGCGCCTTGGCATGACATTAGATTAATATCTAGTCAGAGCGAGACTAGATATTCGGGACTAGATGTTCGGGATGCGCAAGGATGCAGTAATTACAACCCATCAAGTTAATGATTCTCATGATGAAATATTAGGAAAGAATTATCAAAAAAAGACTTTGTGAGGAACAAGTAAGCGACAACCAATTCAGGTTTATGCCAGGCAGGTCAACAATGGATGCATTGTCTGCAGCCCAAGTATTGCAGAGGAAGTACAGGGAGAAACGCAAGGAATTGAATGAAGGGTTTGTGGACTTAGAGAAAGTTTATGACCAAGTTCCTACAGAATTGATATGGTAGTGCCTATGGTTGTGCAATCTTCCAGAGACACATGTTCAGACTATCATGGACATGTATGAGCGTAACACAACAGACGTGACAATCAGCTGCAGCAAGCCATTCACTGTGAGGGTAACTCTACATTAAACCCATTCCAACTTGTCATTGTAATGGGCACCTTGATGCAGGGTATAGGCTCCGTAAAGCATTCTTTTCACCAGTGATATTATGTTGTATCATGAGGACAAATAGAAACTGTAAAGGGACCTTGAACAATGGAGAGCTTCATTAGAAGAAAATGGTTTATGGCTCAGCAACCAAAGGCGCAATACACGTGATGCTTCGTTGAGCAGGACAAGCAACCAGTGAAACTAGATGGCATAGACTTAAACTCTGTGCAACAATTCATGGATCTCGGTTCAGTATTGAACTATGATAAGAATGTAGATGTTAAGAATCGCATAAAGAGCACTTGGTGCAAATGGAGGGAGTTGACAGGAATTTCCTGTGATAAGGATATGCCAAGTAAACTAAAGAGCGAAGTATATAAGATGATGATTAGACCAGCAATGTCACTTGTGTCAGAATGCTAGCCAATAAGGAAGAGAGAACAACTACATCACTCTGCCAAAAGAGAATGCTCAGGTTGTCACTGGGTGAGACAAGACCTAATAGGTTATGCAATTTAACAGTATGAGCCATGATACAGGTAGTCCATATCATGGAAAAAATGAAGAAGCATCAACTGAGATGACTTGATTATATCAGAGAGATATCAGATATTCTCTCTAACCGAGAGAACGAGATCTAGTACTTACAGGACAAAGGTTACAAGGAACACCTAAAAAAAGGTGGTTCGAAATGCTGAAGGAGGAACTATGTAGAATGTTTACATGCAGAAGCTTGGCATCAGCTTGGAACATGGACTTCAATGGAACACTTAAAGATGAAGAACAAGGGCTCCCGATCCTAATTAACAGGACGATGCAAAAGCAAACCAAAACCAAACCAAAACCAAAAAAGAAGCCAGTTCAAGAGTTTGAGCTATTTCATGAGAGTTGGGGTGAAAAACTATGGTGACACAATATTGCGTAAAGAAAGCATTCCTATTGATCTTTTGAATGAATTATTGTGATGGTTTGACCCTCTTGTTTGTTTATTACTGATTTGAGGGGGGGTGACATAGCAAGTAGGTTTAAGCCTCATTTTTACCTATATTATTAGCTCTTAATATATCAGTAGCATACCGAACAATAGAATTGTTTTTGGTCATCTCTGAGAATACCATATTGTCAGAATACTGGCTGTCACAATTGTGAATACAGCAAGGGAAAGAACAAACCTAATTCAGAGCAGCCTGGAACCTCTACCTTCCAACCAGAAACTGATATATGAGTAAAAGGAAAAGGAAAGAAAAGAAAAAAGGACGTTAATGATGCTCACAAAAAGGGGTGAGGATTTGGTAAAATACATGACCTTTATACATACAGCAGGTTGAAAAATTCTGAACTTTTAAATGAAAAGAGGGACACATTTTTCATTTACTGCAAAGCAGCCCTCTCTATGCTGTGGGAGAAGAATGGGTAGACCATAAAATACTTTGGGTTATATCATTAAATGCATGAAACTATTGACATATCAATAATTTTTTGAATAAGCCATATATTCATATCAATACTACCACCCAGTATTTTTCAAAACACAGATGAAAAACACCGGAGCACCGAACTGTCAACCCCAAGAATTCAAAAGAAATGAGTCAGGCCCCCCAAAATATCATGATACTTTAAATACATAATAAATTTGAGGTGCTTCTTATTGGCTTCTTTTATTTATTTAATTTTTTTTTTTGAGTCTTTAGATTGCGCTCAAGTCATGTTTTCAAGCTTTTCTACAACCATAACAGCTAGATTTTTGTTTTGTTTTGAAATCAAGATTCTCACATTACTACATGACTCCAGGAGCTGAGACTTCAAGAAAAGACATCATATATCTTAAGAGTTGCACTGAAGTCATGATACTTGGCACCACCATCAACAAGAAAATTGCTAGTTTGTTCTATTTTTCTTATAAGCTTTATGTGCCTTCAACAGTGTAGTATGGAGTCAAGCACAACTATAACAGTAGTGAAAGGCAGTATTTCTGGATGTACCACTCCACTCTGATTAGACACCTCTAACCATTTTGCAAGACAATTCTTGCAGCTCATGAGCCACACGCATAAAAAGGAATGGATCGGGAGCAGTAGGAGAATTTGGGAAAGAAAGCATACTATGAAAAGGAACCCCTTTCTACGGCAACAATAGTAAATGTAAAAAATTGCCTTCCTTTATTTTGTTTGAAATATCATTAACGCAATATTGATGTGCTGTAACTCCAGTCAGGGCATGGTTAGAATGCAGGCCCTAGCCAAGAAGCAACTATCATGCTACTTGAGGATAGTCTTTCCTAAGCCCTGGCTGGAGCCGTGTGGCAATCATATTTTCATGTGGGTCCCTTGCTTTCATTTTTAGTTCTCAGACCCTTGCTGCTCCACATCCCTGCCCCTTCCAAAGGACAGGCCTGGAGACAGCAACCCAGAATCAGAGCAAACCTAAAATGGTGGGATTTATTACTACATTTCCCTCTCAATCTTTTATGAAGAAATGGCACATTAGTGACCTATATGAAAGTAGAGTAGCTAAAACCATTGTGATAACACATTTTTTCTTGATGCCACTCTTCAGTAAAGTTTATGTGGAAGTTTTTGTGAAGATACTACAGAAAAAATATCTTTTTATTCACTGTTCTAGCTAAGGTTTTGACAATTGTTTAGGAATTTTCCTGGTCCCCTCCTCCCCCCAGTGAAGGCCAACTCTTTAGTGATGGAAATAAAAAATATAATTGCTTGATGCTGAATTAAAAAGATCACTCAAATATAGGATTACATACCATTAGGGTGTTGACCATTCTGTATCACTAACTGACTATAACAAATCTACACGTACACAGTGTATGCGGTTATTTTACTGCCAGCAATGCCTTCAGGATAATGCTTTTTTCCAGAATGAAGCTGGCTTCAAAAATTTCTGACAGCTAGCATGGTAATAACATTATTTCTATCAAAATTAGCTTTTTATTTTGCCATTCCAGTTGATTCATAGCAAGGTTTTCAACTGTTTATTCACAAATCATATAAAATTAATAAAAGCTTGGGGATATACCAACCTCTATCTTAATTACTCTTTCTAAAATTTCTGTGTACTAAATCAAACCCCTTTTAGAAATTGAAGACTGGCTGATTCAGATGGCATATTCAGTTGATTAATTTAACTGGTTACCACTAAAAACCCGGCATTTGCCCACAGTTATCACAGAGAAATTGATCCTGCATAGTGCTGGTGAGGAATGTCGAGTATATGTGTGCACAATAAAAATGATTAATAGCTGTAGGGGACCTGAACCTTCATTGATCAGAGTGCTGCTTGGCAACCACAAAGTTACTCCTGCCTATTAGAAGGTCAGAGGGAAATTGGTAGCTAAGCATATCATCTGCATACAGAGGAATATACTTAATGCATGTCCCCCTGAAGCACACCTGTTCTCTGCCCCTAATTTGCTGTTTTTATCCTCTGGTCTTGAATGTAAGAGAGCAAAAGGGGCTTGAGGGGAAAGGGGCTTGAGACATTTGCTCAGTATGGAATACTGCACCTACTATTTAACATAAGCTGTAACGCATCTACACATTGCTTTGATTCATATTTGTGCACACATTCAACAATCTGTACACTGTGTAAGGCGTTATGGGGTCAAGGCTACAGTTATGTCTGAAATGTCATACTATTTTCTGATATTTAGAACAGGAAACAATGGATCTCAAATGTTCCAATGTAGGACAGGATCCACTGATAAATACTAATTTTTCAGCAGTGACTTTTCTATTTTACATAAGTGGTCTGCTATGAGGGAACATGGACGATTGCTGCAATCAGGATTTGCACAGTTAATTGCTTCTCTAATTTGAGGGAAATAGTGTAGAATGTAGTTCAATAGCTAGTTCTGGTAGATCTCTGCTTTTGTGCAGAAAATTTCTAAACAATGTAAGAGTACCGCTTGCTAGGAAATTTTTTTCAATATTTTTAAGTCAAAATTATTCTCTGCTTATTCTACACTGGAATGTAATTGGTGGATATACTTGTTTTGCACACAATATTAGTATCTAAGGGTTCATTCATAAGCAGGTGTGGTTCAGACCTGCATCATGCCACTATGAGTGCTCGGTGTCCCCAAGCTTGAAGGCATGCAGAGAGAGCACACCCGCTGTTATAATCCTTAAGGATATGCAGCAAGCACTCCCCTCTGTGGTTAGTCATTTTGTCTGGCTAACAGACACAATGTTGGGGGCACAATCCCCTTCCTCTTCTATACCCTTTTTGAGAGTGCAAGCAGTCACAGGTGGTACTAAGAGGGAGCAGTCACCAACCTTAGTTGGAGTACAGAGATTGCTATGGTGGCTGGCACCTGCATCCTCCCACACCCCCACTGCATAAATTGGGTAAAAGGCAGGTGCTGTACGTGTGCTGAAGAGCTGTATTAACTGGGCGTCAGTTTTGGGAGTAAGTGGGGTATGGTGATACAGAATTACTGTCTGGGTGGCAGAACTGGGACCTCTTCCAACCACAAGGGAGAGGTGCTGGAGGTTCCCCACATGATCACCATGTATTCCAGTGCACCGATTTTCAGTTTACACATCTTTCAGTTTGCTGTTGGGCTGTGTTGGTAGGTATGTATATGCACAGTGCCCAACATAAATGTGGCCATGATCTCAGCTGAGGCTCTTGGGAGCTACCATACTCAGACCCACAGAAATTCTGAGGCAGAAATCAGAACTGGACCCAGATCTCTGCAGGCCCAGTCCAGAGCCTTAACCACATGGCCATTATTTCTCCCTCTTACTACCTCGCTGATATTTGATCTCAATATCAATTCATTGTCTCTTGCACCTGACTCTTTACCTTTATATCTGGCTAACATGGTTGCTTTGCCTCTAACATTTCATCTGGTGGCTGTTTTAGTTATATCTAATGGTAACTTTTGCACATCTCTAGACTTCATATACAGTTGTGCTTTAGAGAATCCTGTGTTGTATGAAAAATACTGTTACATTTTTCATTTTAGTCTTCTTAGCGTATATCCAAATTTCTTTTTTACTCCCACATCTCAGCAGCTATGCCAACACAAACTTTAATTGATTTACGTTCATATCTGGTATCATTTTATCATGACACTTTTTAAAATGTTACATCTACTGCCAGCTCTGTGATGATTAGGGCTGATGAATCCCATGTCCTCAATGTTATATTAATAATTTCCACTATTGAGGAAAATAAAAACACTTACATATTAACCTTTCTCTCTAATTTTACTTCTTCAAAGTTAATTGCTAACTTACGGTCAAATCAGGTGCTATTCTATACCGTGGTCAAATTCTAAGGTAAGCCTTGCTACAGAAATTTTAGCAATTCTTCTTCAGAAACATGACCAATAAATTAACTGGGAGTCCAGTTTGACTATGTCAGACAGCTGTCTAGGGCACCAGAATGCCTGTAATATTCTTCTTTCATTTGCAAATAGCAACATTTACAAGTTAATAGAAAGGTTGAAATTAATTTGAGAGCTCCAGGAGATGCAGCATGCACCCTTTCTACTGTATCTATCTACTATCTATTTCCTCCTGGAAATAAAATGATGGGGCATTTGTTCACAATGTGTTTGATGATTTGGCAGTCTCAGCATTCTTTGATTCTTCATTTGTGCATCAGGTCTTCCATATGAACAAAGCGGAGTGCTGCAGCTCTAGCTACACACTATGCTTTTTTTACACAAGTCTGAAAAAGTGTTATGATTCCTGGAAGAACAAACCTTTGCTATGCTCTATTCTGTAAGTATTCCTATAGGGTTACACAGCGGTCTAGCATCTATAGTCAAGACACTGCTTTGAAGAGAGCCCACTGCCCTTTCTGCCCAGGCACTGAGATTTTATGTTGCCAGCACAGGAAAAATATGTTATATAAAAGTTGCACAGAAAGCTTTGTGCTATTTCTTAGAAGTGCTTATGCCATACTCATTCAGAGATGAAAAGGACGTCAATGTTGATAAATAACTGCCACTACCCAAAAGTGTTCTTTTTTAATGTGATAGCTGACACTTCTCAACTAAGAAATTCGCTGTAATAAATGTTCAACACAGGAGGGTAAATAGAAAACATATTTTGTCCCCCTAGCCCGAGTTACCTCAAGTGGGTTGAACTTTAGTAAGTTCAGCATCCCTGTTGTACAACAGGGACCCAAAATCCACTGATTCCAAGGCTACTGTTACACCTCTGAATTATTTGGCTTCTGATAGAGCTGTTATATGGTAAACAAACAAGCCAATAGTAACTGCATGCTTTACTAATATATTCTGGCAATATAAAAATCACATCTTTTTTCCACCAGCTGCAGAATGGGAACACCCCCCCCCCACCAATTCAAGCACTCTCTTTTGTTTTTGATCTTGCTGGGTTGAAAGACATAGGTGGGAAGGGGGATGAGAGGGAGAGAGAATGGGATCATTACTTCAGAAGATTAGCTCAGTTCACAGTATGTGGTGAAAACTGCCAGAAATAATCAGACTAATTTAATGATGAATTCTTCTGTTTCAAAAAATGCCCTAAAGAGACTGCATACCAGAAATCTTTGAACCCTTACATTTATACCCAGAGCACAAATGTTTCATCAGATACCTGATCCCACCAATTTTGTATTTTATGGGGGTTTTTTTAATTCTAAACATCAGTGGTTTCCTAGGTGACAGCTATACTCTGTACAAGCACCACAACATTGTAATTATAACTTCAATTATCTGCAGATGCAGCCCCATGGGTTCAGTTAGATAATGTTGTCCACACAGTGTGACAAGTGTGTGTTATGTACTTATGACCTAGATTCAGACACTTACAGTTATGCAGCATGACCTTGAGTATACTTTAAATCTATACAAGTCTCCCAAGACAAGCTGTACATATTCAGTAATCAAACCGCAAGACATTTTATCTACCAGAATCTCAAGACAGAAAAATACTGAGTTTGATATATTCGGGTTTCTCAGGTTTTGTTCCATGCCATTTTTATTTACTAAAGCCCAAATTCTGCCCTCAGCTATTGGATTCAATGAAAGTCATGCACTCACATATCTTAGGGCCAATTTTGGTCCATAAAGCAGTAAAATCTCCAGCAGAATATTCTAAGGGCTTGTCTACATGGTGTGTTAGTCTACACTAGAGGACCATAAATTCTAAAACACGCCAGCACATTGTGCACTGAGAGTATGTCCACATAGCACACTAAGCCTGGGTCTATGTGACCTGCGCCTGCAAACTCAGCATTGCCAAGTCTGTGCTTGAACATACACCCTGCACTGGAAATTTGAGCCTTACAACCATGCTGGCACATCCATACTGCACTACATAGACCTGAGTCAGAATTTCAGTTTCTGTGGCCATATGCTGTAATATCCCAGGGTTCCTAGCACCTTCACTAGCTGACGAACTTCAGGGCTTGGTATATAGTGGTATATAGAGAAAACTTGTCTGTAAGTCCAGCGGGAGCTGGCCCGAAGTGTTTTGGGTTGTTTTAGCCTGCAAACACATCCAGCTAAGCCATTTTGTGTTTGCATGCTCCAAGCAGACACAGCCAACGTGGATCCTGACACAGTGGAAGAACTTCTCTGCCTCATGTCGTCAGTCCTATTTTGTGAAACAGGTGGAGCATATGCAAGACACTGCTGGACATTTTGGCAGCAGCCTTTGAACTACTGACATGCCATATGTAAAGCAGCTAATGCTGCTTATACCTGTTAACTTAGCTACTGTTTTCCCCTATGAAGACCACTGCTTCTGGAGCAGGCCCTCAAGCACAGGCTGGGATCACAGTCATACAGACTGGGGATGACCTACAGGGGGTCCAGAACATCTGCATGAAATAGTACACATTCCTGATCAGCTTACACCTAACCTTCAGTGCCAGGACACACACGAGGGAGGCCATGCTGGTCCAGAAGTGGTTTGCTATAGCTATCTGGAAGCTTGCTACCCCAGACTGCTACAGGTATGTGGCTAACTAGCTTGGAGTTGGCTAATCAAGGGTTGTTGTGGCAGAGTGAGGCAATCAGGACTGATGTACCCAAAGCTGATGGGCATTTACAAATATTTCTGGCTTGGGCTTAATGTGCTGTGTAGACATATCCTTACTGGCCCATGCAGACCCTGTTGGCATTCACTAAGCGTCTCTCGTGCATGTGCTCCCATTTCAAACAATACTACATAAATGTACACTAGAAAACTTTTAGTGTGCAGCAGCAGTGTCAGTTATTGAGCAACCCCCTGCTGCATGCTAGAATGTATGACCCTCTACTGCGAACTAATGCACCATCCAGACAAGCCTAAATTTAAAGTCTAAATCCCAATTCTGTTTATCTGGAATGCCCCTATAAATTGTACCATAGATCATTATGCTACAGCTACATACACATCCGTTTCTGATATTTTAACACAGATATTCAATTATTAATTGATATAAAACAAATGAATGTTTTCTTCTAAAACATTTAATGCAAGTTCCTGCAGATATTTTCCAATTTCTTCCATTAAATAGTATCTTCAGGTCCAATACTGTCCGCTTCCCCATCCGTCTTTACTCACATACATCAACTACAAAAGTAGTCCGATGGAAATCAGCAGGATTAAGTAAGTGGGGGCAGAGAATGGGCCCCTTCTTAATAAATATTTTAAAGTTGCTGCTTGGAATTTTAAATTTATAGCTCATCAGATGGGAAGAGACAATAGCATTCCCTTCCTCAACCATAAATTTAAGTTTTTAATACAACTTCTCTCCCATAAATCACAAATGAAGCTCATGTTCTCTGGAACTTGAGATTATGAAGGATCTACAAGGACAAACGTTTCTGTTTTCTATTTTGAGGACAATTTCATACTGAATCTCAAAATTACAGGAATGCTTGAACCAAAGTCACCCTATCTGAACACTCATGAACCGTGGGAATGTCTGGATCCAGATCTGAATTTCATGAGTGGTACCTACAAGCAAAATGGGCCTTACTCAGGCAAAAGTTCTACTGCAATTAGTGAAGGTTTTACCCAAGAAACGACTTCAGGATTTGGCCCTGTATCTTTAGATCATATTCTCATTTGTTCTACATTATGTTTCTCTTTATCCTTTGTAGTCTTGCTTGTATTTCCTTTCACTGGGAAAGAAAGATAAAAAATTCCAAAGCCAGCATAAAATAGAAAAACAGGCATACATATTAGCCCACTTCTGTTTTCCTCTATGTCAGCATTTTATTATTTTTAATCTTTTGTTCTGCTCACTCAACTGTCTTCCATCCAGTATATTGGCTTTCATACATATGGGTATGTCTGGGTGAGGTCTGAGCACAGCACATGAGATAACATGGAATTCAAGGTTAAATTTACTCTAACCCTCTTATTACAAAACTTATGAAATCACATCATATTATAAAATGTCAAAAATGCTGCCGCCTGTGCAGTA
>ML675609.1:22996199-23008470 GCA_007922155.1 Mesoclemmys tuberculata | reverse complement strand
CACTTTCCCCAGAACATTAAACAGAAGGGCCTCATCATATCCTTCACTCCCAATCACCAAGATCCCAATCCAGATAAGCACTTATACACATGCTCAACTTTAATGATACAAACAGTCCCAATGAAGTCAATAGGACTATTCCCATGTTTAGATTGAAGCATGTGCCTAAGGGCTTTGCTGGAGAGGAGCACAAAGACTTTATTGGTTTCACCAAGTTTTTACTCCTCAGTAATAAGGAATGAAGGGCAGAATAATGGGCCAAATTTGTACAAGTCCTCCATAAATACTCCCTTACTATTTGCAATGGACCTTGTATGTGAAGAAACCACATACATTATACAGACAGAGAAATATTTCCTACCCAATCTATGAAAGTATAAACACAAATAAGCCAAGCACCTGTGTAGATGCTCTTAAATTTATATGCTGTTGGCAGTAAAAGAATGAAGTACTTAGGAAGAGCTCAAAGATGGCTACACAAACTATTGGAATAAGAGCCTATGAGGAGCCACTGATGAGCCCACCACATTTTATTTAGACAAAGTCTGACTATAACAAAATACTGAAACCCTGTCTTCTCTGAGTAATAAAGTTAATTTGGCTTACAAAAGATGGCATTAGAAGCATCTGCTTGAGGAAGTCTTGTTATCAAAATGTCTTCAGGTTTACATCCTTTCTAACATGTTTTATAAGTAAAGTGATTTGAATTATCCAGAGAATTTTGTTTCAGTATATGTATGTATGTATTATATTTCAACTTTTAAAATATTACAGCTAGGCATGAATCAAAGAGAGTCTTAATTTATGCTGAGGACAACTTCATCTAGAAAGCAAAGAATCCAGCCAACGAAGAAACTACCTGGGATCTAGTACTTACCAGTTAGCAGGTTCATTGGAAATAGGGTGCAGCAGTGGCATCGTCTTGAAATAATAACAACAACTGAATTAATGGCTTACATCATACACAGTGTTTACAGTTTTGTTCAATGGCTTTCAGAACCTGCACCATAAAAAAATTGTGCAAGCACCCCTGTCATCAGTGAGTAACCAGAGCTCTATCAAAGGTTTTCTATTACTTTAGTGATCATGAACTAAATGAAATGAACACATTGTTCTGTGGAATAGGTCTTAATGTAACATGACAACCACAAATGTTCAGCAGTCTGGCTGGAATCAGATAAGCCCCCACCAAAACTCACACATACTACATGCAAAAAGGGAAGGTGGCAAGCTAGTATCCCTATCGCATAGAAAAGTTCAAATAGTTGAACTTGACTAACAAGTGCAACTTTAATACTCCAATCTTTTTAAATATAATGTTCTTGAAACATAAAGTGTGCTTTCAAGCCATTGATATGTACATGCATAGCTTAGCTTTCCCTGAATAAACTTGTATGGCAAACACACACACACACAGGTTACATCTACACTTGTGAGTGTACATGGGTAGATGTCCATGTAGTACTGGTACGTGTACCCCTTGTAGCCACAGCAAGTGTCCACATCTTGAGTGCAGGGCATGGGTACACACTGTATATCCATGTTCACACTGCCTGTTGCTGGTATGTGACATTAGCACTACCATTTCAGGAGCGGTATCCCACAGTTGTGTGTCACAGGAAACACTCTAGGAAATGCCTTTCTGCAGGTTGCTGGAATTGCCCACCAATTTCACATTTCATCTTCTTCCGGAAAACATGGAGCAAATCCTGGATAATGAGATTCTGCTTTCCTACTGGTCCTGGTAAAAAAAGTTTGAGAGGTCCAGTGCTTGATGTGCTAGATACTTGTCAGAATTGGGCTAAAACATTTTGATAAGCTGAAGACTGCTGACCAAGAGGAGAGTGATAATCCACGATGGTCCCATGGAACAGATATTGTCACTGACAGCATTGCCACAGTATGCCCATGGATAAACTGCCACTTCTAGAACGAGAGTACTAGATATGGTGGGATGACATCATTTTGAAAACCTGGGATGATGACCAGTGGCTTCAAAACTTCATGCAGTTGTGCAAGGAGCTTGCACCAACCCTCCAGCACTAGACTATTTATTTTCGGAAAACTATAACGGTGCAGAAGTGGCTAGCTATTGCTCTTTAGAAGATAGCAACACCTGAGTTGTCAGTCAGTTCCAGACCAGTTTGGTGATGGAAAGTCCACTTTGTGGTCGTGGTTGTATAGATTTGCCAGGCAATCAATACCTTCATCCAACATGGGTAGTTGCCATAACCCAAGTACCAGAAATTATAACTAATTTCATCAGATAAGTTTTTTGAACTGCACAGAGGCCATCAAAAGCACCCACATCCCCACACTTTGCCCACTTAAAGGCATGAATGAATATGTAAACCGACAAGTTGCTACTCCTTCATTCTGCAAGGCTTTGGCTCATGAATACCAACGTCAGACACAAAGGAAAAGTTCACGACACCAGGGTGTTCTAGAGATTGGGATTGTTCTTGAGGCCAGGGAAGAAGGAACTTTATTTCCCAAAAACATCATGGCTCTCTAAGATGTTTCTGTGACTACAGTTATTTTTGTGGACCCCAGATACCTACTCCTAACTTGGCTTAAGAAACTGTACCCCAATATCAATGACACAGCCAAAAAGGAATTCAACTGCAGATTGACTAGTTGCAGAATCACTGAGTATGAATTTAGATGCATCTGAAGGATTGTTGACTATGCCTGTGCACCCCTCTGGATACCAATATGGCCAACACAATTCACATAATAATGGCATGCTGTCCCCTTCACAATGTATGTGAAGGGAAAGTGGAATACTTCTGTGCAGAGTGGGCACAGGATAGAATGGGTTTGCAAAGCTTGTACGGATAGCCAGATGCCACTCGTGCACATGGGTCTTGGTTCCCAGTGAGAGGGGAAATCTGGGGTGCCAAGTGCTCAGAGGTCCTAGGGCAGCAGTGATCCATAAGATAAGTTCCATGACTACACCAAGGGTCTGTCACTTTATGCTGCTGCAGGAAAAAGCCAAAAATGACATTGGCACTTAGTTGTGTGCCCACATACCTTTGGGTTTTGATCACCTGCAGCCAATGTTCACATCTATTGATCCATTGCTACAATGACTATCACATTCTATAGATAAGCTCTATTGTGACCATAAGATCCCCTCAGTATCAGCTGGGTTCAAAGGGTTCACTGTTCTGTGAGCAACTCATCTCAGGCCTCACAAACTCACTACACCTACCACATTGCTGTCATAGTATTTATCTATAAAGAATGCCATGTGAGGTACCAAATTAAAGCCAGGGAAACACTCATCATCATTCATCATTATTAGTTTGCTTAGACAGCAGGGGTCCATTGCGATAATCCCCTATGGCCTCTACCAACAGTTTCATTCCATTCATGTCTGATACTATTAGATGAGCCATCACCAATCTGCTGCAACCAGGTTAGCCGGGGGCAACCAGGTAGTCTCTTCCAGCTTAGGGGTGGCCGGGGATCAGAGCATATGTTCAGGGTGCACTTAATTGCTCTGTGGGCTGGCACAGAGCTGTTTATGCAAGCCACATGTCCAAATAATGAGGGCCAATGATGGCAGATGATGTCTTTGATGCTGGGGAGTTGAGTTCTGGAGGCAACTTCACTGTTTCTGACAAAATCAAACCACTTTATATATAATAGTTGCCTTTGACAGTGCACGTGGAATGCCTCCAGATACCAGATAAGTAGATTCCAAGTTATGCAACCGTACAGACGAATGGGCATGATGCATTACTGGTAAAGCCAGACTTTGGTGGCATCAGACAGTTTTTGCTGGCACCAAGCCTTCTGGAAAGATTGCATAGCAGAGGCCACAACACTGGTCATTAAAATCATTGTGAAATGTATGTATTAACACTATATAAGGAATTATGTTATGGTTTAAAGTCTGGAACAAGGCAGAATGGACAAATAGGTCTTCTGCTGGACAAAAGCAGATCTATCCCTGTTTCTAATGTAAATTAAGCAATAAAATATTATTCAATGGGAGTTACATTTGCAAGTCAAATAAACAGGAAACAAGTTAATATGGGGATGTGAACACAGCATGGCACCAGCACACAGAAAGAACAAGCAACCAGGGAATAGTGCACTATAAGAAGGATAAAGAACCTGGGGCTCTCTCTAAGATTGAATTCTCAGAAGAACCTCCACTGCACTGAATAGAAAAAGTATATAAACAGTGTATGCATAGGATTGCTCTTTTATGTTTCATTTTATTTCAATTATTTCTGTTTCCACTATTCTTACTCAATACTCACTTGAATCTGCAAATCACTATTCTTTGTTAAACAAACTTACGTTTTTTTCATTACAAATAGATTACACTGTTACATTGACATAAAGGACCTGATCCTGAATTGTAACCTTCAAGCTTTGTGTAAATGGTCTCATTGGAGACAGAGGACCTGGTAATCACTGAGAGTATCTACTGGCAAAGATTGGACACTACAGGGAAATGCTTCTGAGGTGTTTGGGAATGGCGGTATAGCAAGTGTTACCTGCAAGGCAGAGTAAAGACTAGCCAAGCTTCTGAGGAGACTGTTTGGGTGACTAACAGCCTGGACTACCCAAGAAAGCATCACACAAATAAATTTCTAGAGCCAGGACTAGAATCTTAGTTGCAGCCACCTGAAAAAAATGCCCTGTGCACCACCAAACCCTCCTCACACAGGCCTCTCCCACCTATACTGAAGGACAATCTTTAACAGCAGTATAAAAGCCCTCGTGTTCTCTACTCTACAGGCTGTAGCAAAATTTCAAAGAGATCTGTCACTTAGTTTCTTAGGAAAGTCAGTATTTCTCCCTTTTAGTAAAGTAAATCTGGCAATATTCAGTCCAAACTATTTTTCCTAAGTAAAGTTATACAGAGATAAACAAACAAAAAATAACCATCTTTCAGTATTGTTGTAACCTTCAAAAATACAGCATTCCTAACAAAAAACTCATATTCTACTCACGACCTTTACTATTTGAAACATGCCCATCATCTTTAGCTACCCTTTGTCTCCTGCCCATAAGCAGCCCCCACTCCATCCAACCTTCTATATTCCTCCTATTCTATCAGTCTTTACTCAGTCATACATTATTCTAGCCCAAGTCTTTTAGAAAACCTGAGTACACTAAATTCAATGGAGTTTCCTCATTATCATGACTAACGTTTTCAAAGGACTCCACCAGTTTCATTTAACAGGATCCCTAAACCTGAATCCTTATTTTATTATTATTATATGCTTACTCAATCCTCACCAATATGTACAAAAGATAGACAAGAGGAGGGTAAAATGCAATAGAATGTGGCACAGAGGTAGACCCAGGACTACATAAAAAAAGTAGTCAAGAAGGAGGGGATACTCTTTACACTGGCATAGGATTGGCTTTTAAAAATAGTTGTGTCTGATGCCTTTTAAGAAAAAATTGTGGTGAAGCAGAGCAAGGGAACCCAACTTCATCTAGGACTGGAGGAGTCAGATGACTGGGTTGTGAGGCGGGCCCAGAGCCTCAAAAGGACTTAGGTTCATAAGTCCCAGATTTAGGCACCACTGTGATTCATAGACCCTGCATTCAGCTGCCACCTATCACTGTAAGCACCTATGTCTCCACCTCTGGGCTGGCATGCTGCTGATGCCTATTTCACGCTGAAGCCCCACTGTGATTCTCAAACCACATAGAGATAGATGTTGCCCTGCCTAACTTGCCTGTTGGGCCCACCCTAACAGACATGCTCAGAACACACCTAACTACACAAAACGGCCCAGGAACAGGGGAGGGAGAAAGATAGAGAGGCTGCATTTATAACCTGTAGTCCCGTGGTTAGGGAATGTGGGAAACCCTGGTTTAATCCCCCGTCTTGCCTAATGAAGGGAAGGGATTTGAACAGGATTCCACTGGTTAGCTACACACCTAAAAGGTAGGTGGTTGTTGCAATGCCTACGTGCGTTTGTGGATCCAAGCCAAAGCCTTTTTTGGTAACTATGCCTTCCCTCGACTCCTGCCTGTTTGGCTCTCGGTGTGGAAGGCCTCTGGGAATCTGAGACAGTAGGTTTCCTGTTAACTCTACATTTCAGGTACAAAATAATGTGGCTGGAAGTCATTGTTCTCTAATGCAAAGTTCAGTGAAAAAGAAAAGTGAATTTAAGAGACAAGATTTCCAGGAGCAGAACATTCGTTTTGCTCTTAACATAACCAGTGGAGTGATGGTTCACACAATTCTCTTTCAAAGGAACTAGTTACAATATTTAACCTGCCAAGCCTTTTTTTAATTATTGAACTTGCTACTATTAAAGGAGTGACTAATAAATTGCACACCATCTCCTTGACATTAGGTATAAATGACCACCATCAAGCTGACTCAGACTTAGAAAAAGCAACCTGACATTTTGCCTGCCATCTTGTTCTCCAGCCCCAGAGCTTTTTAAGTTAGACTGTTGCCTTGACACTTACTGAGAAACACGTGGGACAGCAGGTATACCTATGAACTATCCTGTTCATCTCAAAGATGCCCGATGGTGATAATTCAAATGCCTACATGCTGATTATTTCACTGCTATTAAAGAACGTGGGGAAAGAGGATCACAGAACTGCAAAATTTTCTGTAACTGACATCTGAGTTTGGTGCCACAAGTGGATGGAGTATGAGAAAGGACCACCACTTTTCTTTCCCCAGTCTGATCATGAGAACTGGAAACCTGTAGAAGAGCCCTCAGGTATGCTCGCTGACCCCAAGAAGATGAAACCATCAGAGAGTCCAGCAGGGCATTCAGGCCCAGAAACCATTAGCCCTACTCCCAGGGATCGAGTCAGGTGGTGAGCGCGAAGCCAGGGGGCTTCTTCCTTGGCTCTAGTGGCTGCTTCTCGAGACTGACTGCAGATTTGGACAGACATCACTGCATTGATGAAATTCAGGTCACATTTCCAAGTTTTTCTTAACATTAATGAGCGTTAGAAATAAGTTTTTTTAAATCAAAGCTGAGATTCATATATTTGACTCTGGGAGGCTTTAAAGCAGATCCCCATATTGGTGAACGTATAGAGGTATTGTATCAATGTTCAGTTTACCAACAGCAGAGTTGCTCTGCAGTTCCATCTAGGAATGTTGAAATGGGCATACTGGAGCCAAGTTTCTATGCTATTCCACAGCTACTGCAAGCATGGAACCAGTGAAGGATGCAGTCTTTCACATAACTATTAAATG
Organism: Mesoclemmys tuberculata; assembly: GCA_007922155.1. Classification (NCBI taxonomy): domain Eukaryota; kingdom Metazoa; phylum Chordata; order Testudines; family Chelidae; genus Mesoclemmys; species Mesoclemmys tuberculata. Next base: position 23,001,263 of record ML675609.1, on the reverse strand, counting down.
CAAAGCGACTTTATATTGGTTGGTATTAAACACAAAGGTGAGGGTTAAGAAACATATACAAGCCTCTACAGCAGCACAAAGGGTAGTTAGAGGTGCCTAAACGGGCAAGTGGAGATTAATCCATTATGAAAGCTGCATAACATTATAACCAGCTTTGCATCAGCACCTTTTGCTTTTTCCTGGTGCAACGGATATGTACACGTGGGGACGACAAAGTGCCTACATGATGCTGTTTATTTCTTTTGATGTAATGCTCCTCAGCAGTTATTGCAAGCTGACACAACAGATTGCTTTAAATGGCAATGCAGGGCCAAATTAGTCTCTGTCAGCCCTGGATTAGGAAAAACAGAAACATGGCAGGAAGTCATGCAGAACATCATCTCCCCACTACCACCACTGCAGGCACTCCACGCACTGCTCTGATTCCACAAATAAATCAAATCACTCCCCTCAGCCATAGCCACTATAATTATAGAAATGTAAACCTAAAATCCATTCTAAATAAGCCATATTGCAGAGCTAAAAAGAACTGTGGCATGCTGAGGGGATGTGCTATCACCTAAAACTGTAACAGCATTGGTTTGGAAAATATAGATAGTTCTAACTGATAGCAGTCAAAACATTTCTAATGTACTCGGCCACATTTTAATTAAATTATCTTATTGTAAATATACTGAAACCTCCATTGGGAGATAGCATTTCATTTTAGATTTCAGTTTCTCAGCCTTCTTATGAAAACTAAGCTTGCAAAATAGTGCCATCTAATGCTAGAGAGCTTAAGAATTTCAGATGGTCTTGTTACATAATGTTACAGTAAATTTGTTTTATACTGAGTGATTTTCCATACAGTACCCTGACATTCTGTAATAGCTTAAATAAAAATAAATTAAGATGTACTTGTCAAGCAACATGAATGAAAGGTTGAAGAACAGTATTACTATTTCCATCAGAGCTGCTGTGGATGTAAGAAAATCGAAGTCAGTTTGCCATTAAATAATCATATTTAAGTTATGTGGAAGTAGCAGACTACTGAGGTACAGATATCTGTAATTTGAAAGATAAGGTGAACTTGAGGACATGCAGTGGACCTAGACTGAGTGATGAAAAGAAACACTGTATAATATGATCTGCCAGTTTCCTAAATAAAGTTGTACTGTTATTGCAGCAACAAAGGGCCTTTTCTAATTGCTGTACATGCACCAAAAAAAATAATTTCATAAAGTAAAAATGCAAAGAACACCAAAAAATTAAACTTGATCAGTCAGATCTTTAACATGCACTTTAAGTGCTCCTTTGGCTAAGCTTACCAACTATAAGAGTGACAACAAAAATGACCTCTTTAAGCAAAAGCATATAAATCTTTAGCATATTTCTTTACATAACTAACACTAACCTCACATTTTCTGAAGTAAAAATTCCCTCCTCAATTCTAGGTTTTTTCCTAGCTGTTTTGTGAAGTCCCTCTGGGATCTTCATGAGGTAAGGATGGGGGTGGCAGTATTGAATGTTTGATTACTTGAAATAAGCATCTACTAAGAACTCATATAAATGTAAAGGATAGATAAAATAAGAACATTTTATAGAAAAAAAAATGTTATTATACTGAGCAGAGACAGGTACAGATTCTGCAAGCGTTGAAAAGGCCAGAAAGCTTTTTCTAAGATGAGTCAAAAACAGAAAAGACAAAGAGAAACCTTTCATTTATAATACAAGCATTTGTCACTTTGAAATCAAGCCCTAAATGTTATCAAGTCAGATAATTTTACGAATTGATATATAATAGTGCTAATAACATTGACCAAGGAGAATTCATCTGAATCTTGAGCATGTGGCTTCCAACTCCTTTTGTCCTAATTTAATTGGTCAAAAAAAAAATCTATTTTCAGCTCAAGGGACAGCAAAGACCATTCAGTATTTATATGCAGATAAAGCACCTGTATCAGATAGCTTTCCTGCCAAGTTATTTAAAACATTCAAAACTTTCCCTATAGTTATCACACCCCTTTGAATAGAGTCCTTTAGACAGTTTTTATTCCATGTGATAATATTGTTCTCCAAACTGATTTAAATTAAATTCAGAGTGAGATTTCTCACAGAAAATGTTTTCTATGGGCCTGATCCAAAGACCACAGAAGTCAACTTTCAAGTCACTTCAGATGATCTTTGATTCGGGCCTAATTTGTGTAACTATGAAAAAAGTAGTCAGGTTTATCTGACAAGATCTGTTCTTTATAAGCCAATATAGCTTTAAAGTTCTGTTATGCTCAAGGGACATGTTGCTTAATAGCATCTTTTACAAATGCTTAATAGATTCTTACTCCATCATTAACTTCAGTGGGACTACAAAAAGATAAACAAAACTCTACCCTGTGTGAGTAGGAGTATCATAACCTGGCCCTAGCTATTTTTTCCTTCTTGGGACTTATTTAATCAACAAGGTCCCCATGTGCCTTCTAAATCCCATGTTAGCCAAAAATGGAGGACTTAGGTGGTGCATAGGATTTATGCACTGAGGTGAATTCCATCTTAGATCTCTTACTTCCTTTTACTGCTGGGCTCTGAACACATTTCTTACTTTGCTGAGTTCAACTAAATTATGGTCACCACTTCTAAACTTCCATTTTATTGTCCCATGCTCAATTAGTTCCTACCTATCAGACATAATGTCAAATCCTGGCCCCAGTGAACTTAAAGAGAGTTGCGCCACTGACTTCAGTGGAGCAAGGATTTTATGCCATATGTACAAGAAACTCATTATTATTAATACAAATAAAATAGCATCACTCACACACCTGGTCCCTCTAGTATTAGACTGAATATCCCACTTCTTCATGGACTTCTTTAGCAACGTTCTTCTTTTTCTTATAGTGACCAAAGTATGAATTACTCACACATTTCAAGAAACACAGTGTAGGTTGCATTGCAGTAAATACTTTAAAATGGTTGAATACGTCATTTAAATCAGGTCCTCAGACACAAAATAGAAAACATTACTGTCCATTTTTAGGGCAAATTTATGGCAGGTTTAAAAACACCCCTAATACTCTCAATAAGTTTTCTTCTCTCCCACCCAAAGAATATTGTGAATAATAAATTCTATTGAACACTAAATTTCTATTCTAGGTTGAACTAACGAATCGTAGCAAGATACCAGTGCTAGCATGGCAATATGTCTCATGTCTTGTCTTACTGCCATAAACAAGGACATTACTGACATAGTATCTGCAACAGTTTCTTCAAGGTTTTGTGAACTAATCATACCTATCTCCCCTAGTGTAGCTGGGAGGATGAACTAAATCTTCTTGATAGTTTTAAGCAATAGTCGATGAAAGCTGAACAAATAAAATGGGTTATCTGTACGAAGTGAGAGTCTGAAAACCCTCCCTCTTGTTCTGATTGGTTCAACGACCTCTGTCATATAATAATATTTCTATCAGTTCTGACTTGAGCTGGGTGAAACAACTGGAAGAAATATAATATTATTTAGGGCACATGAAACTGCTACATGACGTCTCACATTAGATTATCATTAGTCATCATTATCTACCCATTGGCAAAACACAGAAGAGTTGTGCCACACTTGGGATTTTTTGAGTGTATATGTAATCTTCACATGGAAGGTAGTATCTCATTCTGACTTCACAATCTTGTAAATAAATAAATCATTATCTATGTGATTTTATTAGTATCTCTTGCTCTACTGCCACTTTATTTTGGTGTTTGGTGTTTTTTTGTTTTACTTTGTTTTTGATGACAGGGGAATGTGAGGGGGCTTTTAGCTTAAAAAGAGGAAATGAAGATAAAATTTTTAAAAACTATCAGTGACTTAGCCTATATTGCATATGTCTTAAAACAAGACATTTTTTTCTATACAGCAAATAAAATCACTAAGTTACTTTCTGTCTTGGGCTTCTACTATGAAGCACAGACCCCAATTTTGTGGCTTAAAACATTTTAACTGTGATTTGGATTTTCATAGAAACTAGAGAACCAACCCCCACTCAAGTTGGAGATTTTTGTATCCATGATTTGGCTCAGGACCATCTGTAATAGATACTTGAAACATTTCCATTTTTTCAGCATGAGATTCAGTTCATTGCCTATAGCATGTAGGAGACACTGCGGTATACAGGAATCCCTTTTGCAGCAAAAACATCATTGCAGCTAACTTGAATTAATTTCAACAAGATTGAAATATGAAATGTGCAGCATTGCAAATAAGGCATAGAATTCTAGCCTAGTGGCTCTCAACCTTTCCAGATTACTGTACCCCTTTCACGACTCGAGTACCCCAAGTTTCACCTCCCTTAAAAAACTACTAGCTTACAAAATCAGACATAAAAATACAAAAGTGTCACACAGCACACTACTACTGAAAAATTGCTTATTTTCTCATTTTTATCATATATTATGAAATAAATCAATTGGGATATGTATGTTATACTCACATTTCAGAGTATAGTATATAGAGCAGTATAAACAAGTCATTGTCGGTATGAAATTTTAGTTTGTACTGACGTCGCTAGCGCTTTTTATGTAGCCTGTTATAAAACCAGGCAAATATTTAGGGTATATGTACCTGCTGGAAGACCTATGCGTACCCCCAAGGGTATGTGTATGCCTGGTGGAGAACCACTGTTCTAGGCCATCAGTACATTCCAGTGTTTTAGGGCTTGAACTTGTGAAGCATTAAGTGCCCTCAGTTTCGACTGAACTCAGTTAAACACTTAATGTATAGCATTATTTCTATTTAAAAAAAACAAACAAACCCAGCTACCAGAAGGTACTAAAGAAAAGCTTTAGTGCTATAATGCACATCATTACAAAAGTTTGAAATATCTCTTTTGTGCACTTTCAAAATTATTTTATTTCAACATTTTGCCACACCATCCTTGCTAAAGACCTTCAGTATACGTCTAATTGTATTCTTTAGACCAGACAAAGACTTAACTTACAATTTGTTGCTGCTGTTTCACCTCCCAGCTGGCAGTTATTACATCTGGCAACATAACTAGTGCTGTTTCTGCCCCTCTAGCTTGACAAACATGTATACACCTGGTTCTT
>ML675609.1:22929548-22996189 GCA_007922155.1 Mesoclemmys tuberculata | reverse complement strand
TTCTCCTCTCCCATTAATGTTAGTTACATGTATATATAGAGAGGAGACAAATATAAGATTCATATAATCCTCTGACTATACTCAGGAATATCTTAATTGAATTCACCATGTTTACACTGGTGCATGGGCAGTGTAAATGAGAGGAGAATCAAGTCTTAAATATGTATATTACTAATGTTGGGATTTTTAAAGGTACTTAATGGAATTCTCACTGAGAATCAATGGGAGTAGGGCACTTAAAGAAGTTATGCACCTTTGAAAATCCCAGCCTGAAAACATATTTGAGTAAGAGAAACAAGCTCCATGTGCTGTATTGAGGTCTATCAGCCACCTGATCAGTAGTCTCAGTTGGTGAACAACTAAAATCAGATTTCTAGTCTGACAATCTGTTTCCAAAGCAGACAGAGCCAGTGGGAGTTACTCGGCACAGAGTGTGTGTGAGAGGAGAGAAACAACAAAAAAAATTGTCAGTGGAGGGCAAGATGAGAGAATATTCAGAGCAAAGAGTACATGACTATAGACAACAGTAAATAAAAGAGAGTTTTCCATACTGGTAAATTGGGCTTAGTGACAGCAGTCCCTACCTAGTTTCTACAGCATCAGCGCTTTGAGAACACACAGCCTGTGGGTGAGACCTGGAGACAGAAACCCTCCGCTAGCTCCACAGTGACACCACTCCCACAGGGCTGGTTTGGGTGCCAGCTGGAGATAGTTAATAAGAAATGCCCAGAGGGAAGAGGCACAGCTGTCTTTGGGAAGCTGTATATTTTATGCATTGCTTCCTGGGAGTTAGGCTGTATCTGGGGCTAGATGGAAAATGGCAGCAGTATGGGCCATGAGAAGGAACACAACAGCTGTTAAAAGGGAAAAGGAACACAACACAACAGTTTCGGACAGGAAATGAAGATTAATTCTGTATCCAATTGAAATTACAGGAATCTAGATTAGTGGAATGTTATCTTTGGACAGTGCTAGCCCCCACTTCCCTTTCCTTTATAAATAAACAAGTTATGCAGTCCTTAAATAAAATAATATTAGGGCCTCTATTTTATTTTTACGTTCTATACGAATAGCATAGCGCAGGGGTGGTCAAACTTACTGACCCTTTGAGCCACATACAACAATCTTCAGAAGTTCAAGAGCTAAGGTATTCCTGTCAGTGCTCAGCACTTCAGCCCTGAGGCGGGGTGGTGGGGCTTGGGGCTTCTGCCCCACAGGAGGTGCCTACTGGGGCTCGGGGCTTCTGCCCTGTTCCTGCTGAAGCCCCAGCAGGTGCGCCCCAGAAGGCTGAAGCCCTGAAACTCCCCTCTCCGCTGGGCAGAATCCCCAAGCCCCACCACAGGGCTGAAGCCCCAAGTTCTCCCCCACCAAGTCTGGTAGGCAGAGAATGAGGGTGCATGGGGAGCTCCAAGAGCCACGTTTTAACTGTAAAAGAGCCGCAGGTGGCTTGCAAGCCATGGTTCGGCCATCCCTGGCATAATGCCCCCTAGCTACAAGTTGTGGCATTGCTTAGTCAAACGGAAAGCAGCTTCTACTGACGCACTAATACCACCTCTTTCAGCAAGAAGATGTTCTTTGAAGAGCTCTAATCTTAGTACTAATATGGCTCATCCCTCATCCTGAACCATCTGGCAGAATTACAAGAAGAGATTTCTTGTACACCGATTTCCATTTAGCCTATCATCCTAACCCTCTCTATTAGCCTCCTCCTATCCTTTCCATTATATATCCAGTGCTTAATTTGTGATGAGGCTTGCCAGTGCTGAGCCCTGGCACCTCCAGGCTTGGAAGTTCATAGCCCCAGTTCATAGCCATGACTAGAACCAAGGTCGTCTTAGTCCCAGGCTTGTGTTTTATGCACTAGGCACCACTGTCTTCCCCACCACATGATATGTGCTCCAGGGCTATTTTAAATTGATTATGACTATGTGGGCATATCCACTCCAATGCACGGAGCATCATGTGGACATACCTAATACACAATGAAAATCAAAATGGTCCTTATCTTTGTTGCATCATGGCTCCTGATGTCAGCAAAACATTAGGAAAACTTTAGGGAGCTGGGGAAGTTCTGCAGTGAGAAAGTGGCCATACAACTTAGCAGGAACTATTTAACCATATACAGGGGCTGCTCTTGAAACACCAAGACTAACCAAGACTAATGACATGGTTTGTTCAATCTGCTTTTGTGGGAGTCCAGCTCTGGGGTTGCCATATTAAAGTACAAATATCTGTTATAGTAGAAATCAGGGAGCATTAGGCAATTAAATATGTGTACATTTTTTATTACAATTTGTAAGACACACTATAAGATGAAACAGTGAAATGAGTTATTTTTAATGACTGGACATTTTGTTCTAAATTCACAACATTCTTCTTTCTATCTGATGCAGTTATTAGTATCTCCTAAAAGGATTGTTTTAAATTAACCACGGATCAATTCATATGTAGTGCTAATTTAACACCACAGTACATAAAGCAGAATTAGTTTCCGGAAAAGTTAAGTCTTGACAAGATTAAAGACTTTTAGAGAACTATAATGAAAAACAATTCTCTTTGTTTTCTGTCCCCTGAAGTACAAAAGCAACAAAGAGGATGGAAAAAGTGAAGTGGAAATCTACAGAGAAAGTTTTACTTTGACTCAATATGGGGGTGGAAATCACACCCTTCCAAGATACCTGTCATCCACAAAGAAAATGAAACAAATAAAAATAATATGAGCATATATTAGAGACACAAGGTGGGTGAGGACCAACATGACTACAACTACACTGCATGATCGTGTATTATTTACTCAAAGGACACTAAGATTGTAATATCAGCTACATAATTCATAATATCTCTTTACCTTTTCTCCGTGTATTTACAGTGAATAGAGCAGAATACTCAACTGTAAAAGTAGCCAGTGACCAGGTTGAGTGTCTATCCCAGCCTCAGCAGAGCACATAAATCCTAACTTAGTATCCAAACTCACCTCCTTCCTGAAGTTTGGCATTACTGCTAACACAAATCTCAGCCTAAACTTCCTCCCTAAGCTAGACTGCCCCATGGGCTTCATCCAAGATCTTCGCAATCCTAAATCTCCAGTTTTCTCGTCTCCATCTTTCTTAGGAACCACTTTCATCTCCCTTATATCCACAATGGAGTTAACATGACACACGTCACAACAATGCAGCAGACTTCAGCCACTTTGTACAAGGTTTTCAATACCTGCTAACTATTTGGGGTCAATGTGCCACTTGTTACCTGAACATTCCATCTTTGTTTAGTACTTTACAAAACAAAACTCACTTTATATATGTCTAGCAAGATTCAACAGGGCATATTTCAGATTCTTAAATCAGTGTTTTTTCAGTCAAACGCCAAATTTCTTGTACTTCAATGGAAATTCACCTGAATAATGACAGAGTAAAAAGTTGAGTCTGATCATTCTCCCCAATCCATACCATGGAAAGGGCCTGCTGCATGTGGCTCTCCAATCCCATACATGGGTGGGTGGAAAAATTAATCTGCTCTACATCATTGTCCCCTGCTTCTCAGCACCCTGCTGAGGGCTCTCCAGAATCCACATGTACAGAAAAGTTGAGCTAGGGGCACAATGGCAGAGTGGATTCAAGTTGATCCATGCAGAAAAGTCTCCCCAGATTTAGCTGTCTTCACTTCCCCTCTCTCTCAAGATCACTGGCCAGCGTATTAATGAAGCTCCCCTAATGCTGGTATTTCAGTTCCTTTCCCAAGGGAAGCATTTATTGTTCACACACAATTCAACATCAATCAAAAGAGGTAAAAAAGCAGCGCCAACTGGCTACTCCTCAGAGGGCTTCTGCTGGTGCCTAAATAGCAGGTAACAGCAGCCAGGTCTTTCACTCAGCTGACATAGAAACACGCCTCAGAGGCCTCTCCCTGACCCAAGATCTCAGACCCAATACACTCCCATCCTCTCCTCCTCTACCCAAGTGAGCTGCTTGTTAGCCTTTTATCTCACCAGCTGCGATGCAGCTGATTAGTCACAGGTGGGGCCTAAGCCCAACTGCTTTTAAAACGCCATTCCATCCTGTGACCTCCCCCCTCAAACCCTGCAAGAAATCTGCACAAAAGGAAATACAGTGCACCCCCGCCCCCAGGCAAATGTAAGACTTTAGTAGTCAGCCAACCTGGGAATATATATTATGATGCAACAAATCTAATGTAAATGTATTTATCTTTTTTATGGACTATGTTTGCTCTCATCTATTTTTACAACACATAGAATGCTTGACTTTTTTCATTTTAATTCCATGATAATCACTAAAGCTTTGATTTTGTTGACATATTTAATTAAAATAAATATTTGAAGAGAACAAAATGAATTCACAAAGTTGGAATACATTTACCCTGGGGGATATACATCATTTGTAGTAAGCAGGGAGAGAAAGATAAGTATAGCCTTGAATATCAATGTATTCAGAGAAATGTACTATACATATGAATGTATGTCCACTTGCACATCATTTATCGACTTGCAATGATGATAGTGTAGTTCTAGCCCACTATCAATATACATTTATAACTTTCACTAATCTTACCAGGAGTTAAAAAAAATGCCCCAGATTACACTGAGAGGAAAAAATGAATGAAACTTGTATTACATAGTTTCTTATTAGCCAATCTTTTACATTAACCTAACTATGAAGAACAAATACAAGCCCTGATCACTTATATTTCTTCACATTTACTTTTATACATTTATATTGAAAAGCAACTTCAACTGTATGTTGCAAAAAAGCTTTAACTTCAAGTGGAATGTGTATATTATAATGATGAAACTGCCTCTGAAGAGAAGTGGGAATGTATGTGGAAACACTATCAGCATCAGCCTATAATCAGAACAGGCCTTTAAAGACAGTATCAGTGTAAATCTGTATTGAAAACCTACATATAAACAAATGGAACCTAGCTTTCCATGCTATTCCTAAAACAATAGAACCTACATATGTAAGAAAATTCAGATGCAAGGCTCTGGAGACACCACTCTTAATTAAACCAGCTTATCTTGTATTTTATGTCCTGTGTAAAGGATAAGTGTACCAAATGAACCTACTCTAGTGGTTTGACCACTTCACTGGGAGCAGAGTTAGGCCAATGTAAAGTGCTGCAGAAAATTCCCACTAAACATGCTTCTTGCCAATTGTTTTTTACATGGCTTTGCCTTCCCTTACTCCTACATAGATTGTACTCATCATTTTTGTTGTGGGTCTTCTGCAAGAGAGCTATTAACATTTAAAAACATTCTGGGGAAAAATTGTATCTCTAGTGTAACTCCACCGAAATTAACAGAATTAACTAAGGTTAATGGAGTTGCATTGAGGGAAACAGAGAAGCAGCACGAGACTTAATGGGTGCAGAGAATTATGTACACAGACACTGTTCTCCACCCTAACAGAGGGCTGCCATATGCATGCCCTAAAAATCGCCCTTTTATTCCTCCGCCACATATCCAGAGTTGTACAGTCAATATGAGTTTTGTACTGACTTCAATGGAGCCAAGATTTCATCCACATCTGTATTACTCAGAAGCGGATTACAATTAATACAGGTTATTTTATATGATTTATATTAATGAGATATTATCCTTGATGGTTCATTAGGGTACATGTTATCTGCTATTTCTCTTCTCATAATTTGTAGAGATTGCAATACCATGGCCCCGAGCCTACAATTGACCTCCATGTAGGCAGACTCCTGTGTGCATGGAGAGCATCATTAACTTCACATCAGCAGGGATCCACCTAGGAGAGCAATATAATTACTGTCTATCGAGATGGGATTATGGAAAACAGATCTTGTTAAACTAGTTTAATATCTCTTATGATGAGGAATCTGACTTGGTACTCCATGACAAGTTAATTAAGAAATAAAAATGATACAAAATCAACATGGTACAAATTAAATGGATTAATAAGTGGCTAACTCTAATAGATCTCAAAGTGTAACAGGGAATTTTATCAGAGCGAGTATGTTTCTAGTGGAGTCCCACAGGGGTTTGATTTTTGGACCTATGCTATTTAACATTTTAAATCAGTGACCTGGAAGAAAATATAAAAATCATTACTGGTAAGACTGCAGGTGACACAAACTGACAGAGTGGTAAATAATGAAGAGAACAGGTCACTGATACATACTGATTAAGATGAGTGCAAGCAAACAACATGCATTTCAAAAGGGACAATTGTAAAGTCCTACCTCTACGAACAAAGAGTGCAGGCTGTAATTATAGGATGGGGGATTGTATCCCGGGAAGCAAGTCTGAAAAGGATTTAGAGGTCATGGTGGATAGTCATCCAAACATGAGCTCCCAATGTGAAGCTGTCACCAAAGGAGTTAATGTGGTCCTTGAATATATAAACAGAAATATTGATTAAAAGAAGGGAGGTTACATTACCTCTGTATTTGGCATTGGTGTAACTGCTACTGGATTAATGTGTTCAGTTCTGGTGTCCACAACTAAAGAAAGATGTTGAAAAATTGGAGGGGGTTTAAAGAAGAGCAACAAGAATGATTAAGGGATTGGAAAACATACCTTACAGTGATAAACTAAACAGATTAAATCTCTTTGTGTAGATTAAAGAGAAGGTTAAAAAGTGACAATCAGTCTATACGTATATGGGGAACACAAACATTATAATGGGCTCTTCTATCTAGCAGACAGAAGGTATGAAACCATCCATTAGCATACATTTTAACAATGAAGGTAATTAACCATTGATACATCTTACCAAGGGTTGTGAAGGATTCTCCATCATTGGACATTTTTAATCAAGACTAGATGTTTTTCTAAGATATCGTCATCAACCAACCATCATAATCATCATGTCAAAGGGACACGGCCTCCTTGTATATCAAACGCCTCCCAGATTGTCCTTTAACTAGGTCCATGAGGTGCTGTGGCTAGATATTCAGGTTATGTCCATCACTAGCAATCTGGTTGTGCCACCACAGCTGTTGAAATCCCCAGGATTGTATGGCATTCCTTGGTATACCTGCTTTGGAACTAGTAGGTCTCCATTCTAAAAATTTGCCCATGCCAGGAAAGCCACCAAAACTGAACCAGTGCTGATGGTTTGGTTTCAAATATCCTCATTTCTGTCTTGTCTGACCAATTAATGTGGAGCAGCTGATGAAGATAAGAAGAATCAAAAACAATCTCCACATCATCTATTCAACTATACAGTGTTTGTGAGGGAAGTTTGTCCAGTAAAGAATTGGAATGGCAGAATCAGTCAGAGTCTGCAGGATGAATCACATCAATGGGAAGATCATTTAAAGATGCTCCTCAACTGTCTGCTGCCTGCAGACATGAGTATTCTAAGACAGGTCAGTGTATTGTGCTGTGGCTGCATAGGCTCTTTCAGACCAGCTGGCGCACTAATATCATCCCTGATGACTGGAAGAAGGGTGTTATTCTGTCTCAGTTCGAAACGTGCAATAAGGCAAAATATAGCAACTACAGAGGTATTACACTGTTGGTCCCAGGGAAAGTCTTTGCTTCCCTGTTAACATTTCAAATCAATTACGTATTTTGTGGCAAAGGCCAGAATACTCACTGCAGCTTTAGCTCTGATCATTACACTTTTGACCAGATTTTTACTTTGAGACAGCTTTTTGAGAACGTGGCTGAATTCAATAAGCCATATACAGCACTTTTTTATAGACTTCTGTCAGGACTGTTATTCAGTGCACTGAGCAAATCTGTGGGATCTGATTAAGCAACTCACTGTCCCTGGGAAGATAGCGCTATTGATAGAAAAACTCTACGATAGAATGGAAGTCTGTTTGAATCCAAGGCAGATATGCAGCATGGTTTCCTATCTCCAGTGGAGATTTTTTAAACTATGCTCTAGTTCACACAGGAATTAATTCAAGGAAGTCCTATGGCCTGTGTTACACAGGCATTTGGGCTACATGATCACAATGGTCCCTTCTGGCCTTTTAATCTATGGAAGTGAAAGCAGCCTTCTAACTTGTCTCAGTTCCAGTCTCCAATCTCATACCTTCCTACAGGAAAATAACACATCATTCAGCCCATCAGAGCACCAAGTCCAGCAGACATGTATATTACTGTCACTGAAGTTGGAGTTATCATTTTACGTTTCAGCACAATTGTGAGGAATATGATGTTACTGTATATGTTGCAGGACTTATTTACTATAGTGGTGGATTCTATCTGTGACAGTGATGAATGTAGTGCATTGGGGCTAAGGTATGTTAAAGCAGGCTGGATATTTAACTGGACGTTTCCTTGTGTTTAAGGTTTGTGTAGCTAGATGTTCCCCTTACACAACATTAACTGTTATTTTAACTAAACATTTTCTTTGCCAGAATAACTAGCTCTTCACTAACATGGAGTCAGTTCCTTCTATGTAACAACAGGCACATACAACATTTGATTTATGATTTTAAACCATTATTGATGATATCCATGGATTTCTTCTCAGAAAAAACCCACATCTGAAATCATTCAGAATTAACATGGTTATGAATGATAAATGAGCAGATACCTGACAGTTACACAATCAGAACACCAGCAATATTTTTAATTTCTCAGTGTACAATTTTGTCTTGATCATGTTTTAATTGCTAAATATTACTATCTTAAAATATCATAGGTGCCATATCATTTTCTCAGACTATCTGAATACTGTCCATTGAAGAGGTCTGTACAACAGAAAGAAAAAATCCAGTCTATTCGGCATTGGGACCTTAACATTGTATCATTCTATAGCATAACCATGGAGGTATTGAAGAATCGTATCTTTTGTGATAATAAGAGAACAGTTCAAGAAGAAGAAATGTTATGGAAGGCCTTTAAAGCTTATATTTATGTGGCATATGCATGATGTATGAATGGTGACTACACTTGGAAATGTAACAGAAAAATACAGTAGTTCAACCACAGCAGAAATGAAACATGATGGGGAAGACATGAAGTTTTATTTAATGGTTTCTGGGAGCACCTACTATATGCTTAGGCGCTTTCCAAATAGAAAAGAAGAAAGAGTCTATATTCCAATTCTCCATATACTGAAAAACACATAAAAGGCCTAAGAGCAAAGGGTAGTACTGTCAAGGTTGTGACTGGCCACATTATAGTAAAATAAAATTAATAAGGTTTTCTTTTTTAATAAATAATATAAGTTATTCCCAATTACCACTTAAGGCCCTATGTAATAGGGCATGCTCTATCCCCATCCTCAGATGCCTCAGGAACCTCTCAGACTCTCTCGTTTAGAGAAAAATAAGATTACTTAACAGTAACTGCTGTTCTTCGAGATGTGTTACTTATGTCCATTCCACTATAGGTGTGTGCATGCCTCCATGCACGGCTACCCGGAACTTTTTTCCCCTTAGCAGATCCCGTAAAGCTGGCCCCAGCACCCCCTGGAGCCCCAAGCACATGCCGCGGTATACGAGGCGCTGCCAGCCCTACACTCCCTCAGTCCCTTCTTTCTGCCAATTCTGGCAGCGGGGATGGGGGTGGGTTGTAGAATGGACATGAGCAACACATCTCAAAGAACAGCAGTTACTGGTAAGCAACCTTGTTTTCTTCTTCAAGTGCTCGCTCACGTCATTCTACTATAGGTGACTAACAAGCAATACCTTTGGAGGTGGGTTGGAGTTACTGGTGAACTTGCCCTCAGCATCGCTCTGCTGAATCCCGCATCCTCTCTCACCTGCTGGATGATGGCGTAGTGGGACATGAAGGTATGCCCTGATGATCAAGTGGTGGCTTTGCAGATGTCCTGCACAGGCATTCTCTCCAGGGAGGCTGTAGACAAAGCTTGAGCTGTGGTTGAGTGCGCTGTGATGGTTCCCAGAAGCGGCACCCTTGCCTGCTCGTAGCAGAACTTGATGCATGATGTAATCCATGAGGAGATGTGCTGGGTGGAGACAGGTGAGCCTTTCATCCGATCAGCCACTGTGACAAGGAGCTGCGGTGATTTCTGGAACGACTTTCAACACTCGATGTAGTACGCCAGGGCTCATCTCACATCCAGCAAGTGCCATCTCCTCTCCTTCTCCGATCCATGAGGGTTGGGAAAAAACGTGGGGAGAAAAATATCTTGATTATAATGAAATTGGGAAACCACCTTGGGCAGAAAGGCCAAATACGGCCTCAACTGAACCTTATCCTTATAGAACACTGTATAAGGGGGTTCCAAGGTCAAGGCCCTAATCTTGGAGACCCTCTTAGCTGAGGTAATGGCCACCAGGAAGACTACCTTCCATGAAAGCAGGAGGGCATGATTTTTTTTGAAAGCAGGGGGCATGATTCTGGATCTTCGAGAGAATCAGGTTGAAATCCTAGGGAGGCACAGAGTGACAGACCTGCAGATAAAGCCTCTCCATCCCCTTGAGGAATCTGACCAACATGGGATGGGAGAACAGCAATCTCCCCTCTAGCGGCTGATGGAAGGCCAAAATGGCTGCTAGGTGAATCATCAACAAGGCTATCGCCAGACCCTGGAGCTTTAGCTGGAGCAGGTACTACAGGATTGCTTGTATAGGTGAGAGACTGAGTGGGATACGCCAGGACTCAGCCCAACAGATAAACCGTCGCAACTCAGTCTGACACACAACCTGTGTAGAAGGCTTCCTGCTGCCAAGCAAGACTTGCTGGACCCGCACTGAGCAGTCTCTCTCACCCTCTGTCAGCCACAGAGCCTCATGGCCATGAGGTGCAGGGAGTCCAGGTCCAGGTGCAACAGGTGACCATGGTCCTGGGATAGAAGGTCATGCCACCTTGGAAGCTCCACGAGTGGGGCAACAGAAAGGTCCAGCAGCATGCTGAACCAGTGCTGCTTTGGCCAGGCTGGAGCAATCAGTATAACATCCGCTCTGTCCCTCTTTATTTTCAGCAGGACCCTGAGCAGGAGCGGAATGGGCGGGAACACGTACATGAGGTTCCCCGTCCAGTCCACGAGGAACGTGCCAGAAATTTACCCGGTCTCTTGACTCCAGAGAGAGCAGAACCTTGGACACTTCTTGTTCCAGGCAGACGTGAACAGGTCCTGTTGGGTAATTCCCCACTTCCAGAAGATCATAGATGTCACCTGTGGGTGTAGCAACCAGTCGTAGCATTGTAGAAACGAGCTGCTCAGGTGATCTGCTTCGTCATTTCTCACTCCCAGAAGGTGAGAAGCCGTCAAGTGGAAATTGGCAAAGTTCCACAGATGGATAGCTTCCTTGGAGAGGGCTGAGGAGCACACTTCCCCTTGCCTGTTTATGTAAAACACGGCTGCAGTGTTGTCTCCCAGCACCTGCATCACTCTGCCTGTCAGGAATCAGAGGAACACCTTGCATGGTAGGTGAATGGCCCTCGGCTCCTTCAAATTGATGTGCAGGTGCCTCTCCTCCCTTGACCAGATCCTCTGAGTGCCTAGGCTGGCGCTGATGTGGGCCCCCGACCCTACGTCCGAAGCATCGAAAATTAGGGTGACCAACGGGACCAGTTCCTCGAACGGAATGCCCTTCAGCACTGCTTGGGGAGTCGGCCACCAGTCTAGGGAGGCTAGGACGGGCAGGGGAATTGTGATCACCAGGCCCAGTGGGTGTCTGCTTGGAACATGTATCGAGGCTAACCACACCTAAAGCAGTCTGAGTCTCAGGCAACCAAGTCTCACTATGTATGTGCAGGCCGCCATGTGACCTAACAGCCATAGGCAGTATCTGGCTGTTGTTGTGGGGCATCAGTGCAGCTGGGAGATGATAGAGACCTTCACCTCGATGTATGGCTGAGGCAGGCAGGCTCTGGCCTGGGAAGCATCCGGGGTAGCCCCAATTAACTCTATTCATTGCACTGGAATTAATTTGGACTTTTGTTCATTTACGAGTAGCCCCAGCCTGTGGCACATGGAGCAAGTGAGAGTCATGCTGTCCTGCACTTGGGGCCTGGACCTGCCTCTGATCAACCAATCATCCAGGTAAGGAAAAATTTGCACATGCTTCCGTCTCAGGTGGGCAGCCACTACCACCATGCACTTGATGAACACCCTTGGAGCCAAAGATAGGTCAAAGGGCAGGGCTGTAAACTGGTAGTGGGAGCCAGCCACCATGAAGTGAAGGAAGCACCTGTGGCTGGGGAGGATAGATATACGAAAGTATGCGTCCTTGAGATCGAGGGAGGCATACCAGTCTCCTGGATCCAGGGATGGGATTAAGGAAGCTAGGGAGACCATGTGAAATTTGAGTCTTTTGACATATTTGTTTAGACAACACAGATTTAATATGAGTCTCAGACCCCCACTTTGCCTTGGGGATGAGGAAGTACCTTGAATAAAACCCTTTCCCCTTTCTGCTTCAGAGACCGTTTCTACCACTCACAGGTTGAGGAGGGTGTCCACCTCCTGTAAGAGGAGTTGCTTGTGAAAGGGGTCCTTGAAGAGGGACACAGGGGGAGTGTTGTTGGGGGGAAAGACATAAACTGCAGGGCATAGCTCCCCGAGACTATCTTAAGAACCCAATGGTCTGAAGTGATTTTTGCCCATTTGGGGTAGAAGGACCTTAGCCTGTTTAGGAAATGGCAGGATGGATCCAGGAAAGCAGTTGGGGCACCACTCTTGGGCTCTCTATCAAAATTGCCCTCTTTGGTTGCCCGACCTCCTGGAGGGCCCTTGCTGGGGAGCTGAGAATGAGCTAGGGGGCTGATTCCATCTTCTAAACCCCCTATTTCTGTCCCATTGTCTATAGGGTTGGAGAAGTCTGGGCTGAGAACTTAGCACTTGACACTTAGAAAACTGGGGCATGTAAAGGCCCATTGAGCGAAGCTTCGCCCTGGAGTCCTTCAGACCATGCAACTTCACATCAGTCTGGTCCGACCCATCAAAGGGGAGATCCTGGAGGGACTGCTGCACCTCCTGGGACAGCCCCAAGGATTGCATCCACAAGCATCTTCACATAGAAATGGCAGAGGCTATAGCCTTGCCTGCCAAGTCAGCAGTGTCCAAGGACGTCTGGAGTGCTGCTTTAGCCACCACAGTACCCTCCTCTACGATAGCATTAAAGTCTGCGGACGGGCCTCAGCGAACCCTCTGAGAAAGTCCCATAGGTTGAAATTATACCTGCCCAGGACAGCTTGCTGGTTGGCAATCTTAAACTGAAGGCTTGCTATTGAATAAATCTTTCTCCCAAATAAGTCTAGCTTCTTATTCTTCTTATTGTCCATGTTCTTGGGAGTCGACCCTGGTTGGCCCTGCCTATCCTGCTGGTTCGCAGCATCTATGACCAGGTTTCCCAGGATGAGGGGAGGGTGAACAAATACTCGAGCCCCTTGGTCAGGACATAATATTTCTTCTTAGCTGCCTTCAACATGTGGGTGACTGAGGAAGGGGTTTGTCACAGGGCCTTCACAATTTTAAGGACACTTTCATGGACTGGGAGGGCCACCCGAGCTGGGGCAGCCACTGCTAGCACATTAAAGAGGCTATCTGCGGCCTCTTTTAGTTCCTCCATCTGAAGCCCCAAGTTGGAGGCCACCCTCTTGAGCAGCTCCTGGTGCGCCCTGAAATCATCCAGTGGCACAGAGTGGTCCTGGGAGGCTGCCTCGCCAGATGAGGAGGGGGAGGATTGCAGTGGTGCGGCCTGTGGGTGTGGCCCCTTCTGGCGAAAAGTTGTACCCGCTGAGGTTCCCTCCTGGGGGTCTGAATCCTCATCCAAGGAGTGGTGCCAATGGGCCTTTTCCAGCACCGGTGGCATGGACTGTACCCCAAAGGTTTAATGGATTGGGGCCCAGGTCCCACCTGGAGACCCCATGGAGCCCAATAAGGCCATTGGGGTGGCCATTGTCCTTGGGGCCAGCCAGGGGCTAACAGTGCCATGGGCTCTGGCCCCGTCAACTGCCCCGCCCCCCGGAAACCTCAAAGCAGCATTGGAGTCAGAGGCCCTGGACCTGCAGTACCATGTCTGTTCCAGGTCACAGGCACCTCTCCATGCTGGGGAACACCCCCTCAACACCTCCGAATGAGGACTGGTTCCATTGCTGTGAGCGGTGCCGCCAAGCGGGGTCGCACTCCAAAGAGCTTGGAGTACCGGAGCATCATCTCAGTACTGATGATTTCTGGTGTCGCATGCCTTGCTGCTCTGTAGCAGCCTTTGGTGACTGAGGTTGGTGCCACCCCGAACTCCTCAGTACTGAGTCAGACTCCGGTGACTGGGTTCTGCGCCGCCTCGGTGCAGGTGAACTCACCAGTGCCGGGTGCTCCGATGACAACGACCGGGTTCTATGCTGCTTTTGTGCAGGCAAATTCCTTGTGCTGGAGAACAGGAACAGGAGCTGTCCAAGCGCTGCCTCGCAGACCTTGACCAGTGCCGCCTCCTGGTCTTCGCTGCCTCCGGTGCTGAGAATCGATCTTGGTGCCGAGAAGGAGACTCCACGTCCCATGTCAGTGCAGATCGGCTCGACAACACCGACCTGGAACGACTACTAGGGGAGCAGCTCTGCTCTTCCCTAAGTGACCGTCCAGCGGGAGATCTTCCTCCCCGTATTGGGGATCTCTACCTCCATTCAGGGGGACCCAGTGCGGGTTCCCCTGTGACACCAGCCCCTTTTCCCTCGACGGAGGGGAGGGTGTGGGCGTAGAGGTGGCGTAGGCAATGCTAACAAGGCTCTTGCCACCTGAAAAGCCTCCAGCATCAACAGCATCGGCAGGGGCACTCTCCCACTTCTAGGAATTGGGGGAGGCTCCCTAACTGGAGATGCAGGCACCGGAGAAAGGGTCTTGACCAAGTTCAGTGCATCTCAATAGTCAATCCCACCTGTACCGATGGTGCAGGGGAGTATCCGCACTCCATATGCTGCTTCTTCTTCCTCTTCGGTACTGGTGAAGCTGCACGGTGCCAAGTTGCGGATGGTGCTGATGGCATGCTCTGTACCAATGCCACACTCGGTACCGAGGCGGAGCGGGTTGACTCAAACTCCAGGCAGAGTGCTGCCTCCAACAGCAGGGCTCTCAACCGGATTTCTCTGTCTTTTTGAGTCCTCAGTTTGAAAGCCCTGCAGATCTTGCATATTCTTTCTGTGGGCTTCCTCCAAGCACTTAAGACAGTGGTCATCAGGGTTGCTGAGCAGGAAGGCCTTCCTGCAGGAGGCACACGGCTTGAAGCCCAGCGACCGGGGTATGCCCTGGCCACCCGAAGTCCCAGACAGGACTGCCTTATCTTTACCTACGCTTAACAACTACTTAACTAACTAAAACGAAGCACAGAACAAACAAGTCCAAAGAAGGGGAATAGTACTTGCTGCAAGCAAGGCTAGTTCCAGCAACCATCACAGGCAGAAAGAAGGAACTGAGGGGGCATAGGGCTGGCAGCACCTCATACACTGCGGCATGTGCGCGGGGCTCCAGGGGATGCCAGAACTGCCCCTGCGGGATCTACTGAGGGGGAAAAAGTTCCGGGTAACCATGCATGGAGGCATGCACACACCTATAGTGGAATGACATGAGCAAGCACTCGAAGAAGAACTCTACATGATTGATTTACATGTCCATCACCAACTCAGTTGGTGCAGCAATACTATGCTTCTCTTCCTTTAGCCCTTTCACTCATGGCTGGAGAGGAATAAAGGTCTCCCTTCTTTGCAATTGCTGCACATGCTCAGCTGGCTTGGGAGGTTCTTGTTATCTTTTGCTTTTCCTTCCCCCCACCAACAGTGTAAGTGCCTAAAGTTAGGAACCTAAATAAAATTGCCTTGATTTCCACAAGTTCCCACAACTGCCACTGATTATATTGTGTTCATAAATTGACATTTTGTGCCTGAGTTTGTCCATGGCTTAATTATCTACCATTGGTTTGTCAAAAAATAAATCCTTGGGCTCCCTCATATTACACACATTCTAATATCATAAATGTCTGTAAATAGCTTCCCTCATTCTTTTAAAAGAAATATTAGTCATGCTATCTTATACAATTATCTGTGAATTCCATATCTTATTTCTGCACTTTCCTGGTTCTCTATTCAGAATCAAATGGGGGTAAACTTCCCAGGTAGGGCAGTGCTTTTGGATTTAGGTGAGATACCTTCAATGTAAATAGGAGTTGTGTGGGTTAACTCTTTCCATGTAACACTGAAAATTCAAACTACTGTCTTCTAAAATTATCCATTGCAGAAGATAGACTATACGAATGATTCCCAGGGGAATTATGAGGGTGCATCAATACTATTTATATATTAACACAAATGGGATGTGTGTGCACATGCGTGCCCACAGAGAGCCCCCAGCAAACTTTTCTTTCTATGTTACTTTAAGCATTAGCCTGTCTTCAAGTAAAGAGATATATGACAGCAATATGGTCATATGACAAAAGAGCCATTATCTTCAGGGTGGACAGCATTTGCAGTACAATGCAAGCTATATGTCCATAAATGCATCATTGCATAGCACTAGATATGTTGTTCAAGGTCAAGCTCCTGGAAGGGGTTATCTTCATGAATCATTACATATGTCACTGCATGTACAAGGATTTTAGAGAAGCCTCCACCCACTTTTGATTCATTATGCAATTAATCCCTTTCTCTACAATTGGTCAATAAAAATGGCTTCATACATATAGTTTCCATTTCAAAGCCTTCTGTGTTTTTATCCAAGTACATATATCAGCCAAGGCTTTGAACATTTCTTCTTTTTTCAATTAAAATAGTAATATGAGCAGATTTTTAAAAATCTTATAGAAAATCATACTTCTGTCTGTTGTGAAAGCAAACTCACAATTGCTATCATTAGCTCTGCCTCAGTCCCAACACATCCGTACCTTGAACTTCAAGATCTTTATATTAACTAATTTGAAAAAAGACAAGATTTTTTTGGTGATAAGCTCTCTCTTAGTCAACAATGGACTGTAAATATTGGATTTACCAGAAAAAAATGTACCACCTTTCTTCATTGGTTATCCTTAATATAGAAGACTCCACATTTTCTGCAAGTCTCATTTCATTGACTGCATAAATAATTCACTGTAGGGACTGTTTACTTTCTTTCATTTTATTTTGAAAACCACTAGCATTGCAGCACATTGTACATTAGTCTGAAGTCATTAAAAGGACAAATTGAAAGATGTATTGGCAATAAAATCAAAACATATAGTCATATTACAATAATAATATGAGTATTAGAACTGTCTAATGCAATCTAATTAAAATGTTAATACCAATTTTGGTGTATAGGATTTTATATGCCTGATATTAATGCTATGAAACAAGAAACATCAGGAATTAAGTGATGAAGTATACATGCTGCACATGAGATTTAATTCTGGAAGGATAAAGCTTATGCAAAACCCTCTAGCTACCTAGAAATTAAATGTCATGTACTGTACAGCATCTTGTTCTTTACTGGCTTTTCAACTTCGCACTAGAAATGGGCTCTGATTAAAATACCTGATCTGAGAGCATATGAGAAGGAGTCAGAGTAGCATCTGAAAGGAGATCAAATCTTTTTTTTTCTGTTCCTTACCATGCTCACTGCTGTTATTCATGGTGAGCACTGAACGCCGTTCTTGAGCAACATTAGCTGTGGTTTCAAGTCTAACCTAACCAAACGAAACCCAGAATTATAGAACTTATATCTGAGGTCACCTAGTCCACACCTCATCCAAAGCAGGAAAAAGTCCTATGGTTTGAGCAAATTCTGAAGACCTGACTGAGAGCCAAATCTTCCTGTAACTCACTGAGTTGTCCCTTTGCTGGCAAAGCACTACTTATGTCCATAAAATGGGCAGGTTTTGGTCTTCAGTTTTTACTCAGTCAAACCCCAGTTGACTTCATGGGAGTCTGCCTTGCTAAGGAATTAAGGGTAAATCTGCATGGCCTGCAGCAGCAAACATTCTGGCCTGGGACAATAAACTCAGACTAGCGGGACTCTCAGAATAGCCGTGTAGAGAGCACTTGGAAATGGGGCTTAGGCTGCAGCTCGGGCTCCAAAGCCTAGGCTGGGGGGTGAGCACAACTGCAAAGCCTTGTCTACATAGCTATTTTTGGGGCACTAGCACAAACTCAAGTCTCTCAACCCAGGCTGTGAGGCTTGCTGCCACTGGCTATGTAGACATAACATGAGATTCCTAGGGCCAGATCTGCAAAGGTATTTAGGTGCCTAAAGATGCAGATGGGCCCTTTTGGAAATCTCTCTCATGCCTAGCTTCCTCGCTGTCTGAATTAAGCTTTTGAAAACTCCCCTAGACACCAGTCTGCATCTTTAGCAACCTAGAGCGGGAGCCTTAAAGGGACTTAGTTGTTGCAACATGGATTGTCATGGAGCCTAACTTTTAGGGGCATAGAAAAAAAAAATCACAAACACCACAATGATCCACAAAGCCAAGTTAGACACCTAGGCTCCCTATACACTGAATGGGGAGAGATAGGCAACTTAGACTATAACCTCAAAAGCCAGCAAGCTGAGCTGGGAGCCACCTAAGCCAGCCAACTGGGACTGCTGATGAGAGGGGTGTCTGCTAAATTTTCTTCCTGAGCTAGGTGCCTAAGGCCAGGCTTCAGAGAGGAACCCATTTCTGCTGGAGATCCACAAATGGGAACCCAGCACCTGACTATAGGCAGCTTAAATGATACTCATGAGAATGAGTTAGGTACCTGCCTCACTTCACACGCCACAGTGTGGTGGGCATCAAGCCATCACCCACCTTATAAATTTTAGCCCACTGGTTAGAGCACTTTCAGAGACGTGGGAGATCAAGTTTCAATTCCCCTCTCTGCCAGACGGGAAGAAAGGATTGTGCAGGCATTTCCCACCTCTAAGGAGAGTGCTGTAACCACTAAGCCATGGGATATTCTGTTGTGGGCCTCCCTCAGTTTCTCTTGTTTAACCTGGTGCATTCTGGATAAATTATTAAAGAGTAGCTGGAGAAGGGAGACTGGACCTAAGAACTCCTATCTCCCAGGTGGGTGCCCTAATCACTGGATTACTGAGTCATTCTCACGCTCTTTTTGGCCCAATGTCTGTTCTGTGTGGACCGTGGCATCAGCAGTAATACACACGTTATGCATGGGGCACGCCATTGGCAGCAGTGAGAAAAAGCAGCATTTCCCAACCCCTCTGCTCACTCAGTTTGGCCCCATTGGGCAGCAGAGCCAAATTGAAGGGGTCACAGAACTGGCCCTTGTGCATTAGGTGGTAATGTCACTCACTCAATTTTGGCCCCTCTGCCTTATAGAAATAGACTCAATCTATTCAGCTTAACAGAGAATGTTAAATGGTGACTTGAACACAATACACGGAGAACAGAAATGTGCTAACAGAGAACTCTTCAATCTCTCAGACAAAAATATAACAAGAGCCAATGGCTAGAAGCTGATGCTAGACAAATTCAGGCTAGAAATAACATGTATGTTTTTAAACTATGAAGGTAATTAAACATTGGAACAGCCTGCAAAGGTTTGTGTTGAATTCTCCGTCACTGGCAACTTTAGAAAAATATCCATTTTCTTTACAAGGTATGTTCTAATTCAAACAGGACTTAATTAAAGGAAATTCTATGGCCTGTGTTAAGCAGGAGGTCAGACTAGATTACTACAATGGTCCCTTCTGGCTTGATAATCTATTAATAGCTTTCCCCTTATCATGCCTTTAATTCTATATAACAAATTGTACATTTTAGGAAAGGGTATTTTTCCAATGGTTAAGAAACTTTGATGGAAGATTATGCTCTAGTTTATGTAACCACTTGTTAGGTTCTCATGGAGATTTCATTTGCAGTACTTCCAACTGAATAAATTATCTCATATTAATACAAAACAAAAGAAATGCCAGTATACTGTTGTGCTCTTGTGGAATAGTTCAGCAGCAAAAAATCCCAGATTTAGGGCCAGATTTTTAAAGGTATTTAGGCATTTCTCTGCTCACAGTTGGCAACAGCTAAATACCTTTAAAATGTGGGCCTTAGTCAACTATATCTCTTCCTCAGAGCTAGAGGGCTGCATTTAGAAAAACCAACAGAAAATAAGCCAGAAGACAAACAGAAAAATTGTCCAGTTTGGTGGTTTAAGACATTGCTGTGATTCCAAATGCATTCTTCACCTCTGCCTCCTTACAGACCTTGACCTAAGCACCCAGGCAAAAGAGGAGGATGCTTTGAGGTTGGAGTCAGTGTTGTAACTACAGAACCAAAATTAATTGCTAAAATATAACAGGAGGTAATAAAAATGTTTTAAAAACTGATTGCACAACATTAAAGAAAAATCCTGATTTTCAAAAATACATGAAGACAACTGTGAGCCTAATTTACAATGAATGCCTGTACAAATAGTTTGTGATAACTTGTCATTTGAACATGCAATACCTGACATGCACATTCAGACACAGTAATTATGCACAAAAATTATGCAAATTATTGCAAGCATATAGATTCCAAGGCCAGAAGGGATCTTTGTGATCATCTAGTCTGATTTCCTGTATGACACAGGCCATAGAACTTCCCCAAAATAATTCCTAGAGCATACCCTTATTCAATAAACTACTCATTTTTTAAAGTCAGGCCAGACGCATGATGCAATTATTTTAATACAGTACTTGGATTGTTCTTAAAGATAACTACTGAAATATTGTCTTAACATGATGGAAACGAGATAGGAATAAAGTTGTGAAATTCCAAATGACCTTTCATTGATCATATTCACTAACTTGGTTGTAAGTTATAGGGCTTTGTTGCGACAGGCTGTTTTCACAAATAATTAATAATTCTATTCTTATGATTCGACAGTTCCTTCACATGCACAACACTCACAGATTATTTTTGTCAACTGTGCAGAGTATAGCGGTTATACTGAAGGCCTGACTGCTTGTTTTAAGAAACCTAACAAAAATAGCCTTTGGCTGAGACTTCTAGAGAGGTGCAAGAGATTTAGCACGACACCTTCCATTAAGAACACTGTGTTGGAAACCTAAACTATTGTCTTTTTTGCTTATTTTCTACCTTAGAAATATCAATTCTTGTTTCCCCTGCTTTTGCTGGAAGTTGCACTTGGAAAAACCTGATAAATGAATTAGGAGTTTTCTTAAATCTAACATTAAAGGGCATAGGCAATGAATCTTTACCAAACAGATTCCCCCCCCTTCCCCCGTTTATTATGGAATTGAGATAAATAGGTGTGACAAAAGCAAAGATTTAAATAGTCTGAATAAAAATCATTTCCCCTCTCAGTTGATCATGTTTCATTTTCGTGACATCTGGGCCAGCATAAAGCTATTTGTTTTCCAGTTTCCCATAAAGAAATTAAGTGAAAAACAAGGGTAGACAAGACCAGAATTCGTAATGTAAGAAACAAGGGGGGGAAATATTTTTAAGACTTATGTATACATCAAAGTATTAAGAGTGCACAAACCCAATTTTCCTCTTTGCAAGTAATTTAAATTATTACAGAAACCCATCAGGTTCTGATCCTCACTGAAAAGGACTTGGAATGCTAAGGAGTTAGAGTAAATAAAAATATTCCATAAGGTAATGGATTATGCGCCAAAAATGCAGACAGAGATGGTTTGCTTCCCCAGCAGCCTTAGCTCTCATTTACACCAGGAGAACATTTTAATAATGAATGATGCCATAGGTACATCCACGAAATGCACTATTACAATTTTGACCTTATCTATCAGGTCCATTCTAACATCCCATTCAAATAAATGTTTACTAAATCTAAATAAATAAATCATTGCCCTTCAGTAAACCTCATTCTGGCACCTAGGAAGAGGTACACTTAGATTTTTTTCCTCATTTACTCATACTCCCCTCTCTTACAACCACTCTTCACCTTATTTTAGTTTTCATTGTTGTAATAAGAAGGGAACCAATGGTGCTTCCTCCCTGTATAACACTTATTGAGAAACTGTATTTAATGTTGAGGAAAAAACAGTGTCTGACAGACCCATTGATGTCACTATACCACTCTGCCAGTTGTCACACATATACTAGCGAGTGCTGTCATCAGAAACTGGGTGTATCTTTAAGGGCATTGTAGTACACCAGATGCAAGATGCCTAGATTATAAGGCATGTACAACTGTACATCTACTAACGTGATGCAAATTTGATAAACAGCAGTGACCATAGCAATAATGCAGCACAGACCTACAGTACATACCTCATCCTGAAATTTTCCACATGACAAAGACACACATAAGAAGCAATATCTTCTCTGTTTTTTAAAATGGCTATCATCCATATTAACATTCATGGGAATTTTGTGGCAACTTATTTCTGTACATTGCTCTGAATGTTTACCCCTAAGTAATTTAATATTTTTAAAGGATGAATATTTCAAAATAGAAAGCCATACCGCCCAGCTGACTCCAGAAGGTAAATTGATCAGCTGGATAGTTTGAGCTGAAAAGATTTTTCTTCTTCTATCATAGGAACATAGCATCAAAGACAACCAAGAGACACTTTTAGAGTCTATTTGGAGTTTCCAAAAGAAACGGTCTCAAGAAAGATTTCCCTTTTCTTCAAAATGTCCATTAAAAGAAAATTTTAATCAAAAGCTGACAAAAAAGCAAACAAACACAAGCAATAAGGATCTTGGGCTACAGCTGTGTGAAATATATAGCTTTTCTGTCACAGTATCCCACAAATATTTTACAGTTCTGGGATGTCTCTTTCTATGTGTAGGGCGTGTCCCTCTCACCTTTTCACCTCGAGGATTCAAATAATAGGACTTGGGTAGACTGCATATTCTCCAGGTTTGTCCCAAGTGTAATTGGGGGCATTTAATAAGAATTATCAGTTGAACTGGGGGAGAAGTTATTCCATTCTATTTTGAAATTTAGTTTCATTAGAATAAAACCACAAAATTTCCAAAGTTTTTGTGAAAGGGGGTGGAACATCGGATCTGGGTCAGTCCATCTAATGGGATGTTCTGGAGCTGCAGACTTTAAAAGTCAATGGGCCTGGCCCAGGACAATCTGCTAGATAGGCTGTCCCAGAGCTGTGAACCTTAGAAGTTCAGGCTCTCCAGAAGCCCAGTAAGTGGACTGCCAAGGAACCAGTTGGGCAAGCTGGCAGAAACTAGGCAGTACTTTTAAATTTGCCTGCTTTCTAGGGGAACTTTCATCAAAATTAAACTGTCTCCACAGAACATTTTGATTTCAAATAATCAGAAAATTCTGATGAAAAACTGTTGCATTGGAATTTTTCCAGACAACTTTTATCATCAGCTGGAAGGAATAGTTCCCTTCATCAGGAAACATCCTTGCCCTCTCATTCTGGAAGGTTGTCAAAATGAGACCAGCAAAGCTGTCTCAAATTCCTTTTTCCTGTTGTCTCTAGACTATTAACTCTCAACATGGAAGCCACCTTTGGCCACCTTTTCTTTTACTATGGTTATATTGGAGTGGGGGACACAAAACTGTTCTGTTACAGAGATATATTACGGAAAACATTGAGAACAGCTGCTCTAGAGGATTGCATTGAAGAGTTTATATCTGCACCACAGCCTGGGTAGGATTTTGGAAAATGTTTATTCTCTTTCTCCAGTTGTTCAATTCCATCTTAAATTCACTAAGAAGCATTTTCAAAAGTGAAGCAGGAGCTTAAGTCTAATTTTCAAAAGTGGCTAATGGGAGCTAGGTGCTTAGGCACTTTTGAAAATCTTACTACATAACTATTCTGCTCTCTTTAGGTGCCTAAACACATTTAAAATATGTCTTTCATCACTTAAGATACAGGATTTAGGTTAGAATGGAAGATGGACATCAATCTTATTGATAGCATGTGGTCCCTGCACTTCCTAAACATGCACACAAATGCACTGTTCAGATATGAAATGCTTACAACTTCTGTGGTAAATTATTTCCTATGTACAATTAAGAAGCAACCAACCACAAAGACAATGTGCTATCAGAGTTCCAGGGACATGATACTTTTCTTGTTATATTGTTGATTTAACATCAAATAGTCATACTAGAGACACTATTGATGTCATGTCAGTCATATAACAATGAATTTTTAGTTGCAGTTTAACATTCTGCACCTGTGTTTTTGAAGAGTCATCATGAGAACTACAAGATTCCTTGGTTCATCACTGATGTCCTCCCTGGGTCATGTATTACTTTGCAACCTAGTATCTGAGATCTTTCTTGTCTATAAACTTTGTTGTAGTGTTTTAATGTCCTAGTCAGTTTCTTTATTTAGCCAAGCCACATTTATCCCTATTACATCATATTTCTCTTTGAGCATAAAATGTATATTTGCAGTTCTGCTGTCTTGCTTGTTGCATTTGTAGCGAAACAAAATTAGTTTCCCCTTCTCTTTGGTTGACATTTCTTTTCTTGATGAAATAATAGCCCAATTAATTTACTTCCTAATTTTCCTGATTGTTCAAGTTTTGTTTTTCACATTTTTTTCCCATTCATTTCCCTTTGTATTTTTTGCTGAATCTATCTGAAATTTGAAAAACACATTCACACACATATCTGATCTGTCTTCTTTTAGCATCTATTAAGCCAGGCAGATTTAATACTGCATTCTTATCTTCCACAATGTTGAGTCCAATTCAAGAAAGCTGTAATTTTCAGTTACAATGAATGAAGGACCTTTTTAAAATGAAAACCCTGTAACTGAATTCTCTCTTTTCTTATATTTATCTGACTATTGGTTTAAAAATCAATTTATTCAAGTAATCATGACCCTTTGTTTTCACTTTTTTATTTTGTTTAAAATTTCCCAAGAATGTATCGGTATTTATTACAAAAATTAAAAATAGGTGAAAATAGGTGCAAAAAATTAACTGCAGTTTTCTGGGTAAATATAGGAGGATGGGAGAAGAGGGAAAAAACAAATAGAGAAAAGTAAATGTCATTCTAATCTGGCTTCCTATTCTGAAAAGAGAGCAGCTCAGTGGTCAAGTTATCAAGTTGCCATCTCTCCTTCTGGAGCAGGAATTCAGCTTTGGGAAGGACCACATGGATTTTCCTGGTGATTGCCCAGAACCACCAAAACACCATCTTTCTTACTGGAGTGGGGAGCCATGTCTGGGGAGTTCTGGCACATCTTTTTTCAGGACTTGAGCACTGAAATACACATACACAAGTGCATGCATGTGTATGTCTGTGTGTATATATTCTTACTTTAATACATATACACTTAGACTAATTTATTATTAATATAAGCACATCTACGTAACTTAACGTTTTGACTTTCCTTATCAGCAGTGTTATCGTCAGTCCCAGGATATTAGAGAGATGAAGTGGGTAAGAAAATAACTTTTATTGGACCAACTTCTGTTGCTTGTCTCTCTCACTAATAGAAATTGGTCCAATAAAAAAATATTGCCTCACCCATTTTAGTTTCCTGAATTTTCTTATCAATATTTTCAAGTTCTTGAGTTGTCCAAAATTCATGTGCAAATTGGTGAAAATAAAATAACTTGTAAAACCCACACATTTTTCAGTACAAATGAGTAAAAACCAAAACTGAAGAGTCCTGAAATTAACTAATTTGTGTGAAGACCTCTAGAATTCTCTTAAACCATCAAACCATTCATCTCCCGTAATCCTCTACTCTTTCACCCATGGATTAAATCATATTTTAAAAGTTTGGATTGACCTTAGGTGAGAATATAGGAGATCTTGAACCACCATGGGGACATCAACAGGATGATAAAACATTGAAAGAAACATTCCCCAAGTCATCATCCCAGGAATTGTGCTTATTTTTGCCGTTCTTATCCATCCCCACCACACAAATTTACCCTTTTCTCATCATTTGTTGCCTATCTGTCATCAAGATGAAGAAAATAAGATTGTGACGTTTTAAGGATCACCCAGATCAGTAAGGGGTTCTGTTCCCACCTGTCCTGTAATCTTACAGTGCCTTAATGTTGATGCTGCTATGGCTGAGATCCCTGATACCTGTAGCCTACCCACAAGGCATAAGATCTCACTTGGGGTTCCAGCCGGGTGACACCATCAGCCTTTTCAGTCCTGAGTCTCCCCAAATCCATCCTTTGAGAGTTCTTAACTACCAGACCCTTGGACTTTGCTCCACTGGTTTGTCACTCCCTAAGGTCAGCTCACTTTGGCACACACAATCCTCACAGTTTGCACAACAGAGACCTGCTTGGGGCAAAAATAAACAAAATGTTTATTTGATAGAATAAACAGATTCTGAGATGAAATAATAAGGGAGAACAAACATATACAAGTTGCACAGAAAATAAAAAAAGAAGCAACCTCAGACTTTACACTTCTACGTTAGATAAAATCCCCTTTCTAACACAAGTTACCTATTGCCCTGGAGCAGTTTCCCAATTTACCTTCTAACTCATTGGTTTTCAACCTTTTTTCATTTGTAGATCCTTAAAAAATTTTGAATGGTGGTGCGGACCCCCTTGGAAATCTTAGACATAGTTTGTGAACACACAGGAATCCATAGACCATAGGTTGAAAACCACTGCACTACATGTAGGAGGATCCAGCACTTCACAGACAGCTTCCTGCTTAAAAGCTGTCCCTCACTTTCTGGATGAAATTTCAGTTTCAAGCCTGCTTTGTAAAAGGTCTTTTTTCCTTTAATTTCTTTTTCTCTCTTTTCTGGCTTGGTCACTCATGGTTATTAAGAGTGGAGGAATTTTAACTGAGATGTCTCAGGGTCTTCCCATGAACTCTAATGGTCTAGCATATGTCCATAAACATGTCTCTTAATAACCCTCAAGTTCAGAACATTACAAGCATTTATAAAAGACCTTACTAGATACACACTTTGAATACTGTATTATTGTACTATTATACTATAAATCAGTTGGCTCAACTGCTCATCTTTGAGAGTTTAAACCTTATGTTCTCATGAGATGTCTGGATCCTGATTGTCACAATGATTAAAGTCTCTCACTGTGCCACTGAAGATTTGCTGAGCCTGCACTTAGAAACTAGTTGCCCTGAAGGCAGAGCTTCCTGGCAGTGTTTGTTAACAGATAATGTTTCCATGTGCTATTTTAGAAAATGCAGAGCAGGAGCAGCAATGCTGCAGGTTGCCTAGTGGATATAAATGAGATCAACAGTAAAACTGTAAATTGAACACTAGCCAGAGTTATCTAGACTGGCCAGAAAGGGTTTTTAGCAAACACTGATAGATGGGAAGGGGAAGAGGTAGAAAGGGGGACAGAGCTGCTATTTCAAGATTCATATGGCCCTAGCAAGTCTACACAACAACATTTAAAGGGAAATATGATTTTGATACGTTGAAATAAATACAATTTTTAATTTAAAAATATTAATTTTATAAGCCAAAGCTAAGTAAAATAATGTTTTCCTTCAGTTAAGTATGATTCTATTCTCTAATCAACGACCCAATATAGAGGTTTCTGAATCACTAGCATCGTTGCCTTTTTAAGGAGAAAAAAATCTTCTTAAAAATTATCAAATAAAGTGAAAGTTTTGCAGTGTGATGGCTAATGTATGCCTTCAAGGTAATTAAAAAAAACATAATAATGCCAGGAATAACTAGTGCTGAAAATTTCATAATAAAATTCAGAAATAAATTACACACACAAAAATAAACTCTAGAGAAGAAACTTTTCTGAAGGTGTAAAAGTAATAAATATTTCAAGGAATGGGGATTCCTGGCATATAAATAACCACATTAACAAATAATAAATAAGGAAAGAAGCAAGCAATCGTATAATATGAACATATGTTGAAGAAGAGATAAACTAATCATCATTGCCAGAAATTAGGAACAAATATCCATGAAACCATCTAAATTGTCTTTGCTTTTAAAGGTAACTCTTGCCTGTACTGACATTTGAAATGCCAAGCTGCAAGAGGAATACATCTGATATGAAAAAATCTTCCAAAAGTGGAGTAATGGGGCCTGATTCTGAATGCAGTTGCACTGGATTCTGAATACAACTACACCAAGAGTATCTCCATTGAAGTCAATGAAGTACTGTAAGAATCTGGCACAGTCATTTAGCAACCATAGATAAAACATGCATAATCCTGTTTATGATAGCTGTTAAAGCAGGTGTGAAAGGATGGGCACATTTAAAAAGACATCAGTGTAAATTTGCACAAAAATTCCAGGAATAAAAAGGCTTGATTTTTCATTAGCCTTTTACCTTGCTTAATCATTTATATCTTTGCAAAATGGGTGTAAAACACAAGCCTTAAGATAGCATTTTACACCAACTTTGTATGGATGTAAATGACCTCAGGAGGTTTAAGACTGTTGAGAATTACCCCCAAAATCTATAGTTTAGTCCAGATTACAAATATTTAGAACAATATACAAAATGCAATAGGCAGGAACTTATGATACACTTGATTTCCATTATTGGCATACATCTTTTTCTGGAGTTCTGCAGTATATCCAGATTTCAGGGCTTGCCATTTGAGATTTTTCTTAAAACTTCCCCTAGCTCCCACAATCAAGTCTAACCCATCCATTCTGTGAAAATACCGTTTAAAGGGCCCCATGCACTCTCTCAGGCTATGTCTGCACTAGTGACTGTACACGCCTACATGTGCGTTGTTGTGCTATAAACCTCCTATTATCCACATCTGAATCTCTGAAGCATCTGAATGATGCAGAAGACACTACAAAAAGCTAGCATGCATGAATGTACATGCCTCTTCTGTGGCATGCTCCCATATCCATGCAACAGGGTGTAAAGAGCATGGGTGTAAAGAGCGTGCACCGGGTCCCACATTTCAATAGTATTCAGGTCCATTCCCTTAATGCATTGAACCCTTTCCTGCCTGACTCTTACCTAGTGTATAAAGATGTCTGGTTCCCTGTTGTCAACAATGGTAGCAAGCTGTGCTGACCATGTCGGAACAGTTTTCCACTACACTGATCAGTACAAGACTGTCCTGGATTCCGTTCCCAGAGTTGCTGCCTGGTCCACAGAGCACACCTGGAATCTGATCAGTGAGTGGCCATAGCACACCATCCTCCACAATTTTACCTGGAGCAGCTGGAACATTCACCTCTACTGGGAGATTTCACAGAGGCTGGAAGAAGCGTGTAGTCACTGGACTCTGTCCCAGTGCTGGGAAAGCAAGAAGCATCTGAGGCTCCAGTACAGGAAAAGGAAGGACTTGAATAGTCATTCTGAGAAGGACTCTCATACATGTTCATGCAAGGACAAGCTGGACTGGATGCTCTCCAGGGCTCCCAGTACAAAGTCTGAAGTGGCTCACGACCCCTTTCTCAATCCCCCCAGCCTCATCATACAACAGGATACTGATGAAAGCCGCAGGGCGAGAAGGCAGCAGGGACCTCAGAGGAAGTCCTGGGAGACGTGGAGAAAGAGGAGCATATGATTCCACACCTCTACTCAGTGGAGCTAAGTGAGCAACCCGCTCCCCTGACATGACCAAGGAGGACTTCAGACCACAGCAGGAACCAGAATCAAAGGCTGGTACGTTTCACAGTAGACCTCTCCCGTCCCTGCAAATATTTCTTCTTGCTCAAGTGCTATAAGTCCAACTAAACCAGGACCAGTGTGCATGTGGGTAGGATATGGCAGTCTGTACAAGCTTTGCAAATTCATACTGTCCTGCACCCACTCCATAAGAAAGTATTCCCCTTTTCCTTCACATATGTTGTGAAGGGAACAGCATGCTACAATTATGCAAACTGCTTTGGCAATATTGGCATCCAGATAGGTGCACAGGCATCACCAACAAGCTTTCAACTGCTTAAACACACACTAAATAGCCATTCTGCAGCCACTCAGTCTGTTGCTGAATTCTCTATTGATGGCCCCTGCACAGTTCGGAAATGCCATCTGCTGAAATCCAGCTGTAATTTCTGGTACTTGTGTTATGGCAACCACCTGTGAATAGATTGTATAGCACTGATTGCCTGGCAAATCTGTACAACCACCACAGTAACAATGGACTTCCTAATCTTGAAATGATTTGTAACTCACCAGGAGCTGTCAGATGTCACCAGCTTCAAAATGGCAATAGCCCTCTGCTTCTTCATTGGTATGGATTTCCAAAAATGAGTGGTCAGGAGCTGGAGGATTGATGCAAGCTCATCACACATCTCCATGAAAGTCTCCTTCCTTATTCAGAAGTTCAGAAGCCACTGGTTATCATTTCAGGTTTCCAAAATGATGTGATCCCACCACACAATACTAGTTCTCCTGGACCAGAAGTGTTAGTCCATCCTGGGCATACCATGGCAATTCCATTAATGACAATATCTCTTCTATGAAACCACTCAGGATTGTCACTCACCCTCTCAGTCAGTCATCCTCAGGGTGTCAAAAAATTCTGGCCCTATTCCATCAAGAATATAGAGCTTTCAGTACTGCACCTCAGGAACATTTTCCCCATGACAAGTAGCAGGAACAGAACCACATCACCCATGACTTGTTCTATTCTTCTAGCAGAAGGTAGAAGTGAGAGGAAACTGCCATTGGCAAATGTGTGAAAATGGCATGCAGTTCCAGCAACACACAGCAAGGTGGTTCCTACAGTGTCTCCTATGATGCACAGAACTCTGAGATACTGCCCCTGAAATGGTAGCACTCATGTCACTTACCAACAAGGGCTAATGTGGACATGAGTATATTCATGTATAAAGCATTTACCCATGTCCAGCACAGGATATGTGGACATTTGGCATAGCTACAGGGTACATGCACTAGCAATATATGGACAACTACCTGTGGATGCTTGCCAGGATAGATGTAGCATTGGATACACATAGGCTAGACACAACACTTTCTTCTTTTCACAGTGGCCATCACTCAGAATCAAGGTTCAGGCCTTCTGCAATTTGTAAGTTCCATTTAATTGCTGACCAAATTTCCTCCATTCCTTGTGCCATCCAAAGACTTTGGATTCTTGGACAACACCCTGCAGAGAAATAAGTGAAGAAAATGCCCTAATATAACACACTGCTGCCAGTAATAACCTAGCTTGCAGGTTTGCCAACACAATAGAGGATCACTATTCCTGTAGTCTCTGATTGGAGAAGGGTACTGCAACCCACCCTGATGGTGGCAATCAATTCTTGGGACCTTTAAACCAGGACAAGCTCATTAATAATGACCAATATATTTCCCCAAAACCACTTCATCCCCTTCCATGACAGTTACCTTTCACAGAATATATATAGGGCATGAATATGATATGCTCCTGTCATTCCCAATGAGAGTAAGTATTTCTTAAGTGTGAGATCACTTTGGACTTTGGAACAGTTGACACAGATGGGAGCCGAGGAGGTAAAATTTAATTTAGAGACTAGAAAAAGAACACATTTTCACTCCTGATATGGAGATCATGCTACACAGAAATCTTTCTGTCCTAGTTATGTGCTGTCAATAGCTTAACAAGGAGTTCCCACAAAAATGATCTTCTTTTGTCCATGA
This sequence comes from Mesoclemmys tuberculata, assembly GCA_007922155.1. Taxonomy (NCBI): domain Eukaryota; kingdom Metazoa; phylum Chordata; order Testudines; family Chelidae; genus Mesoclemmys; species Mesoclemmys tuberculata. The sequence continues at coordinate 22,964,833 of ML675609.1, read as the reverse complement.
TAAACCCACGCATCAACTCGTAGTGTGCCTGTGATCACAGAGAAGTGTGACTGGGGAACCTATTTGATTTTCCATTTAAAGATAAATGTTTTTTTCTTAACTATATCCAAGGAGGGAGGCAATAAAACTTACCAAAGTTAGATTAAGTGCAGTTCACTGGAATTTTTATCCTTCTCAAGGCCAGTCACTTCTGGCAAGTCAAATAATGGGGTGAGTTGTACCAGAGGTAGAAAAATCACACCAACCCTTCTTTCAATTTTGTGGCAGAATTTTGACAAGGGGCTTCTTCCATGAGCCTTCAACTCATCAATGTTCTGCCCATGATTGCACAAATACAATTTAACACATTAAATCTCTCCAGTCTGCTCTATTTAGAAGCAATTTAGAGTTGTAGTAAGATGCACAAAGAAAGTCCAAACAACTGGAACAGAGATAAACAGGACCAGTTCAGAAATACCCAGAATAAATCATCATTCAAGGCTTTATCTCACAACCAAACACATGCAGACAGACTAGCATCCATTGGCATTGAATTGGAGAAATGTTAAGTATAGTAGAAACAATAAGAGTCCTGTAGCACTTTAAAGACTAACAAATTTAATTTGGCATCTGACGAAGTGGGTTACAGCCCACAAAAGCTTATGTGTGCAGAAATTAAATTTGTTAGTCTTTAAAGTGCTACAGGACTCTCATTGTTTTCGCTGTATGCAGACTAACACGGCTACCCCTCTGGAACTTTTCACCATGGAAGGCACTGAATTTAGTGTTAAATACAGTATTTGTTAGGCAATCCTTGTCCACTGAAATATTTGCTTTATCATCTTCTCTCCAGTTACCATCCCAGACGTGATACCCCAGACCAGCTCTTTGCTCTCTCACAGATACTCAAGGGATCATGGGAGATTGCTAACCTGATCTACCTTTGTTTTGTAGATCCAGAAAAGTCATATGACTGCATTCCCCGAGATGTCCTGAGGGAAGAGCTATGGGAGTATGAGGTGCCAGTGCTGCTGCTGTGTGCTATCTGTTCCCTCTATTTCCGAAGTGAGAGTTGTCTCTGTATTCTTGGCATTAAGTCAAGTTCATTTAAGATGGGCATTGGACTCTGCCAAGGGTCTGTCCTGTACCCACTCCTGTTCATGATCTTCATGGACAGGATATCAGGATGCAGTCATGCTGGGGAGTGTATCCAGTATGGGGACTTAGAGGTGGCATCTCTGCTGTTTGCAGATGATATGGTCCTTCTTGCTTCTTCAGACTGATCTCTGATGTGCACTCGAATGCTTCGCTGGTGAGTGTAAAGAGGCTGGGATGAGAATCATCACTTCCAAATCAGAGGTCATAATTCTTTCCCAGAAGAGAGTAGAGCGTTCTCTGCAGGTGAAGGGGGAGCAGCTACCCTTAGTTGAAGAGTTTAAGTATTTAGGGGTCTTGTTCACAATGATGGCAAACGGGAGCATCAGATTGACTGGTGGAATAATGTGGCAGTGGCAGTGATGCGGGCACTGTACCGATCCATGGTGGTGAAGCAGGAACTAAGTTTTCAGATGAAGCTCTCAGTTTACAGGTCAATCTACATCTCCATCCTCACCTCTGATCATGAACTTTGGGTAATGACCAAAAGGACGAGATCATGGGTACAAGCAGTGAAAATGAGGCTTCTCCACAGGGTGGCTGGGCTGATTCTCTGAGATAGGGTGAGGGTTTCAGCTACTCAGGAGAACATTGGAGTACAGCTGCTACTCCTCCGGAATGAGAGGAGTCAGCTGAGGTGGTTTGGGTATCTGGTAAGATGTTCCTGGTAGGCTTCCTTTGGAACTATACTGGATATGTCCCACTGGGACGAGGCCCAGAAGCTGACCCAGGACAGACTGGTGTTATTATATCTCTGGGCTGGCCTTGGAACAACTGGGAATCCCCCAGGAAGTGCTGGAACCTGTTGCAGAAGAAAGGGAGGTCTGGTCCTTCCTATTCTCCACTGCAACCCTCACCAGGCAAAGCGGCATAAAGGAAAAGAAGAAAAACATCTTCTCCCCAGTGAGTCATTACATGAGAATTCCAGTTATTAAAGGAAACAAAATACATTCACTTTAATTATGAGATATGATCATGTGGGCACAATATTTGAAGTCAAATTTAAGTAACTGAAACATGAGAACCAATTTAAGACAATAATATTGTCTAATGCTAGCTGCATTTCAAATCCCCATGATTTAATATAATTGGAAATGAACTAGGTTGTCCCAAAGAGAAGGAAAGATACCAATAATAACCAACTTTCCACTCTGTATATCAATTTACTGAATTTCCTCTTAGGACGTGGATCTTGATTCTTGCAGTAAATTATACCGTTTTGTTCAATGGTGTAGGTAATATTTCTTAGCAAAGTAGATCCTACCATTTATATATTCTTATTCTAAATGCACATGTATGCATCCACTTTCATTTCCCACATTTACCACTAGTGATTATTATGGTATATTGTGGATGCCACAGATTATTAATCACATCCCAGGAAGGACATATAAGCAAACTAACTGTGGATGAAAGATTGGTATTAATTATAATTCATTATTCTTTCAATGACATTCATTTATATGCTACATTCGGGATCAAACGGCAATAATCTTGAACTTGCTCCTTTATCTTTCAGTATGTGCCATCGGATTGTTTGACAAAAGAGGTATTGCATGTAATATGAATGTTAGAGCAAGTTCTGAGATTAAAACATATGAATCATACTTTCTATGACCTACCAGAAAACTACAGTGATGACAGGAGAAACTATTTTCTCTTTTTAGTTTAAGATTTCCCATGGCATCTCATGACAGCTTGTGTTACTGGAAGACATGATCTTGTTATTCTCAGAACGAGATCACAATTATTACTAAGAATCAGATGATGATGAGATGCTGAAAGGTCCTACTAGCTTCCATCAGATGTGTGTTGGGAAGGGGAAGAGTCTTGGATCCAGAGACAACCACAGACCTAATTAAAGCCAATAACTGTACCACTTATCCTTCTACAGGTACAGCAGAAGGAGGAACCAAGCCTCTTTATGTAGTACAAAGAGCTGCATGCAGTGCACACTACCAGGACAGAGCTAAACCAGTTCTCTGATTGTAAAGGTAGGTGCTAACCTAGCAATTGGAGTCTGTGTGCAGCAGAGAGCAACTCAATAGTAAGAGTTGTGAGCCTGAGCCAGAGAGGAAGCATACAGAGCTTCTTGAGCACACAGCTCAATGGAGTAGCAGAAATAAGGATTTCTAAGCAAGTACGCTGGGTACTGTTTGTTTCTTCTGTGTTCAGGGAAACAATACCTGTGTAAATTTTTTGCGTGAATAAATAAGATTAAACCAAGAATATACCTGATTCATCTCATTAAATTTCTAACCCAAAAGAAAACACTGCAGGGCTACAGATTTTGGCTAATTGTGCAGGCCAAAGCAGCAACAATAGCATTAAGTTGTGCGAACACATTAAGTGGTTTTAAATCAAAGGAATTTACTTAGGACTAGATCAACGTGTTGGCATACCAACTTCAGATCACTCCAGTATCTGCTGAGATACGTACTGGAGAGGTCTCACAGGTTACACAGTATCAAAACACGGTTTCTGCTGCCCCATCTATATATCAACTGCAGTTCAAGAACTCCATTTGGAAATGTAACTTCTGATGTGTTCACCATTTTTGTTTCTTGCAGCAGTACTGAAAAAAAGCAGCTCTCTTCTAGATGAACGTAATTGATGTCACTGCAGTGTATCATGCTATGAAAAGTTTTTAGAATAGGTTTTGTACTGTTATGTCCCTGGATCAATTTGTCCTCCCTTGAAACAGTAATTGACTTGCACCATTGTATGAGAGACCGGAACAGGCCCAACAAAATGTTTTTGAGTACACTTATAGAGTCAATCAATTTCATGGGACTTGATTGTCTCCTGGTTCTGGGATATACTCAGCATATATGTGCTGGTGAGTGAGGGAGAGGCTCCATCAAGGAGCTGGTTATGACTCCCTGATTATGGGAGACAATCAACACATGCCCTGGTATGATCTAGGGCAGCATAGGGACTGTTTTCAATTATACCATTAGAGGATCAGCATAAAGGGTTTCCATCCTGCTCTCTCCCTTCTCCCAGCATATCCCCTAAACTGGGAATGGATAGAAACACTGGTGCTGGACCCAGCTCCACCAGTTTTACACCAGCTAGGCATTCATACCAACAAGTAAATTCTCAGTTGGCCAGGTACAGTCATAATCTGTTTGGCTCAAAGGAGTCTGATGGGATTTCTGAATCAGGTCTGGATTAGAAAGCAACTGGGGACAAATCACAGAATTATAGAATATTAGGGTTGGAAGTGACCTCACGAGGTCATCTAATCCAGTGTTTCTCAACCTTCTTGATACCAGGCACCAGCTTCCTATACTGTGCCAGGGAGATCTCAGGCTTCCTAGACTGTGTCAGGGAGATCTCATGGACCAGTGCCAGTCCACGGACTGATCGTTGAGAAAAACTTATCTAGTTGAACCCCCTGCTCAAAGCAAGACTAACCCCAACTAAATCATCCCAGCCAGGGCTTTATCAAGCTAGGCCTTAAAGACCTTTAAGGATGGAGATCCACCCAGATTTATATCCCATGCCACTTCATGAAAATTAATGAAGACTCTAGGTGCTTTTACTGATATGTGTTATAAAACAAGGAAAAAATACTATACATTTTCACACATTAGCAAGAAGACCATTTTACTTTGCTCTTTAATACAAAAAGGGCCATTTATTTAAAAAATGACCAGGAACTTATCAAAGTGTTGGCAAAATAAAAATGAATTCTGAGTCTTTGATCTTGAATGCCAAGTTTCAACTAGAAATGGATGTGATTTTGTTGATTTTTAGTAACAGCTAATTTGTAAGAAAGAACTTGCCCACTTTGGAATCATCTTGTGCAGTTATGCAAAACATGTTATCCACTTGAGCTGGTCAGGAAATGTGCCTCCTGCTTTCTGCCTCACTGAAAATTTAGTTGAGGCTGTGGGGAAGAAATCATTTTCACAGAAAATTTAACTTTTTGGCAAAAAAGAATAGTTTTTTCATTGAAGAACAGCTTAAGAAAAAAAATTGCAACCAACCCTAGTATCCACATATCTTCTAAAAGGCTGTGAATTTAATGACTATGCTAATAATAATACTTTAAATTCAAATAGCATTTTTAAGTGCTTTATTAATTAAATACAGATAACACTCCTACAGAATGTTGCATGATGCTGAGCACAAATCACGTTGCCTCTACCCTGTCCCGTTAGTCAGTGTTGGCAGTGCAAACTCAGAGCATGTGTGATTGACGCAACTTTTACAAAGTGGTTGGGGCCAGGCCTGATGTTCTTGGTTTGAAATCGGAGTATTATGTCTCCTAAGTGGAGTGGCTACCACAGTTGAGAAGCTTCACCTGCCCAAGAAAGGCATGGAGAGGTGAAATGACCCAATCTCACACATTAGGTCCATGGCAGAGCCAGGAAAAGAATCCAGGTTTCCCAAGTCCCAGACCTAAACCCTCTCTCTTGTACCACACTGCCTCCCTTATGGTGATGAGCACAATAAAATACTTAAATAGATGAGGAGAGAAAGAAGAGGGGAAAATGTTGTTACTTCCCCTTCCCTCTCTCCTTTTTTTTTAAAAACACAGATGGGGAAAACAGAGACATTAAGCACTTTGCCCAGCAGCACAGAGGGAGACAGTGTCAGAAGCAATTTGAGAATTCAGTTGTGTTTGGTAACCATCTCTGTGCTTAGACCACTAACACAGGCCTCTCTGGTCTATTCATACAACAAACCAATGTGTTCATGTAATCAAGAAGAAAATGCCATAATAAAACAGAATAAAGACCAGCGTTCTGAAACAAAGCTATGAATCTCAGGCAGAAATTTAAAAAATCTCAAAATTCTAACATTGTGTTCAAATGCTACTGTATATTTCATCTAGGTAGGTTTTATATAATAAACTGTATTTGTGCATAAAAAAGAGGATGGCTGAAAATACATATTAATCCCTGTGCGCTCCCGTTTCAAGGGATCTGCACATTCTCCTGGTATTTCCAGCAAACGGGAAAAACTATGGCAGGCTGCTATTTTTGCTAGAGTTGTTCTGTTTATAGTCACTAGGATATCATCCATCAAAAGAACACCCACAGAACAGCATATTGTCAGCACGGGCTGCCAAACGTGAGAAAATGCTGTAGTTCTGAACACCCTAATGGTATCTCTGCATGCAAGATTCTTCCATTTCATTTTACACTGAGCAAACTACAAAAGGAAGCAAAAACCAATAACTCCTGTAATAATATCAAGAACTACAAACCTGCAGCATGTAATATGGGACTAATAAAGAGGAAACTGAAATGCCCCCTTTTCAGAGAGCTCCAAGGAATAAAGGTTTTGGTCCTTTTCCCTCTTTCCTATCTAAATTGAGAGAAAGTAGAAGGTGCATGTTATTCTACCATTTGCTATCTTATCCTCTCCTATTTCTATTCTTTCCATCCCCGTTCCTCTTTTCTTTTGTTTAAAAACTTACTTGTTTCTGGATGCACCACTGCAGTGGGTCCTGTGTCTTGATTTGCTTGTTCGTTTGTTTTTTGGGGGTTTTTTGTTTGTTTGTTTTTTGTTTTGTTTTTTTTACACGAGATCTTGTTATAAGACTTAAAAACCAAGCCAAGTCTGAAACTTATAGGCCTGATTCTTCATTGCAGCATACTGCTCATGCTGATGCAATGACATTGTAATCAAGATCACATATGACGAGCATAAAGCAGTATGCTGCAATAGAGAATCAGTCCCATAATTTTCAGATTGGCTTGATTTTCAAGTCTCAATGAGATCTGTAAAGAATAAAAGCAGTTTACAATTTTATTGATAGATTTTCTTCATTCATATATATATATATATATATATTCTATTAACTCACACTTTGTATTTTAATTATCCTCTCTGTTTTTATTTTGATCTTAGTCAGGAACCACATTTTGCAATAAAATTATATGAATGTGTTGAACCACAAATGTCTGTATGCAAAAGTGTTATATACTGTCCCCCACTTCCCATCACATAAGGAAATATGACAAATGTTTTTTGTGCTAGTTCAACTACAACCTAAATTCTGCTTTTGAAAAGTGTCTCACATTAGTGGTACAAATAATTGTGATAAATACTCCCATTCAGATATCTAAGTACCTGTTTATACCCTCAATTTAGGATAAAATCTATATTACAGCATTTGCACCCATAACTGATAATGGGTTCAAGTTTGCTGGCACAGTTATTTACATTTTGCACCTATAAACAAGAAAGAGTAGAGGTTTTAAAACAAAAACCAAAACCAGGGCCGTTAAGCCTCAGAGTTGAAGGGGGTGGGGGAAGTCTTCTGGCTCAAGTACTGAGTCCAATATCAAGAAAGATCATTATAATTGGTTCCAGGGAACATAAGCAACCTGCTTTTACAGAGCTAGTCCTGACCTTTGCTGACCCTGGAGATCTCGCTTCCCAGTATGGTACCCTGCAGCATATAATGTAAAAACTCAACTTTGTGCTAACATGGACTGCTGTCCTATGTGCGTACCACTTGTAAATCACCACCAGAACATATTACCTACCAGCAGCTTGACTGACAATCCTAGGATGGGTTGAGAGATGAATCTACCAGAGAAAATCAAAGTGTCTCAGACTAAAATCCCTTCATTCTTTGTTTATTTCTCATGTCTCTGGCTGAGTTTATGTTTTATCTACGTCATCATTATATGATCTCAAGGCTGGATCACAGGAACTCACTGTATCTCAGAATGAGCACTAACCTTTTTTTAAGTTTTAGGCTGGTCAAAAATTCAGTAATGCACCTTCTCAGTAATCCTGGTCACCAAGAGTGAACATCCTACATTAACGCTTCACTTTCTATACTGTTTTTGCACAAAATACTGGGTCAGACTCCAAGACTGGGTACTAACTTTTAAGCACCTCCAAAGAAGTGATCCATGCTAATTAAGAAACTGCCTGCTTTTTCCTGACATCACCACCACCACAAACAAGAGAACATTAAAAAAAGAAGAGAGAATAAAAATAAATTCTGACAGCTACCTCAAGGAAGGAAACAAGAACATGTGTGCCTTTACACTGTAGTGAAAAGAATATTTTTTCTTATCATTTTGTATTAGCCAATTCTTTTCACTTTCTGTATTTTGTATTTAGAGAGAGATTTTAAAAAGGTACCAGTGACAGTTATGCACCTAACTCATACTGATGGCCTTTGAAAATCTCCTGTCAATATTTCACATTGGAGTATGCATTTTAACGGGTTACGTACAGATCTGCAAAATACAGCAGCAGATTAACTGTAAAGAGATATCTGACTACATTATTCTTCTCAACCAGGTTTTGTTTTCCTAGCTTTACAGCAGCTGCTGAATTTGTCAAATAACCATTGTTGTTGTCCATTCAATTGACTGATTAAACGCACAATGGCAAAATTAGGCTATCCTTGCCCTACTTTGCTTTTTGGGGTTAAATACTACATGTTTCAAAACTATTTTAACTGTTTTTTATTAAACCGCAACTCTGAAATAATGCTGACAGCCACAATGTGAACATTTTTTCAATACTTTGCCATTTACCATAACCATGCTATCTGAAAGTAATTCAACCTTCATGGTTACTTGATTCCAATTCTCACTCTTCAAGGTGAAATTGATACAATTTATATGGATTTTTTTATGGAATATCTATCTCATACTTAAACCCTTTGGTTGAACTCTCTCATCTAGTTTGATAAAAAAAATTCCTATACCTCAAATTGCACACATAGGAGGATCTATATATGTTTAAGTTTAAATAATATGATTAATATACAGCATGGCCTTTAAAAAAATAAGTGAAAGCAATTAACCAAAGGGCATAAATCTTATCCTAATGACAGAACCAGTAATGCATTTTGTAATTAATGGACTGAAAATGCTATAAGATCTCAGTTTTTGCTGCACAGTGCCTTCCAACCAAATAACTCATCTTGTTGAAACTATATTCTTTTACCACTTGAATTATCTTTACAGATTAGTTTGGCAGATATTGGTGTATTCCACAAAAAGTCTGCAATGCCTCTAGCACCCATTATTAGTTTTTACAGTATACATTTGCACGTTCCAAAATGTATATTTGTATACTTTTTTAAGCCAATGGTCAACCCATGTTCTAGTTTTAAATTTTAAATTGTTGTTATATGAAGACCTTAATCACTTTAGAAATTACTCCAAAATTTACCATCGCTCAATATGGAAATATGGATTATGAACACAAACACTGGGTACAACAAACATTTGCAGATCTTGGCTAAAAGGAAAATAAGCTGTTTATGTGTAAACAGTGCCTATGTTAATACTACAAATTTAAGGAGAGACATAAATAATGATTATTAAGGCCAGTTTACTCTTCTGCAATATGAGACAATTTAATGAATGAAATTATCAGAAAATCTGGATTATGGATTAACAGTATGAAAACTAGCTACTGCAGGTGACACAGCAAAGTCAAGCCAAAGTAAACTTTCTAGGATTTCTAAATTTGTCTGAGCCAACCCCATAACATCTGTCTACCACATAACTTTTTTAAAACAACATGTAAAGTTGGTAACTGTTTCCTCCAAGTGATCAAAAAAATCTGTTAGAGTACAGAAAATGAGTCTTTCAAGACACTGTTTGGTTGCTGGGTCATTTTGATATATCAGACATGTACATTTCTCTACAGTGCTGTTTCACTGAAATCCACACATCGTTTAATCCATTATGTTAAATAAGGGAACAATGATGGGAGAAGGATATGGGGTAAGGATGAAGAGAAGCATAGTGGAGAAAGAAAGTAAAAGGCAAAAGGAGAAAGTGACCCTTTTAAAACTAGCCCTTCCCCACAAAGTACTAAACTGCCCTTTCAGCCGCAGTTTGTAGCCCTTTAAACTCAGTTTCTAGAGCTGGGTGATGTTTAATATTCCAGATTTAGGGCCTGACTCAGCATCACACTGCAGCTACTTTATGCCCTCCACAGATACCAAGCAGTTATAAAACTGGCAATTCCAGACAGAGGCAGCTTCTTGTAAGTAATGCAACCATCCTGAGCTGCTGCTAATGAAACTCCATACAATATCACATAACTGCATATTCTCTCTGTATGTAAATTTGTTTTATTTATACTTAGTGGTGAATGGTGGCAGTTAAATTTCCTGTGTGTTTGAAAACCTACTGTGCATGTAAAGCCCAAAGACTTGTCAATGACGTCCTCTGTTCACACATATAGTTTGATAAGAGGTATTTTTCCCCAAACGCAGTGCTGTGCTGATGAGATATATTAACATAAAATAATACCCTGGCTGCATCTTTGGTCTCATTTAAAAAGAGATTGTCAAAATTATATGGAGAAATTAAAACCAGACAGGAAAAGAGAGCAAAAATTTTGCAATGCTGATACTAGGTTGTCCCCCTTTAAAAAATATTGTGCAGCTTTTTAACAAAAGAAAGTGAAATATATTTTCAACTACATGTTTTGCATACCAGTAGTTGGGTTTAAAATCCTAGTTTAATTTGCTTTTGCAAATAAATACAGTCCTTCCCATCTGCATCATAGAAAAGAGGAACACTTTATAGGGATAATTCATATAAAATTTGACTATTTGTCTCAATTCTCTAGCTCCTACTCGGTCAACATATAGAAGGTGAAATCCACACCACCTCAAACCAGGATCAGTGAATGGGGATGGTGTCTGGCAGTTGGGTGCACATAAATGTGGATCCCCTAATCTCCTCCCTCGCCCTCCCACCATGCATGCAACATACAGCACATAAGGATTGTGGCTTGTGAAGCTATCATAATCAAGATTCTTTCTAAAGCCCCAGTTGGGGATGCTTTTCTACAGCACAGTGAATTGCACCCAAGGTAGGCTCCAAAAGGCTAGAATATCACTGACAGGAGAACTACGATGTAGACCCCAGATTTGGCCCTGAGTTGGGAGTGGATTTCACCTCCCCAACAGCCCTCCACACCATTCTTTACTTGAAATAAAGCCTGCTTACTCAGGCTTAATTACTCCCAGAAAGAAAAAGTCAGTTCCTGTAGCAATTGCACATAAATTGATTGCACTCTCAAACTCTTCTCCTCCCACCACCCCGAATAAGCAATGTAACCACTGCACTGGTGCCTTATATTAGCTCTACCAACCTGTTATCAAAAAATAATACTACATTTGTTTTTATTGATTCAATGACTGTTCAAAATCCAATTTTTCTAGACCTTGGATGTAAGGTTACAAAACTGACACAGAGGAATAATAAAAAAAAATAAAGAAAAGAAAAATGTTAATTAAAATTACAGACTTCAAACTTTTGAAACCAAATGTATGTGTTTCTAGAAAGCTGCAGTAATACATTCTCCGAGTACACTATTAGCAATAATACTGAAACTGAATGTTTGTCACAGCTCAGGAATGCTGTACTATAGTTACTGATTCTCAACTGTACAGTTTTTCCGAAGTCTTTAATATCTAACTGTGGATGTTTGATTTGAATGATCACTAAGATAAGTTTTCAGTGATTTTTGTTAGCTGATAAAAGTGTAGGAATTTGTATGCTAACAGTCAGCCAACCAGAAGGCAGGGATTCCCATTGTTTTGCTATTTCTCAAAAGCAAAAGAGTGAGCATACAAAACTCTCTACTCTGGTTATTTTAATTCCTCTGGCATTGGTGTTTCTCTAATTTATTTTCAAGCTGCACGTAAAAATGGCCCCATCCTGATGAAGACCTCCTCCCACAGTAATTAGAGAAGGAGTGGAAATTAGCTCTTCAAGTGACTCCAAAAAAGGTGAATATTGAGGGTTTTGCAACCTGGGTCTGAATTTGATCCCTCTCTCCCAGACCACTGGAGTGCCTGAATGGTTTACTAAGCTCCAGGACTGCAGTAATTCCCATGGAGCCTCACTGAGGAACATGAAGTAATATCATCTGCAAAGGACTGTTCTGGGAGGTGGAGACAATGGACCTGAATCAACTTACTACAGAGTGGGCACAGAGTTCTTGTATTTGCCCTGAATCTCACCATCTTCCAGGTTAGTCGGCCCAAGACATAGCCAGCAAGTGTGTGCAGCAGTAAGGGGCTTCTGTGCCTTTACTGGTGCATAGGATTGGGCCAGGATATAGTCCAGTATATCAAAAAAATTATGTTCCCTACTCCAGCCTGTATGTTCCATGAAATGGATTAACAACTACAGAGGAGCTATACTGCAGCCCCCAGTACAATGAAAAGTGCTGCTATGATGCACTATTTGGAGAGGTTTCTGTGCTGCACTTCCTTGGATGGTTAATTAGATGGTGCTACAGCATCATGTGCAGCTGTTTAGACTGAAATCGGTGGTGGTGGTGGTAGCTGGAATCTCATTTAATGAAGAAGCTATCAGCTATGTTATGGTGTTGACCTAGTCTGATAAAAATATTTAAATATTTTGACAATGAAGATGGCTACTCTGCTGTTTACATTTAATTCTTCAGTTCTTCTCTGTCTTAGTGAGCCTATACTACCTGCTACAGACTGGTTTTCTGTCTGGGAGCTATATTCACTATTAACAAGGTTGAGATTCCTCATCTGCTGCATGGGCTGAGCTGTCATTTCCTCTCCCTTTCTAATGTAATACTACAATCTATCCCACATGCAGCGAAGTTGAAGAGTAATCTTACTGTCAGAATTCCCAAAATATCTGCAGCATTTCAAGAAAGGATCCGACTGTTTTCCCCTCTGACTGCTGGATCAGTTACATATATTCATACTATAAATATTAAAAGTTTTCAGGTGAAGAGTCCTAGGCAACATTTTACTGGCATACAGAATACTTGAATGTCTGAGCAGTAGTGGGCTCCAGATCAGAGAGACAGGGCTGCCTCTGATTCATTTTACTTTTCCCTTCATATACCAGAAGGCAACCTCTACCAGGGGGTCTGTACAGTAAACTGAGCTATCAATGGGATGCTTTCCATAACATGTTAGTCTCTTTACCCCCTTCTCTAACATCAACAATGCCATATTTTCTGTTGTCGTCAGAATAATTAGAAGAGTTATTCAGTTTTGTCCCATTTTCTAATCATTTTCCATCAAAACATTCTCTCACTTTAGTCTTTTTAACTTCAAAAGCCTGAGTCCAAGTTTCAGTAAACGAGTGCTGGGTGGAAAAGAATCCTTTGGAGAGGACCCACACAAGGCATTCCATACCAGCAAACACCTGTGAAGGTTAGAAGTAGGGAGCAGCTAGAGCAGTGGTTCCCATACTTTTTACTAAGGCAACCCACCCCAAGTGTGTTGTGCCTTTTTTGGGGACCAGAATTATCCTGCTCCCCTCCCTCCTTTCCAGCCCGCTGCTTGTCCCTTTCCAATCTTCCAGTCCCATGCTTCCTCCTACCTTCCCCCTCTTGGCTCCACTCAGTCCCCCTACTTTCACTCTCCCAGCCTTGACCTCTTCTGCAACTCTAGAAGCATGTCCCTCTCTCCTCATACCTGTTTTGCAACTGCTGTGAAGCTGACTAACTGTGCACTCCATGGCTCTAGTCGCTTCCTCCCTGCTACTGCCTGCTTCCCAGGGGAAATGAGAGCAGGATCTGAACAGCAGCATGGAGGAAGCAGATGAATCCAACAAGTGAAGAGTCAGCAACATGTCCCTGCCCTGCACATGCCCAAAGGCACTTCCTCCATGCTGCTGCTTTCTGCTGCCTGATCTCACTCTGCAGGTGGATTCTTGCTACCCGAATAAAATGAGAGTGCAGGGAGGGGAGAACCTCCATGGCATGTGACCCACCTAGACTCTTCCCATAACCCACTCTTTGGGAAACATCAGTCTAGAGCAGTGGTTTTCAATCTGTGGTCCACAGACCCCTAGGGATCTGCAGAATATGTCTAAGGGGTCCATGAAAGGTGACTATAGAAATAAAGTTTCATGTCCCAGAAAAGGCATTCCATTTTTCTGATTAATCAAAAGTATGTGAATCCTCCAACCTGCAGGTCAAAACCTGGAACTGTTATCATTACCGTAGAAGCCGACAGTTTAGCACCCTTTCTCACTCTTCATTAAATGCCATGTCGAGCATGTGCAACATTTAAAGTTGAATTATATTCATTCAGTTTTCAGTCTAAGACTTCTATGGTAGGGATGCAAATGAAAAAAGATTGAAAACCACTGATCTAGAGGAGGCCTTACACAGATCCAGAGGTACTGGTTGCAGCTTCATAATTAAGATAGAGTTCAGTTTTGTATTTAAAGCAGTACTGAATAAAATACCATGCACTTCTATCTATCTTTCATCCAAAGATCTCAAAGAACTTTCACAAACAGAATGAATTTTTGCATCACAATATCTCATGAGGCAGGCCAATACTGCTTTTAAAGACGGTATGCTGAGCAAAGAGAGGTTTCATAGGTTCATATATTATAAAACCAGAAGGACCACTGTGACCATCTCGTCTGATCCCTTGTATAGCACAGGCCAGAGGACTTTCCTGAATTAATTTTTTGTTTGAACTGGATCATATCTTTTATCAAACATATGATTTTGATTTAAGAATTGCAAGTGATGGACAAACCACCCTAACCCTTGATAATTTTGTTCCAAAAGTTAATAACCCCCACTGTTAACTTTGCCAAAAATTTTCAAGTGGGTCCTCTGATTTTTCATTGCCTTAATTTTTGGTTGTCCAACTTGAAATATTATTAGTCAGATTTTCAGAAATGCTGAGCTCCCACAATTCCAGCTGAAGTCAGTGGAAGATGCAGGAAAATCAGGCCTTAATGCGGGTACCCCAAGATACTGGCTCCCTAAATCAGAGGCTACACTTGAAGATTTTAACCCAGGTGACTTTCCCATAGTCATGATCAGGACACAAGAATCTCTAAAGAATGGATATCTTCACCTACTAAATTTTCAGATCAGATTTGCAATATCTAAGACAGAATTGTTGGAAGATAAAGACAAATTGTTTATTTATCTTTCATTATCCTCTACTGTCAGGTCAACATGGAGGAGCTGACTATGACAACCCAAATTATATTCAAGTAATTTATTACACTGATTAAAATGAGTTATTTAGCATTTCATCTAGCATGAACGTCAAACCAACACTTTGTCAGCTTTATCTATATACAAACAGGGATCAAATAGTATAATGTAGGGCTTTAATTTCATTCTTAAACAAAAAACTGTAAAAATTTGTCCTTTTATTGGATAATAGATTTCTTTTTTCATTATGAAGATTTCCTCCCTCCTGAAGACATATATTATGTACTCTACTAAAGGGAAAACTGTATGACATGGTAAATTGGTGAACTTTCTGTCCCTCATTAAATGTAGTGGTTAATCACACATGCTAGCAAAATCAATGAATATAAGAGCATATTTACTATGCTGCATCACTGGCAAATATATTAAAAAATTAGGGTTGTGTGAACAGTTTCTCTCTGGATTTTACTACTCCAGAGGATTAAATATTCAGATTTTCAGACACTAAGCAAACATTGGAAATAGAAAGAGCCTAGAGGTAAAGATTAAACCAAAGACACATGAATTTTGAAAGCTACATTAAATGTGCTGCTTTCATCTTGTTGCTTTTGAAGCACATATAAGTTGGAAATTTTGAAGATTAATAGAATATATTTGGTTCTGATAA
The DNA here is from genome assembly GCA_007922155.1 of Mesoclemmys tuberculata. Lineage (NCBI taxonomy): Eukaryota > Metazoa > Chordata > Testudines > Chelidae > Mesoclemmys > Mesoclemmys tuberculata. The sequence goes on along the minus strand of ML675609.1, from coordinate 22,949,112 downwards.
ACTGGTAATTAGATTAACACTCACAACAATTTTACTCCAGAAGTCACAAAGGATTTTCATTTTAAATAAGATTGGCCTTCCCATGGCCAATCATTCACTGAGATGTAGGTTGTTCTACTTCTTGTCCACAAATGAAATCATATAATGTACCAGTAATGAAAATGGCATACAACAACATTTAATGAGAAGCTAGAGAAGTTGAGGTCCTGATGCAAAAACGAGAGGAGCCTTTATTCCAGCTGTTCATTATCTGCCAGGAAACAACTGATCCTCTCTCCTTTGCCCCCAAGTAGTCAGAGTGCTCGTATAAAACTTAGAGAATGTTTCCACATAGGTAAAAGGAGCTCTTCAAATGTTTGCTTGCCATACCTTGAACAAGTGTAAACCTCCCAAAACAACAGGTCCAGAGGAATGGGGAGAATCTACATATATACTTAATGAAAAATTTTGCACCCATTGTCACAATTTTTTCTGCCTCATTTATGATCTTTTGGAGCTGAGTGCAAAGATCTGGAAGACTAAATTATAGCCATCACATTATATGCAAGAGTATCACTCTACCCACAATCCGTCCAACTCTTGGGAGAAAGAGGTCATAAATAGCTTTAAGAGAAAGAAGGCTAAGGAGTCCACTGTACAGGATTTAAATGTCTCCTTAACCAAACTGAATGTAGAGCATGTTTTCATAAACCTGCAGGCAATAACTTTATTCGGTTCACTGAGCTTTAAGTCTTTCCCCAGCTTTCAGATAATACAAATCTTTCTTATAGCAAAGCTTAGTTAGACCACCAAAGGCACAAGTGAGAAACCCTGTGGCAATTCTTTCAGACAGGATGGCTGCTTGCAGGGAGAGGATACCACGTGTAAAATTAAGTGCTTCATTTGCATACATTAGAAGGTTTTTTTTATGAATTCCCAGTATGAGTTATTAATGTTTACAAATTGCTTCACTCAAAGCAAGTGAGCTAACAAGACAATATCAGACTCTTAAATCAGGAGCCAGACTTGTCATAGCCAGACTCTCAGGTTATAATAATTCAGGGTAGTAGTAGGGAATAAACCATGAAGAATACCAGCTTTTAATCTTAGTCCAGATCTGCTAGGTCTGGAGGACTAAATGGAGTTTTATTGTTATAAACATCTGAAGACCAATCACATGTGTCAGCTGGAGCTAACGATGCAATATCTTGCTGATGGAAAAGTTCTGTAGACTGTAGGAAGGATTAAATCAATAGGATTTCACAGAAGATTCTAAAAACCTATCGGGGAGGAACCTCAGATAGTGTAAAGCTCCATAGTTTCAACGGAATGCTGAGTTCCACAAACTGAAGATCTGTGCTACCAAATTTAATAACAAATGATATCCTTTCTCCAGCCTTTGACTTTTTTACTCACCCTATGAGATTATGTAGCAGAGATATAATTTTTTCTTAAATTCTACAGGATGATTAAAAAAACTTTTTGGAAATTTATCACTTCCTATTAAATTCTACAAGGTTTTTGTATTCAGGATTAGTCAGGTTACTACCTATCGCCACAAGCGTGAGTAAGATTACCATGCTTGGTTATCCACAAAAACTGAGCTGTTAGTAATAACCATTAAAATAAACCATAATAAGGCTTCCATCATTTCTAGAATTAAACAGATTATTTCATCACAGTTTCCATTGTTTTGTTTTGCAAACGCACCTTATGACCTGTGTTAAGGTGTTTTTAAAGAAGGAATATGGGATTGCTAGATGGAACACTACTAAGGCAAAAAAATGGTTATCTTCTGGTTTCCAAACGTTGCTAAAGTTAATGTGTCCAGCATAGCTAATATAGGTCTTTGCTCTCTAAAAGATCTTTGGCTGCACAAGTGAGAAAAACTCTTCATAATAAGTTTTACATAACTAGCTGGATTGAGGGCAAAATGAAGGACAAATTACTGAAAAACCTGATTAGAGAAAAGGGCTCCATGAACCACTATTTGGCTTTTCAGCCAGAAGCTTTTACATGAATACATCTTCATCTCCTTTTCTCATTTATGGAAGCTTTGTGAATATTACAATTCGAAATAATCCACAGTAACTTGGCACAGATAAGAGAGTTTGCAAAAATCCTTTTGTTTGGACTTTCCCCTAAACTGTGAGGCTATTGATAAATTAGAGTGTCAAAATATAAATTAGCAAATTGAGCTACCACCCACAACAGGAAAGACATTTACTCTTAAAACTTTCAGTGAGATTAATATCCCTCTTTAGGTATATTTTAATTTTTTTGTATAGATCTTTCTAAATAAAATCACTTCAACCATGCTGACAAAAAGTCACTGATAAATCTCAAGTAACTGTCTTTTTTCTTCTTCATTTACTCTTGAGCATTGTCTAGTGACTTTCTTTACAACATTGTCTACTGACATTGACCATTAAAACCCACTCAATGTTTACTAGAACAAATGTGCATCCAGGCACTGAAGCTCATTTTAATGCAATAAACTAACATTCTTTAACAAGCCGAAACATAGAAAACTTTGGAAGCTTTGGGATGTAATCTAGAGCAATGGTAGACATTTTTATTTAAGAACTATATTACAGTAGAGCAGGAGCACTGCTATATATGAAGTTGAGACTTGCTTAGGCTTCAATAGCTTTATTACCAAAGACATTTTGGCAGTGGGATCTTGTCACTAGCAAGAGTTAATTTTGTATGTAATCCTTGAAATATTCTGCTGCTCTGTAGTCTTGTCTACATTATCTAAAATGTGAACAGACTATGGTGCATAAATGTTAGGTGCACTCACAATGAAGTGTTTTTTTGAGAGTGCCTCTTAAGTCTTTTCACTTTTTCCATTGTTTACTTTAAATCTAACCAAGTTGCATTACTTTAAGGAAATGGTTTTATACTTAAGCTAGCAGCACAAAGTCATATAGACAGTAATACTAATGAAAATGTTTCACTTCAAAATATGAGCAACTGTGAGGGACATGATTATTAAAATATAGACCTCCATCTGCAAACAAAAACAATAAAATATGAGAAAAAATTAGTGAAGATATTATTCCTAAATAAATACTTTCATATAGGATAGTAAGCAGTCATGGGATAAGAGTAAAGGTCCTCCCCTGGGATCAGCAGCTGGTTAAAAGATAGGAAACAAAGGGTAGGAATAAAAGGTCAGTTTTCAGGAGGGACAGAAGTAAATAGTGGTGCCCCCCAGAGTGATGTTCAACATATTCATAAACGATCTGGTAAAAGGGGTAAACAGTGAAGTGGCAAAATTTTTAGAAATTACTCAAAAGAAAACTACTCAAGAATCTTGGCCAATCTCCAAAATAAAAGGGATGGAGGTGTTGCTATCTTTCTTAATGAACCAGGGAAGAAAATTTTTCTGTGAGTGCACTGCTGCTTTCTCCCAAAAAAAGATAGTTGGTCTTCAAACAGTCCTTCATCACTTGGTATCCGAGCTGCAGTTTTGAACATCATCTTTCAAGTCATTCCAACCGTCCTAGTTATCCTGACTGTCCCAGATCATTATTCTATGTTAATACATGAAGGGGTGGAGGGAAGGGAGACTACCAGATTGGTGATTCTGTGCTAATACTGGGTGAAATTATGGCCGCACTGAAGTCAAAGTTTTGTCACTGACTTAAATGAAAACAGGATTTCACACCTTGTGTTTGCCAGCTCATGTCTGACACGTAATCTTTATGCACTAAAACTCGCCTAACCTCACTCTATAAATGGTTGGTCTAATACCTAAAGACACTCAGACAGCGTATCATGATTTTGAAAAAGAAGTATACCTTAAGCAGGTTGGCTCCAACTGTATCCTTATTAACCCAGTTAAAAAAAAAGAACAATTCATTTTGCTATTTCACTTTTTCTTTAAATTTCTAAACTATAAATGCTTCAGCAAATAAAAACAATTAAAATATTAGTGAGAACTGAGTCAACCAGCCAGTGTTACAAATCATGTATTTTCAATCAAATATCCACAGTCTGCAAGAGAATTTTGTTAGTCCAATGTATCAGTATAATCAACAAAAATATTCATCATCATCACTTTCATCTGGTAGAAATTAGTAGCAGATGTTCTGGAACCCTTCCATGTTTATATTTGGAGATGTTCAACATTCCCCTTTGAATTTAAAATTAGAAAACAATGAATAATGATCCTATGTTCATAGCACACTGTGCTTTGCATCATAATCTATGTCTAACTCAAAACCACCTTTCAGGTTGGTCTAACCATTAACACTTCCGCTTTCAGACTAAAACTTAAGCAGGTGGATAAACACAGAAAGGCGTATTACTCTGAAATGGAGTTGTGTTAGCCAGTCAGAATGCAGGGATGCTGTTCAGTTATTGATCAATGGCTCGGTTATTCTGAGAAATTCTGATTTGCATAATGATTCTATGGTTATTTTGCAACAACAATACAGTATGCAAATCCCTGTGCTCTGAGGGCCATTATTAGCCAGAACACTGAATCTCCTTAATTACTATAGGGCAGACCCCTCAGACAGTGTAAATCACCACAGCTCCACGGATTTCAATCGAGCTATGTTGATTCACACCAACTGAGTATATCTGGCCATATTCCTTTATTTCTGCACAAGTAAAGAAATTGTGAAGAAGCTTGAACTCTAATTAGCGACTGCTCTCAGACCTACCAAATTATATAGCAAAACAAACATGGCCACATTAACTTCCATCAGCCTTCTAATCCCAAATATTAAGTACCATGCCATTTTAAATGAACTCACTCATTGGTTTGGGAAGAGGAGGGGGGGGCATAAGCCTTTCTCAGCCAATAAGGGGGGCCATGGGAGAGATTTAGAGAAGACTAGGATAAGTGAGGTGAATGGTGGGGAAGGAATCAAAAGCTGAGGCTGCCATGCTTCTATTGAGTGTATGGATAGCAGATCTGAGAACAACCACCAAACAAAGCATAGGGATGGCATGACAAAAAGTACATTTTGGAACTGGAATAGGGGAGTGACCACTATGTTAAAGATGTCTCTCAACTTTCCTTTAGCCCCATTTTCCACATTTTCCACTTGTGGTCATTTTTGATACTGAAACATTCAGCATGTTTCAGCCAAGTAGTAAGTTTGCAGGCGAAAAATCACCTCAGCTGTTGTTTTTTTTAATTTTATATATATATAAATGATTTTTGGGAGGGAAAAATAATCCCCCAAAGTTTTAAGTGATAGGGTTGGTCAAAAAATTTCTGTCAAAACTGTTGCAGGAAAATTGGGTTTTTAACTAAGTGAAAATGTTGATGAAAATTGTCTTTTTTCTGCAGTAAATTTCAATTTTTCATCCAACTCCCTCCTCCCTTGGAGTAGCTGTAGACTACTTCCCTTCTTTGACTTCTTGCCAAACTCTGTAGCCCCACACAAACCACATTTTTTTTCCAGGGAGTGACTACAGACTACTTCCTCTGCAGCCCCCCTCTGTTATCAGCTTCTTCCTCTTATACAAGTCCAACCTGCTCCTTCTTGACTGAACTTTATCATCAATTAGCTTTTATCAGTCCCCAGCTCTACTCCAGGTTCAGCCTAAATGATTAATCAGCCTAATTTAACCTGTTATGCCTTGTGTGGAATGAACACCCCACCACAGGGTGACATGAGGTAAAATTTCCAAGTACAAAGCTTGGTAGTGGCAGAAGTTATCCAAGTCAGAGCGTAGGGAACCTGGGGTTGCGACAAAAGTAATTTAATTTAATTTAAATAAAACATAGTGTGGATTTTTAATTATTTTAACTGTTGCAGCAAAACTGAAGTAACTTCTAAATGGTATTTTGTTTTAATTGTGCAGAAAATAGAGTAGGGACTCATACCTATACCACCTGCTTTTTTAAAATGGTAAATATTCAGAAAACTGGAGCCCCCAATTTGTAAGAGGAAGAAAAATAATATTTTTGAAAAGGAGCTGGAATTTTATACCTTATTTTCATGTAAGCCTTTTGAGGAAAACAACAAACAATGACCCTTTGTAAGGAAATAGTGTAACTTACCTCGGTCCAAACCCAAAGAGCACGGCAGGTGCTCAGCCAAACCCAGCCTGCTTTCATTACCTGCTTCTTTGTAATATGATTGTGGAGAGTCTGAGGTAAATCAATTATCAAAGGTAGCCATTGCCATGGCAATAGTGACTCTCCTCAGGTATGCAAAGGAACTGGAGGAAGAGAGTGTTGAGTGGCTGATTATCTCTGATGTCATAATATTACTTCTCAGCCAGCAAATGTACACTGTGTAGCAAAATCAGTCTCTTCTGGAAATAAGGAATCCTCAGAAAAATCAACACACCAACACAAAACACACACTGAAAATCTTTCCACACACTTTAAATAGTGGCTGAAATTTGGTTCAAATTCCCCATGACATGTTTACAAAATAAGGTTCTGAAAAACAGGTGAGACGTGGAGGTATAAACCCTGTCAAACAGGAAATTCTGAGACAACCTTAACTATGATCTCATTACTCCAAGGCCATAATGCGTAGCTACTTTGTTTAATCAGCCACCCTGCAAAAAGCCACACAAGCAGAAGAACAAGTATGAATTTACCTCTTGAAGTCACTCTTTTTTGTTAAGAGTTAAGCATATTCATTAAGTATTTGATGGACTATGGTCAGAGTGCTCAGAACTAGAACTAGCTGAAAACTGGAATTCCCATTCCCCAGGTAATTTCAAAATTAAAAAAAAAAATTAAAATAGCGAGAAATGCAACCAAAAAACAAGAATCCAAAATTCTGTTTAGAAAAAGTCAAAATTGTATTTTGTTTCAATCTTTTCAAAATGTTTTCAAACTCCCCAGAGCCCCAACAGCCCACCAGGTGGGAGCCAGAAAGATCAGGGAGCCAGGGCACCGCAGAATTCTATGCTTCCAAGAGGCCAGGGCCCTGGTTATCCTAGGAACCCCAGCTGAGAGGCAACCTGATAGTTGAGCTGCCCCAAAACTTGGAAGTCTTGGGAGACCTGACCTGGGGAAGGAGAAGCGTTCCCAGCTCCCCTACAGTGCACTGGACAGACTTGCCAAGGAGTTGAAAGCCTGTAAACCCTGGAAGACCGGGCTGCCCAGAAGTCAGGCAGGTGAGCTGGCTGGCAGAACACTGTCAGCAACTGCCGGGTTGCCATCTAAATTTCACTGAAATGGACATTTTCCCCCAGAATATTTCTATTTCAATGAATATGCATTTTCCAGTGGAAAAAATTGTCAGAAAACTTCTAGCCAGCTTTACTCAGCACCTTGTAGGGTCAAGACGTTTGTACATAACCCCTGCATTGTGGCACATGGTCTCCTGCAAAGGGGAGCAGTTTGGAGAGAAGGGGAGGAAGTAGTGTTTAAACTCAACATGCCACAATTTCTACGGTCCTGACAAGGAAATGCACTCTGGTCCCCATATGATTTATACAATCTAAAGAGAATTTGTGGCCACGTCTTTCAGAACAGTAATAGGCTCAAGTCTGTACCTTGGACTTCTGCTATTGACTTCATTGGTAAGAAGATTGGGCCCCGCGTGCCACAGAGCACCTCAGAACAGAGTTTCATAGATTTAGAATAATCTAGTCTGACCTCCTGTACATCACAGGCCACTTACCCTTTTATTGAGCTCAATAATTTATTTGAGCTAATTATTGAAGTGAGTTATAGCATTTTGTGGAACACATGCCAGTGAAATGACAAGCATGTCATACACTTTTCTGGCTGTGGTAGGCCACCAAGGCTGAGTGTTATACAGAAAGGTATGGGATATTTAAATGGGTAGTAAAACTAAAATATTCACACAAAATTAACCTGCTCAATTATCTATTAGAGCTACCTGTTAAAAAGTAACAAGGAAATCCAAATCAACAGTGCAGTAACCTATTTCCTTTCATTTATGGCAATAAGAGGAAGTACAACTGCAGATCTATTATCTTCCTAATAGAAAACTCTCGTATTTTCTTGAAATCTCATAAGATTATAATCTTTTATTTAAAAAACAATAGAAATTATATTTGAATTTGACATTAAACAAACTGATAAAGCTTGTTCTTTTGCCACAAATCAATATGAAATGACATTTTGTAAGATGGAAAGAAAATAATTCAGCATTTAAATAGCTAGAAAAGTAGGCAACTGTTTCTATCAGATTTAGGTACTTGTCTATTTCAATACATAATATTGTTCACTTGTGTTTACTGTAATTGTAGGTATATTTTCTCTTTATAGAAAAAATTAATAAGAATACTGTCTGGAAATTTAGATAAAGATGATTAATCTGCACACACAACAACTCAAGAACTGGTGCTCTTCGAACCCAATTCTCCTTTCTCTGGGTAATGTATTGATTCCTACATACATCAGAGTTTGTGTGGAAAAAAAACCTTTCAGAATGTTCTCATTGGGCAATTCTGGTTTTCCTGGTAAAAATTTCGGATATGTGGGAAAGTGATTTCCAACATTTTCCAGCATAAAAACATGAAAGTGGGGGAAAGAAGTGAATCTTGAACCGATTTGGTACTGTTGGGAATTTGTATAAAGAAACATTATCAAACTGATCCTTCCAGCACACCACACTAGTAAACGGAACATCCACAAATACAGGTGTTTGGTGGAGGAAAAGTGGCTTAGTAAATGGAGTCCTGGAAAGGTGGCATTCCCCAGGGACCAAGTTAATGCTACAGAACATGGCCTGTGTTGTAGTGAAGCTCTTATCAGCAGTAAGTCTGTCCCCCTCTGTCGGGCTTAACATTTTATTTCCCTGTCTTTATGTTTATGTGTGGGGTATACTATGCTATGTGTATAACAAGCTTAATTGTTTCACCAATTTTTTTTGTATATTAATATTTCTACACAAGACATGGAGATATGCTAGTGATAATTCTTGCCAAAACTTGAACTATGGAGCTGATCACCCCACAAAATCCATCATCACAGTTGGTCTTATTTGACTTCCTTGTTGGCTGATGATGGAAGATGGCTGCACAGATTAAACTACTCTCTCATTCCTAAAGAGAGGCCTTCACAGCTGAGGCCTGTAGGCAGGACAATGGAGAGAAATTTGTGTTGCCACTGACAGTGTCCTACCTGCTCCGTGAATCTACTGATAGCTTTTCTTTCCTGGGTTGTACATCTGTCACTTCTCATAGTAACCGAAATCACATACACATTGTAAAAACAGTTTTTAAAAGTACAAATTTACTAATCTACAGCAGTGTAGGAATGACTGGCCCTTGCAATAATAATGCTCCACAGGTTTAAAAAAAAACCCAAAAGGATAAAAGATACATGGCAATAGGCTGGGGTTATAGTTTCTATAAATGGCCAGCTTAATGGAGTGTCAATGGAGCATTGCATAATTATAGATAGGAAAGAGAGAAAGCATGAGAAGGGGAAGAGATATTCAATACAGTTCCAAAGTGTCCTCTAGCATTTGACAGAGACAAAACTGACTTTAATTATCTGTATTTTAATGTTTGCTGCAATTGTCCTTTAATTGATGCTTATATCACTGACTGGAAAGATGCAGTTTAATGGGGAAAAGGTAGCTATTCACACAAACTCTTCTAAACCGTAGTTTTGTGTATGTTAAGGGAAATAGGCAAGAGTAAAACAGTAATTCTTACAAAAAGGAAAGTAAAGGTTTGTCATATCTAGCATTGTTAGCAACCATAGGATGCCTCAGCTCCTATGAAGCTCCTTTGTAATTCATGAGACAAGAATCTGTTACTTCCTTAGCTGTTTTGTATTTGCTTTCCCTTACAGCCCTGACTTTTTCCAGATCTCTAAGCTGCTGCCACATAAATATATTCAGTGGGAGAAAGATAGATTCAGAAAGCTTTGGAATACCTCCTCAATAATTGTCTTTTCAGTGATACCATTTTTCTTTTATAATCAAATAGTTCTGCTGCTGCCAAGTGTAATTTTTGCCAAGTTTTTGCTAAATAGCTTGGCAGAGCAAAGGTATCTGAACTGTGTGACCTTCATAACGGTAGCTAATATCATGCTCTGCATATCCTCTGCTAAGAGATCAGAGAGCAAGCTAAGTACTACAATTTTAGGGATCCTAAGTATTGCATGACAGTGAAGAAAAAAGCAATACATAAATCTACTTCACAATTGTTTGCCAGTCTCTATACATGGCAACAATAGAATATGTGAAGAATTCCATGAACATCCACAAGCTTTCAAATCAAATTAAAAGTTCATTTTAAAATCATTTTCGTAGTTTAATTCTGTGCATGTGTTTATGCTTTAAAACCACTTTTTAGAAGCTTGACATTTAACTTTCAACTGCTTTGTCCTTTTCTATTTTGTAAACATTGATTCATTTTTAAATGGAGCTAGATGCTGACAATGGCTGTGTTTGTTAAAATATGTCTACTCCCACTTATATAGCTCCTTACCACACAAAACCAAGTTCATTTGTTCAACAGCAATATTGAAGAAATCAGTACAGCTCTGAGAGTCTTATTTGTCAGTTTTCCACTAAAAATTTTCTATTGGGAGCATAAAGGATTGTATTTACTCTTTTACATAGCAGCAGCAATTTTATGGAATTATACTTGAAGAAAATTAATTCAGAGATTTTAAGGTCAGAATGGAACAATGTGATTACCTAGTCTGACCTGTGGGATACTACTTGATACTGGAGACTTAGATTTTGGGGTGGGGCAGAAGGAAACCCTATATATTTAAAATCCAGAAGCCTTTCCTATAGGAGAGCAAAAACTGTGCGTAAATCACCTTGAAATATATTTTGTTATAAAACTGAACCAAATCTTTTGTTTTTCCCTTTTTGCAATTTCCTTACAAATATGACATCCTATATATAGTATTTGTCCTTGGCAAATACACTAGAATTTCAAAAATATTAAATCCAAATGAGGTGAAATATAGTTATAGTGATAAGAAAATAAGGAAGTAAGTACTGAACATCTAGTAAGGGAGACGATATATTTTCAAGTTTTGCAGACCCACAGGGCTCAAATAATTTGCATACTAGTGACAATCAGAGTCAGGACACCCCAAGGGAAGAACAGGGGATTTGAACCCCAAAGAATGAGCAGCTGAACCTACTGATTGCATACTATATCACTGTACTATAAAAATAAGTAAAGACACGGACCAGACAATTTGAGATCCATATCTATTCCAAAAGAAACAGTGCAGAAGCAGATTCTATTTACTTTGAAATGTTTGACACACGTGATTCTTACGCTGTCAGGCACACATTCTCACACATTTAAAAGCAGCCCAAGATTTAGGTTTATCACATTGAATTGGTATCAACTATAAAATTTCATGGAGCTTGATAAATGCTTTGGGGTTTTAAGAATGGTATTTTTGTTTCTGTTTTGTTTGTTGTTTTTAATCTTTTTTCTACTCTTAGTTTTTCCATTAAATAATGAAATTTTCTTTTATAGTAGTAAAATACAACCTATGATCCTGTAAAGTAGAGTTAAACAATAAAAAACAAAAAATATGATGAACTGAGCAGTGGGTCAAGGCAGGCAGAGTGACTTTACTTAAATAAATAGACTGAAATATATTGTCTGGAGTGTGTTATTGTTATAAGAAAATGGACCATGTATTGTACATACAAAGAAAAACAATTAGAACTTCTTTTCCCCTGCCCATTATTGGTTAGAATTTGACATAATTATTAGCTGATCAGAAAGTTCCACTTGTGTCATGACTGAGTCTCAAAACCATTTAATGCAGCATGCTAATGTGTTAATATTATTGAATACTATGTACCATATAAAATATACAAGTACACAAGCAATGAAAACTGCACACATGCATTAAGAACAGAAAGAGGAATCAGAAAATTCTCACTACCAATGAAAGTAGATTTGGAGGGGGTTTGCAAAATATATATACACAATTTCAACTGTAACTTATAAGCACATTTTCACTGCTTAGAGAAATAAAATAATGTTTTTAAAATACTTTTATCAATTTTAAAGGACATTTCTTTCTTTATAATAGACATTTTAACACCATATTCTCATTGGTGTCACTGAGAGTTACAGGAACTGAAGTACTATTGGATCAGATCTGGAAGGGGTCTATGTTGTATTTGGCATGCCAGCCTTTATCCTTTGGAAACTAGAATTCACATTCTGACTCATACTAGTTTACTTATGGACATCACAAAACCAGTGGACTAGGACTGTGTAAAAGGTGTGAATAGAAGCCAAACCATGCAAAATTAGGTTTGTTTCAGGGTTCTGTTACGATACCTGAAAATAGACCAAAACTACTAACATTCAACAGTCCTAAAATGAGACAATTTACATAGCTCTATTAAAACTGCTTAATACCTTAAACCGCTTTAGGGATTGAAAGATATTTAAGAGTTTAAGACATTTTAAAACTTTAAAGAGGCTTAAGAGTTTAGGGTTTAAGATCCAGATTTACAAAGTAGCTTTCGTTTTTTAGGGATATTTTTGCATGTACTGTGAACTAGAGGCACAAATATTAACAGATGCAAGTCTGTGCTCATAAGCCACAGATAGTTAGACATATACTAACGTTTGTGTCTGTATTGAATTGTGGGTGGAATTGTGGGTCGCTGCTCAGGCTTGACTTTAATGCAGCTTAAACCACAGTTCCACTGACATAAGTCATACCAATGTATTTATGGGGTTCCAAGTCTGTGTCTCAGTCCTAATCTGTTGAAATTGTTCCAATCACCAAATCTGCAAATTCAACTTGGAATATACAAGACAAACGGGGTTCCTTCTAGCTGTTGCATCACTAACAATAATGGTTCTGCAATTGGAAATAATTTAACAATTCTTTTGTTTATATGAAAGCCAGAACAGAACCCAGCTCACACTCCAGATATTTGACTCTGCAGTATTGCTGGGAATAAAAAGTAGTGTTTTTAAGCTTAGCACCTGAAGTCTAGTCCACAAGAAAGGACCCTCGATTCCACATGGAACACTGCTGAAATAAACCAGGGTGTACACTGCTGCAAGGTGTGCCCGCATGGATCCGACGGCAGTACAGGGATCTTGAGTATCTGTGACTCTGGATGAGTAAGACACTATTTTCCATATCTTTTCAGAGTGTAATCACAGCCTGAGTTTAAAGAGTTCTGAGAGTAGATAGTAGATGTTTGGGATTGCAAATCACTCAGGCTTCAATTTGTGTAGGCTACATGACCAAATGAGTACTTTGGGTAACCTCATTTTAATAGACACCCAGGACTGCAGTGGCAAATTACTATCCAATTGCATTTGTAGAGTTATTGTTGCCAAATCTTGCAATTTTATTATGAGTCTCACCATATTTAAAGCCCCAGCTGCTATATAATTAGTTTATAATCTGAGGATCTCTGCTTTCCTTTAAAAAAAAAAAAAGGTAGGTTTTCTAGCCCTTGTGGTTGCAGAGAAAAAACTTGGAAACATGACTAGTAAAGGCGCCAATACAAGAAGGCAAACAAACAGAATCCCAACTGTATTATTTAAAAGCTCATGATTTTTTTTAACTGACTTACGATTTTTGAATGTTTGGAACTAGCATTACTAACTGCTGCTTTGGGAAGTTGCGTGATATTTTCCCAGTCACTGCTATTAGCCACTCACTTTCAATCACACTAAATCCATGCTAATTAAACAGAATAGCTGATAGTCTTGTGGTTAGAGCACTCATAGAATGTGGAAAACCCAGGTTCAAGTGCTCCAAATCACAGATTGAACCTGGGATGTGGAAGTCCGTCTCTCATAAGAAACGGAAGGTAACTAAGAAATATGTAGAAAAACTGGAAAATGTCCAGACAAGGGCAACAAAAATGAGCAAAAGTTTAGAAATCCTGATCTATGTGGAATGGTTAAAAAATCTGGACAGGTTGAGTGTTCAGAAAATAAGACTGAGGAGGAACCTGCTATGGATTCAGTTATGTTATGGACCATTAGAAAGAGGACAGTGATCAACTGTTCTCTTTGACCACTGAAAATAGGATAAGAAGCAATGGGCTTAATGTGCAGCAAGGGAGATTTAGGTTAGATATAAGGAAAAACTTTCTGTCTCTATGGATAGCTAAGTACTGTAATAGGTTAAGCCAGCCCACAATCTGTCCCCAGTGTAGCAGGTAAAAGCAGACTTCAAATTGCCACTGCACTCCCACACAGGAAAGAGTGGCAGTCAATGGGTAGAGCCTTCATTCTGCCACACTAGTGTTCCACAGCCAGAAAAGCTGAGCCAGCATGAGGGGGCAATAAGGTTCTGCAGTAAATTATTCTCCTCTTCCTTAGTCTCCCCCTTTAGCAAGCAGTTAGACACTGCCCTTTACAGACTTGTGCCTAAGTGTTAAATGTAGTCCTTAATGTTAATTCTAGCTCTCAAGGGCCAGATCCTTATCGAAATCAATGGAGCTTTGATGATTTAGAGAAGCTGATGATCTGGCCCTAAATGTTTAATAGAAATGCACAAGAAAGAGGAGTCCAATCATAACAATATCAAGCTTATAATTAAGATACTGACATGAATATGCACAGAGTGTATTAAATCTGTTGCAAAAAAAAAAAGCTCTCACTTGATGCTCTTTACTTTGCTGGGAATCAAATATATCTTTGTGATTGCAGACATAAGCAAACTTGTACCAGATCTTCAACTGGTCTGATAAATGATACAGTGTTTTTTCAAATCAACTGAGACAAGTCAGGTAACAAATGATTTCCATTAGCTTCAGCAGAATGGAAACAAAACAGATCAATACAAATGATTTGCAGCAAGTTTAGATCATAAATTTCCTTTTGCCCAGTTCTATCATTTTAAAAGAGAAGTGTTTTCCCCATAGTATGAAAAAAGTCATTGGAAATTTAGCGATATGATAATTCCAGTTACAGCAAAATACCCATGATTTAAGTTTGGAACATATTTTAATAAGCTTTTAATTGTATTCAGCACTATTATTTTAAAAGATGGCAAACAATAAAAATGATAATGAACCACATTTTCAGAAAATAGATTGTATCTTTTAGTTATGTAAAAGCCCTAACAATAGAAAATTCTACTTGTATTCTATTAAAGTGGCCCATAACTTTGCTGTCTTTCCTTATTTGTTTATGACAGCTTCCAAAAATTGTTTTGAGGGCTATACTGGGGTTATAGGTCTCTTATTTCTGATAAAAGAATAATAGGTTTCATATACACAGAGCTAAAAACAAAACAAAACAATTTGCTCTTACTTTCTTGTTCTACTTAGCTTGTTAAATTAATTACTACTGAATAAACTAGAAGCCCAAAATATACTTCATCTATTGTATGCCGAGAAGAGATAAGGATGGCTTTCATAAATCATGGTATCAGAGTGTCAATCATCCATACTAATCATGGAGGTGTCTATACAAGAAAACGCTGCTGAAAGTAGCAAAAATGTATAAATTGCTTCAGAGAAGCCTTAGGACACCTCCCTTTCAGAAGTATAGAAAACACTTTACAGTAACACGCCTCTGGAGAAATTTCTTCACAAGCCCAGTCAGTTAACAGTTGACTTTGTCGTGAAGTATTAAGGCAGACATCTGATACACGTTTATCATCTGCAGTTACTTTACCTAAGATATGATTATTATTATTGACTCTGATAATGTTCAATTTTTGTAACTTTACTATATTCTTTGTCTCAAAAGTCTCTTGTGGCCATTAGTTCCACAGGTTAATTCCTCTTACATAAAAAAAAGTTGCCTGCCTTTCTATTTCCATGGATGCCCTCGTTTTTATATTACAAGAAACCGTAAACAGGAGCACACAACTGGCCTCCACAATTCGATTCATTATTTAATAGACCTATCAAATCATCTCCTATTAGTTTCTTCCCTAAATTTAATTGTCTTATACTCCTTTGTTTTCTCCTCATATTCAAGTCTTTTTATGCCTCTTACCATTTTCACTGCCCTTTCCCTGGACATTTTCTATTTCTGTAGTATCCTTCTGAGATGATTTGTACAAAACTACCGTATTACAGTATTCAGTGTTATTACTTATGTTTGTACTGTGGTAGTACCTAGGACCCTCATCTGTACAAACACAGAACAAGAGATGGTTCCTGCCCCAAAGATTTTAAGCATTGGACAAACATCATTTAAATATTTTCAGTATTGGTCCATAAACTTATCAATGTGTATAAATAATTCAGATTGTTCCTTCCAGGGTGCATTATCTTGCACTTGTTCATGCTGCATTTTACTGCCATCGTCCTGACTGATAAACAACCCTTTCCAAAGTTCTTCATTATCTTCCAAGTCTTAACAACCCTAAATAATTTTGTATTAGCTTCAAATTTTGCCATCTCATTGTTTACTCTTTTTTCAGATCATTAATATATTATGCAACACCAGTCCTAGTATGGATTTTTAGGGCAACCCACTGTTAACATGCTTCCATGCTGAAAGCTGCGTTGATTTATCTCTATGACATCCTGCTACTAAAACAACTGTTTTATAGTAGAGCTGATAAAAATACTATGTTGTTTTCCAGAGGGAAAAAAACCAAAAAACTCCATTTTTCATAGAACTTTTCATTTTTACAATATGAAAATGTTTATGGATATTGAAAACCAAAATGTTTTCAGTTTTAATTTTTTATTCCTTTCATCTCTCTTCCCCTCTGCCTGCCCCCCCCAAAAGACAAAGAGTTGGGTACCCAAATTTTTTTTGGTATTCAGTTTTGTTTAACCCCCACTCAGGAAAAAACAAACAAACAAAAAAAAACCCCTCTGTTTTATAATGTTTTCATCAGTTAAAAATTATTCCCATTTTCCACTAGTTTAATCTGTTTTTTCATAACAGCTTTGAAATGGCAGTGTCAACGCTTCTGTCAATGATCACTTTTTATGGTGCTATGAAAATAATGACATTTTATTCGAAACAATGCAATGCAGAGAAGCCCCAATGATTGTCGTGAATGAGTGGTAAAAATTCACAACCAAGAAGTGAACACTGGCTGGTGGGCCCTTCTCCCCAAATTCATTTTACCGCAATAGGAACATATGGTTAAGGAGACTAGCTATATGAGCAATTTGCAGATAGTATATTTTCATAAATTTAAAGATATCAACCACAAAATGTAAAGAACTGTATAATAAGCTGTCTTTCGGTGAATGTGCAAGAAATGAATAGCTAAATTTAATAAAGAGATGTTTGAAACAGTATGATCATCTTAACGAATGTAGAAGATAAATTCATATTAGAAATAAGGCACACATTTTAAAGGAGAGTTTCTAACCATTAAAACAAACTACCAGGAGAAGTGGTGGATTCTTCATTTTTTGATATCTTCAAATCAAGACCAGATGCCTTTCTGGAAGATATGCTATAGTCAAACACAAGATATTGGATTCAATAGAGGGGTAAGACCATGAGCATATGCATTTGCTGTTGATGGTGGTTGAGTGAAATCACCTCTATTTAACTGCTAACAGTCACCTGAAATATTAAATACTTGCTCCCCTTCTTTTTATTGTTAATTTAAGTGTATTTTACACCATTTATCCTACCATCTGTCTAGCTCCCTTGTACTTTTGCAATATTTTAGTGACACATATAACATTGCCTCACTTCCTATCAAAATTCATCACAGAAATTCTCATTAAAATATTACCAGGATACACATAAAACGGACTGAAGATCTAGAGATAAAAACAAACATCTGGAATACCAATGTCAATAGTACCAAATCTACAATCAAAGGAGGTTAAAACTTCCTGAGAGGAAAAGGAATTAAAGATCAATGGATAGGAATCTGGAAGTGACAGGAAATATCACCTTACACCCCCTTTGATTTCCACACATCAGACAATATAATCATGCCTGTTTGTAATGAAAGCACCCACTTAGAGAGCAAAGGTGGATAAAAATTGATGATTTTTTTTAAATCAATTTTTTTCTATTTACATCAGATTACTTTTATTTGAATTGAATTTTATTTAAATTCTAATATTATTTTTAAATACACCCGTTTAAAATGAAATCTGAACTTAATATAAAATATGTTAAGCCCTAAATTTATCATAATCTCTTAAAACACTGAAATAAAAAATAAATAAGCTAAATCCATGAGCCTCTTTCAAATACTTTGAGTTAAAGGCTGATGTTCTATATAAAGAAAGAAACAGAGGGGAGGGGGACACACAGACATCTAACTTTTGAGATCAAACTTTGTAAATATGGCACAATAGGTCAGGTACCATAGTAAATGCTTGTTTAATAAAAATACATTTTATATGATATTTAATGTGTTTAATTACATTCCAGTTACCATCCTAATGCAGCTTGACACAAATCATGAGCAAACAGTTATCTAGTAAATAAGCAATATATCATTCACTATTTTCTAACACTAAAAGGTATAAATAATAAGAATCTGAAAATACTAAGTTATATAATTACTTAAGTAAATGTATATAGTTATAGTACACCCTCTTCGGAAGCAAAAAGATGTTCTGAATCTCATGTAAAGGCTCTGTTTAACTGTAAATCAACATGTTTTAATGGATATATTAACCAATGAGAGTACATCTTTCTTTAAAAAATAACTGAAGTACAAATGGAAAAGTTCATTAAATCGATGATGTAACTTGAGGCCTTCCACTTGGTTTAAATTTAAATTTGATTTAAATCAAGTCATCCTGCAAAATACTTCAGTTTTTATTGAACACAAAAAAAGAGATCCCTGAATAGTCACCTAATCCGCGTGGAAAGGAGAATCCAAATACTCACCTGCTAAATTGTCTCCAGGTTGAGTAAACATAGGTCCAACAATATAGTACCTTTTACTGTTCCCTGGCCCTTCTAGCCAATAGGAATATAAACGTGTGGTGATCTAATTAATCTCATTGCAAGAGACTCAGAGATCATTAACTCTTTAGCTGCTGCAGTAACGTGCTGCATAGTGCCAATGTGAACTGTCTTATGTTTACTTGGATTGTCCAGTAATTATTAGTATGCATTATTTGTATTTCAGTAATGCCTAGAAGTCCTAGACATGGGCCAGACCCCACTGTGTTAGGGTGCTGCATATACACAGAACAAAAAGACAATCCCTGCCCCAAAGACCTTACAGTACAAGTATAAGTGAAGGAACAGCAGATGGATACAGACTGATGGGGAACACAAGAACATCAAACAAACTATTATAGTTAAACTTACCTGTCAGTGAACATTGGAAATTTATTTGGAGGAGCCTAAAACTCTGTCCAATACAGTCCATCACAATCAAACGTTTGGCCGTGATTTACCTGACTAGCTATTGATAGCATGAATTGCAGATGTTATTCCCTGTATACTACAGATGAATGCACCTCCAGCAAAGATTTTCCTCCATGCGGGATATGTCTAACCATTCCTGTCAGGGACGATTTACTTTTGGCCATAAAAATGCCTTTGAAGAGCAATTTTTTTCTTGGCCTTTGGAATGGACCAGACTGCACTAAATATCAAGATACCTTCTGAGACTCCTGCACAAAGGCTTTATCTTGTCACCCTCCCAAATATTCAATTCAGACATTGAATCAGTATATTTCACATCGTATGCAAAAACACGCTGTACTTCCAATTAGTGAACACTAACTGAACT
>ML675609.1:22886093-22909548 GCA_007922155.1 Mesoclemmys tuberculata | reverse complement strand
CGGACTGTCACTATGCAAAAGAATAAATGGACACAAATCAGACAAAATATGGAAACATCCATAAGCTGGTAGGAGAGCATTTCAATCACGCACGACACTCTGTAGCTGACCTGAAAGTTGACATACTTCAACCAAAAAAAAGCTTAAAAAACAGACTTCAGCGAGAAACTTCAGAGATGGAACTCATCTGCAAACTTGACACAATCAGACTGGGTCTGAATAGGGACTTGCAATGGTTATATCATTACAAGAAGTAATCATCACTGTTCACCCATTCTCACCCTCTAATCAACAGCTGTGAATAGGCCTCATCTATGCTAACTGAATTGACTTTGTCGGCACCTGCCCTCCCCATTGTTGTTTCCTATCTGTGATTTCCACTTCATGCATCTGATGAAGTGGGTTGCAGCCCACGAAAGCTTATGCCTACAGAAATTTGTTAGTCTTTAAGGTTCCACAAGACTCTCCTTGTTTTTTTCTAAGGTTAAGGTAGTCTCAGCTTACATAGCTATGACGAACTCCTCCTGTGATATGGATAGGAGGGGAACATACCATTCTCCCACCCCTTATACTACTACCCAACAAACTGAACCCAGACCTGTGTGGGGCTCTCCCCGAAGTTGGGAATCAGAGCTCTGGGGGGAGGAATGGCCGCTGACCCACCCCTTCCATGGAGGAAGGGGCAGATACCTGGGAAAGAGTACTTCCTCTCCTGAACTCTTGAAGTTTGTAGATGATAGTAAAATGGAAGGCATGTGAAAGAATGAGAGAAACAGCAATTGCATTCAAACTGGAGTGCATTGATGGATCAGAAACTATTTTTTCCCCTGTACAATAAAAGGTGACTGGAAATGGCAAGTAACAGAGCCAGCCCCCTTTCTTCTCAAAGATGAGGAAAGTAAACCAAATAAGAATAGGGACAAGGGACTTTTCATAGAATTTTTTGTATGTAGTAAACTCTAGATGTATGGTACCAATGAGGAAGCATGAAGGAAATTTTTGATTTGGGATTGCATTTCTTGCCATGATGTTTAAAATATTAAGAACAGTGAAGGAATCAAGAATCAGAGTATATAGTACATCCCATAAAGTATGTATGCATAATAAAGTCCCTTCTAGAAAACCACTTGATTTGTATTCATTTATCGAGCAGATAATTAACCAAAACATGGTTCTAGAGGTTATTTAAATAAAAACAAGCTATCTGGAGAGCTAATTAAAATGACATGCCCCCTTCCCCGAGTTCTGATCTTAACCACATTGAATGAATGTGTGATTTACTTTACTCAGGACAGGATAGACTTTGACTAAAAGCCCAGGATGCTCTATGCTGCAAATTGCATGAAATGTGGATCAATGTTTCTACATAAATGTCATGAAATATACCCAGATACAGCACCTGATAAACATAAAGCAGCTGTTGCTTTAAGGAATAGTAACATAAAATGCATTAATGTGATTTTATTTAATTTGCAAGGAAGAGAAAACAAGATTTTATAATGAGAATGAATTTTAATACAAGAGAATTTGTCATAATCCGATTTAGTGCTGCATTAGATTAATCTCACTCACACACTCTCACACACATTAAATAAAGACAATGGAAACTGACTGACTAAACTCTCAATAGAAAGAGTTTTTAAAAACTGCCTGACAGCTTTTCTGAAAGACCTTGTGAGGTCTATAGTAAAAGGTTTATAGCCATATAAATACGAAGAAAACAAAGAAAGAAGTGGGACCACTAAACACTGAGGATGGGGTGGAGGTTAAGGTTAATCTAGGCATGGCCAAATATCTAAACAAATACGTTGCCTCTGTTTTTAATGAGGCTAATGATGAACTTGGGGATAGTGGTAGGGTGGCTAATGGGAATGAGGATATGGAGGTAGAAATTACCACCTCTGAGGTAGAAGGCAAACTCAAACACCTTAATGGGACTAAATTGAGAGGGGGCCAGATGATCTCCATCCAAGAATTTTGAAGGAATTAACACATGAAATTGCAAGCCATTAGCAAGGATTTTTAATGACTCTGTAAACTCATGGGCTGTACCATATGACTGGAGAATTGCTAACACTGTTCCTATTTTTAAGAAAGGGAAAAAATTGGTCCTGATAACTACAGGCCTGTTAATTTGACCTCAGTAGCATGCAAGGTCTTGGAAAAAATTTTGAAAGGAAAAGTAGTAAGGGACATTGAGGTGAATGGTAATTGGGATAAAATACAACATGGTTTTACAAGAGGTAGATCGTGCCAAACCAACCTGATCTCCTTTATTGAGAAGAAAAAACGTAGTTACTTACCAGTAACTGTTGTTCTTCGAGATGTGTTGCTCAGATCCATTCCACTTAGGTGTGTGCGCGCCCTCGTGCACAGCCTTCCGGAGAACTTTTCCTAGCAGCCCCTGCAGGGGCCGGTCTCAGCGCCCCCTGGAGTCCCGCCCTTATGTGGCGGTACATATAGCGGGACCGGCCCCTCCCCTCCTCAGTCCCTTCTTTCTGCCGACTCCGACAGCGGGGACGGAGGGTGGGTGTGGAATGGATCTGAGCAACACATCTCGAAGAACAACAGTTACTGGTAAGTAACTACGTTTTCTCCTTCGAGTGGTTGCTCAGATGCATTCCACTTAGGTGATTCCCGAGCCATACCTTGGAGGTGGGTAGGAGTCAGCGGCGAGCTGCCCTCAGCACGGCCCTGCCGACTCGCGCGTCGTCCCTTGACTGCTGGACGACAGCGTAGTGCGCAGCAAAGGTGTGCACCGAAGACCAGGTGGCAGCCCTGCAGATGTCATCCAGGGGGACCCTTTCCAGGAAGGCCGCCGACGCGGCCTGGGCCCTCGTCGAGTGGGCCCTCACCACTCCTGGGAGCTGGACGCCTGCACGCTCGTAGCAGAGCCGGATGCAGGCGGTGATCCACCTGGCGATGCACTGGGAGGTGACCGGGGAGCCTCTCATCCTCTCTGCCACCGCGACGAAGAGCTGCGTGGTCTTTCGGAGCGGCCTCGTCCTGTCCAGGTAGAACGCCAGCGCCCTCCTCACATCGAGGGTGTGCAGTCTCCTCTCGTCCTCGGACCCGTGCGGTTTAGGAAAAAACACGGGGAGGAAAATATCTTGGTTACAATGGAACCGGGAGACTACCTTAGGCAGGAACGCCGGGTGAGGCCTAAGCTGAACCTTGTCCTTATAGAACACGGTATAGGGGGGCTCCGAGGTTAAGGCCCTTAGCTCAGAGACCCTCCTGGCCGAGGTAATGGCCACGAGAAAAGCCACCTTCCAGGGAAGGATCATCATTGGACAGGTGGCTAAGGGCTCAAAGGGGGGACCCGTTAGCCTATCTAAGACCAGGTTCAAATCCCAGGGAGGCACCGGGTCACGGACCTGCGGGTAAAGCCTCTCTACACCCCTGAGGAACCTCACCGACATGGGGTGGGAGAACAGGGAACGTCCCCCCACCGGCTGGTGGAACGCCGATATGGCCGCCAGGTGTACCCTGAGGGAGGCCAACGCTAACCCCTGTAGCCTAAGCTGCAGCAGGTAGTCCAGGACCGCCTGCACGGGGGACGTACCGGGGTTTTCGCCCCGCGACTCCGACCAGCAGGTGAACCTCCTCCACTTGGCCCTGTAGGCGAGCTGCGTGGAGGGCCTCCTGCTTCCCAACAGCACGCGTTGGACCTGCTCCGAGCAGGTTCTCTCCTCCTCCGTCAGCCAGAGAGCCTCCAGGCCATCAGGTGCAGGGAGTCCAGGTTGGGATGCAGTAGCCGGCCGTGGTCCTGGGAGAGCAGGTCCGGTCTCCTCGGGAGCTCGATCGGGGGAGCGACAGACAGGTCCAGGAGCAGGCAAAACCAGTACTGCCTCGGCCACGCCGGGGCGATCAGAATCACATCCGCTCTGTCCCTCCTGATTTTCAAGAGGACCCTGGGCAAGAGCGGGAAGGGGGGAAACGCATACAGGAGGGCCCCCGTCCATTCGAGGAGGAATGCGTCCGAAAGAGAGCCCGGCTCGCGACCCCTGAGCGAGCAGAACCTCGGGCACTTCGCGTTCTGCGCTGACGCAAAGAGGTCCAGATGGGGAACACCCCACACGCGGAAAATCCTGTCCACCACCTCTGGGTGGAGAGACCATTCGTATTGTGGTAGGAATGACCTGCTGAGGCGATCCGCCTCGTCGTTCCTGACCCCAGGCAGGTGAGAGGCGGTTAAACAGAAATTGCATCTCACCGCCAAGTCCCAGAGTCGGAGCGCCTCCTGACACAACACCGAGGAGCGCGCCCCCCCTTGCTTGTTGATGTAATACATTGCAGTGGTATTGTCTGTTAACACCTGCACCATTCTCCCCAATAAAGAGTGGCGAAACACCTCGCATGCCAGTCTGACCGCCCTCAATTCTTTCACATTGATATGGAGGGCCAATTCCCCCCGGGACCAGCGACCCTGCGTGGTCAGACCACCGGCGATATGGGCTCCCCACCCCCGGTCCGATGCGTCCGTGATCAGGGTGACCGAGGGGGTGGAGGCCCTGAAGGGAATCCCTTCCAACACAGTCCTGGGGTCCAGCCACCAAGTCAGTGACCCCAACACCCAAGGGGGCACCGTTACCACCTTGCTCAAAGCATGCCTGCTGGGCATGTAAACCCTGGACAGCCAACCTTGGAGGGGCCTGAGCCTGAGGCGGGCCAACCTCACCACATAGGTGCACGAGGCCATGTGGCCTAACAGCTGCAGGCAGTGCCTGGCTGTAGTCGTGGGGCACCTCTGAAGCTGCGATATTATCGCTGTCATGGCTTCGAACCTCGAACGTGGGAGGGGGCTTTTGCCTGCACCGAGTCCAGGTGGGCCCCTATGAAGTCTATGCGTTGCACCGGACGCAGCGTCGACTTCTGCTCGTTTATGAGCAGCCCCAGAGCATGGCAGGTGGACTGGACGAGAGAGACCGCCTCGCACACTTGCGACTTGGTCTTGCCCCTGATTAACCAGTCGTCCAGGTAGGGGAATATCTGGACCCCCCTGCGCCGCAGGAAGGCCGCCACCACCGCCATACACTTGGTGAACACTCTGGGGGAGGAAGACAGGCCAAAGGGCAAGGCCGTAAACTGGTAGTGGCCACCAGCTACCACAAACCTTAGGTACCGCCTGTGGGCGGGAAGGATGGAGACGTGAAAGTACGCATCCTTCAGGTCGAGGGCGGCAAACCAGTCCCCTGGGTTTAGAACGGGAATGATGGACGCTAGGGATACCATGCGGAACTTCAGCTTTCTTATGAACCTGTTGAGCCTGCGCAGGTCCAATATAGGCCTGAGGCCTCCGTTGGCCTTGGGAACGAGGAAGTACCTCGAATAGAATCCCCTCCCCACCTCGAGTGGTGGAACCACTTCTATGGCTCCTTTGACTAGGAGGGATTGAACCTCCTGAAGGAGTAATTGCTCGTGAGATGGGTCCCTGAAGAGGGACGGGGGGGGTGGGGAGTGGGGAGGGGAGGCCAGGAGCTGAAGGGCATATCCCCAGCGCACGATATCTAGGACCCACTGGTCCGATGTTACCTCCCGCCACAGGCCGAGATACGGCTTGAGCCTGTCCAGGAAAGGCGGGGAACCCAGGGAACATGAGACGGTGCCACCCTCGGAGACACCGTCAAAATTGTCTCTTCCCCTTAGGGCCCTGAGAGGGTCCTTTAAAGGAAGAGGAGGACGGCGGCGGGCGATCGCGCCGTCCAGAGCCCTTGGTCCTATCCCTGCCCCTTGCGGTGGGGAAGGGCCTAGGCTGCGGCCTAGACTGCTGCCGCTGACGTTGCGGCGGTTGCTGCGGCTGCTGGCGACTCTGCAGTCTAGCCGCCTGGGGCGTGTACAGGCCCAAGGAGCGCAACGTTGCCCTCGAGTCCTTGAGAGCGTGCAGCTTCTCGTCCGTCCTCTCCGAAAAGAGGGCGGCTCCATCGAAGGGTAGGTCCTGGATGGACTGCTGCACCTCCAACGACAAGTCTGTGGACTGCAGCCACGCTGCCCGCCTCATTGCAACGGCGGAGGCCATAGCCCTGCTGGCTGTGTCTGCGGCGTCCGATGCAGACTGCAGGGCCGCACTTGCCACAGACAACCCTTCCTCCAGCACCAAACCAAAGTCCACTGCCTGGTCTGGAGGGAGAGACTCCGAAAACCTCCTTAAGGAGTCCCATAGGTTCAAATTGTACCTGCCGAGGAGGGCCTGATGATTGGCCACCCTCAGCTGAAGCGCCCCAGTAGAATAGACCTTTCTACCGTAAAGGTCCAGCCTCCTGCCTTCCTTATTTTTAGGGGAGGCAGTCTGAGCACCCTGCCTGTCTTTTTGGTTGGCGGCATCCACCACCAAAGTACCCGCGGCAGGGTGCGCATACAAGTACTCGTGCCCCTCGGCTGGCACGTAATACTTCTTCTCGGCGCCCTTAGAGGTCGGGGCAACCGAGGCAGGGGTCTGCCAGACTGACTTAGCCAGGCGCAGGACCCTCTCATGTACGGGAAGGGCCACCCTCGTTGGTCCCTGGGCCCCCACACGGCCGAAGAGGGGGTCCACCTCTTCCTCTAAGACCTTGACCTCAAGGCCAAGGTTCAAAGCCACCCGCTTTAGAAGCTCTTGGTGGGCTTTAAAATCAATGAGCGGGGCTCCTTGGTCTCTTACCGCCGCCTCATCAGGCGATGAGGAGTAAGAAGGGCGGCGGGGCCCAGTGGAGGGTCCCTCCCCAGGGTCCTCCTCCACCTCCTCTTCCCCAGAGGAGCGGTCACCCTCCTGCACCGAAGGTGCTTGCTGAGTTTGGGTGACAGAGGCAGGGGCCGACATAGTTCCCTGCCCCATCTGGGCCGCCCACTGGGCCCATAACGGCCACTGCCAGGGTCCCTGTGGCCAGCTCAAAGGCGGCACCGGTGCCGAGGGCAAAGCCGGTGCCGCAACAGTCGGTGCCGGTGCCGGTAGCAGTAATGGGTCCGGTGCCGGCTGCGGTGCCGGCTGCGGTGCCGGTTGCGGTGCCGGTTGCGGTGCCGGCTGCGGTGCCGACGACCATACACGTTCCTGACGTCGGGTCCGGGACCCCGAGTCAGGAGAACGCAGGCGGTGATGACGCCGGGAAGGAGCGCTCCGAGATCCGCCACGCGACGACCTCGAGGAGCGACTCTGACTTCGGTGCCGAGTCAGAACTCGACGACGAGGAGAGGTGCCGCGACGAAGAGCGATGTCCGGAGCGGTGCCGGGACCTGGAACGGTGCCGGGAGCGGTGCCGGGACCTGGAGCGGTGCCGGGAACGGTGCCGCGACGCGTCGTCCGAGGACGAAGATGGAGAGGAGCTTCCGAGCTCGACTCTCCTGCGTCGGGTGGTGGGCGGCCTGTCCACCGGTGCCGGGGCCGCCCACCCTTCGGGGCCCCCCATCGCGGGTTTGCCCCGGGAAACGGGCCCTGGCTCTCTCCGGTGAGAGAGTGCCGGAGGCGTAGGCAGCTCCAACAAAGCCTGAGCCGCCTCGATAGCCTCCGGCGTCGAAGGGTCCCGTATAGGGGGTCCCCCACTTCCAGGAGTCGGGGGAGCCTCCCTAGTAAGTGTCGGTGCCGGGGCCGGTGCCGGAGCAGGGGCCGGTGCCGGAGCAGATGCCGGCGGCACGTCCATGAGGAGGAGCACCTCCGAACTCGACCCCGGCCGCTCCTGCGGTGCGGGGGAGCGCTGCAAGCGTGGATGGCGCTTCTTCCTCTTCGGCACCGAGACCCCCGGTGCCGGAGGCGCACTCCGCACCGAAGACACACTCGGTGCCGGAGTAGTCCGCGATGGCTCGGACGCCGGACTTAACGCGGACTCCATCAGAAAAGCCCTAAGCCTCACTTCACGCTCCCTCTGAGTCCGAGGCTTAAAGGACTTACAGATACTGCACCGGTCTCTCCGGTGCAGTTCCCCCAAACACCGCAAACAACGGTCATGGGGGTCGCTAGCTGGGAAGGCCTTGCCGCAGCTAGCACATGGCTTGAAGCCCGGCGAACCCGGCATAGCCGGGACGCCTTGAGCCCGAAGGCTCCCTAACTAACTAAAAACCCTCACTAACTAAAAACTAACTTAGTTCAGGGTGAACTGATAAACTAACTACTCACTTTTAAAGGAGAAACACAAACTGTTGAAGAGCAGGGGTAGTTCTCAACTGGCCGTCACGGGCGGAAAGAAGGAACTGAGGAGGGGAGGGGCCGGTCCCGCTATATGTACCGCCACATAAGGGCGGGACTCCAGGGGGCGCTGAGACCGGCCCCTGCAGGGGCTGCTAGGAAAAGTTCTCCGGAAGGCTGTGCACGAGGGCGCGCACACACCTAAGTGGAATGGATCTGAGCAACCACTCGAAGGAGAACAGATTTTTTAGACAAAGGGAATGCAGTGGATCTAATTTACCTAGATTTCAGTAAGGCATTTGATATGGTTCCACATGGGGAATTATTAGTTAAATCGGAAAAGATGAGAATTAATATGAAAATTGAAAGGTGGATAAGGAACTGGTTAAAGGGGAAACTACAATGGTCATACTGAAAGGTGAACTGTCAGGCTGGAGGAAGGTTATTAGTGGAGTTCCTCAGGGATCTGTCTTGGGACCAATCTTATTTAACCTTATTATTACTGACCTTGGCATAAAAAGTGGGAATGTGCTAATGAAGTTTGTGGATGACACAAAGTTGGGAGGTATTGCCAGTAGAGAGAAAGATTGGGATATCATACAGGAAGATCTGGATGATCTTGTAAAATGGAGTAACAGAAATAGTTTTAAATGTAATAGTGGAAAGTGCAAGGTCATGCATTTAGGGACTAATAACAAGAATTTCTGCTATTAGCTGGGGATGCATCAGTTGGAAGTGACAGAGGAGGAGAAGGACCTGAGTGTACTGGTTGATCACAGGATGACTATGAGCCACCAATATGATGTGGCCATGAAAAAAGATAATGCGGTCTTTGGATGCATCAGATGACGTATTTCCAGTAAATACAGGAAGGTGTTAGTACCGTAATACAATGCGTTGGTGAGACCTCATCTGGAATACTGTGTGCAGTTATGGTCCCTCGTGTTTAAGAAAGATGAATTTAAATGGAACAGGTGCAGAGAAAGGCTACTAGGAATGGAAAACCTGCCTTATGAGAGGAGACTCAAAGAGCTTGGCTTGTGTAGCCTAACAAAAGGAAGGCTGAGGGGAAATATGATTGCTCTCTATAAATACATCAGAAGGATAAATTCCAGGAAGGGAGAAGAATTATTTAAGTTCAGAACCGATGTGGATATAAGAACTAATGGATAAAAACTGGCCATCAGGAAGTTTAGACTTGAAATTAGATGTAGGTTTCTAACTATCAGAGGAGTAAAGTTCTGGAATAGCCTTCCAAGGGGAGCTGTGGGGGCAAAAAAATAGCTGGCTTCAAAACTGAGCTTGATAAATTTAAGGAGGGGATGGTATGATGGGACAGCTAGTTTGGCAATTGACTGATCTTTGACTACTGGTGGAAGGTATGCCAATGGCCTGTGAAGGGATGTTAGATGGGTGGTTTCTGAGCTATTATAGATATTATAGATATTATCATGGGTGTCTGTCTGGTGAGTCTTGCCCACATGCTCAGGGTTTAACTGATCGCCATATTTGGGGTTGGGAAGGAATTTTCCCCCAGGGCAGATTGGCAAAGGCTCTGGGGTTTTTTTTGTATGGCTCACTTGCTGGTGGATTCTCTGTACCTTAAAGTCTTTAAATCATGATTGCTAACTCAGTCACAGGTTGGGATCTATTACAGGAGTGGATGGGTGAAGTTCTGTGGCCTGCGTTGTGCAGGAGGTCAAACTAGATGATCATATTGGTCCCATCTGACTCTATAGTCCGTGAGGTTTGCCATCTCAGGAATAAGAGAAAGGGAAAACAGCTAGATGGAAGGAGTTGCAACCTGCAGCCATTGGCTACAAAATGATCACTTTCGGATTGCAGCTGCTTGATTCACTCAAATTCAAAATATCAAATCCCAGAAAAGCATGCTGGGGAGAGGTTCCAATAAGGCAACAAATCTGTATTGAAAGATCTATGATGGTATGCCTTCTCCTAACAAATCCGACTCCTGTATGGCCTTTGAAATATTACATGATGGTATTTTTAATTCCAACTGAAGAAATGCAGGTATTTCAGGGCTATTCTTCCTTCACACCCCCACAAGTCTTACTTATGCTAATGGCAGTGATTTAGTATCAAGGGGAGAATAGGCCATAATTTAACCTCCCATTACAAGTAGTTAACAGGAGACAGTCAAGGTGATAGGTCTAAAATTACACCTACTGAATTCTAGGGTTTTTAAGCACTCCTCTGTGTGCCACATTATCCTTTGTCCCTGCTGGCTGTTCCTGTGAACAAGAAAGCTATTGAAATATAGAATAATCCTAAGGAAAAAGATTCTTTTGGATTTAAATAAACTGCCTACTACTAAGAATGAAGCTGGTAGGCAAAGTGGAGGGACTGTGTCTTATGAACACTTGCTCATGCCCCATAAAGTTCTGATGTTAGCAGACAATTGTCTTTTGCACTTTTCAAATATAATATGAAGGAACAAACATAATATGAAGGAACTACATGGGCGCATTGGGCTGCAAATCATCGTATTTATTGAATATATACAATGTGCAAGGACTAGCTACATGTACATACACTGCTGCTCTGGTTGGGTTCTGAGAACAAACATAATATGAAGGAACATAATATGAAGCACATTGGGCTGCAAATAATCATATTTATTGAATATATACAATGTGCAAGGACAAGCTACATGTACATACACTGCTGCTCCTGGTTGGGTTCTGATGGCTTCTAAAACATAAAACACTCTGAGCACCACTAGCAATCTTGCAGAGTATTTCAAGAGATGCTACCCAACATAGGCTGCCCATCACATGTTCTAACAATTCAGCCTTAAGTATTGGAAAGATAGTACATTTTTCCTATGGCTGTATGTTGCCTGTCGGCACAAGTGCAGCCAAATGAAATCAGTTCTCAGTGGAGTGCAATGGTAAGTTCCATTATAAGTATGTTTCGATTAGAACTACTGAAAGGAGAGACAGCAATTACTGTGCACTGTTGTGATCTTTTGTGTCTTCTTGTAGAGTGACTAACCTGTTGGTTGCACAGTAGGCTGCAATACCAAATTACAGTGTGGATAAAATGTGTCTTGTGAGCAAACCCTGCACAATTAATGTATTTGTAAAGAGTTCTCCACACTCAGAGGTGTGTTTCATTCCACTACATGGACAAAATTAGCACTAAAAGAAAGTATATAACACATAAAATAGGTGAGGTAGAAACCAAATATTTTAAGAATGCTCTTAAATGCAAGTGTATGGACACACACACTAAGGATACCTGCAAGTTACATCCGAAAGAACATGAAAAGGAAATTGGTTATCAATGCTGACACTGCTTTCCTATCCCAGCAAGGTTTTTAGCAGTACAGGCTACAAAGATGACAAGATGCTGCAAGACAGACTGGTTTGTTCGAGCTATGCTTTTGATTGTTCCGCACTTTGCAGAGAATGGACTGGGGGAGAAGGAGCATCAGGGAGCTCCAGAGACTTTGAAAAATAATGACAATTGTTATAAGGCCTTGGCAACACAGCACTGCACCTGTTTAAATAAAGGTGTGCTTTTAAACGGATTCAGTTAAGCCAGTGCAACTGTGTGTGTGAACACACTAAATCTGGCAGATATCGATTTCACTTGCTCATATATATTCTCTATATCAGTTCAAAATTGGTTATGCATTGGTTTAGCTTGCACCTATAAAGGCAAGCTAAACCAGTATAACTGGTTTTAAACTGATATAAAAGTGATTTCACACAAAGGTTTGCACCAGTTTAATTTAACTAGTGTACATGTGTGTTTAGACTTGCCCTTGGCAAATGCTGAATAAACATAAGTACTCTTTTAAGTGATTTTGTTTGAGGGCTCACAAACTCCACTGCCGAAAATATCCAGTACTGTATCCCTTCCTACACACTGGGGAATCCCTGAAATACTGCATCTACCTGTAACTTGAGGCCTGATTCAAAGTTCTCTGAGATCAATAGAAACATTTTCCATTGGCTTTGGATCATGTCTCTGACTATTAAAAAAGTCCTCACAGCTGGTGAAGAGCCTTCATAGAAACTGAGAATTAAGGAGCTCTAGGATTTCAAACTTGGCAATGGCCTTTTTATATTGATTCTCGTATGAAGCTATATCTTGTCTATTCTAGACACGCCACATTTCTTATCTACAGTCTCCCTGCTGTTATCTTACAGCACTTTTAATCTCATTCTAGTTTGGCAGCCTTCTGATTGTTCTTATTTAATCTACAGTTCTTCATTCTGGTCGTCCTCTCGTTTTATTCTCTTTCTCCCACCCAACAGATTCTTGCTGCTCCTAGCTCTCTTGCACTGAGGAAATAAATTCAACCTGTGGAATGACAATTTTTCACTTCTTTCTGTGTTCAATTATTTGGTGATGCTTCCTCTCAGATAAGCTAGGAGACACTCTCCAAAAAGAGTAATTGGCCATCTTGATAGCAATATAAACTCAAATGATATGCCAGACACAAGGAGCTCTACAGTCTTGTGTGCCACTGTTGATCCAGCTGCAGAATACATCCTATACTAGTTGCTTAACTTAAGAGAGATAGATAATGGGATTTGCTCGAGAAGTGGAGAAAGTTCATGCCATACTTAAATGGTGTTCTGTTTTCTCCTCATATCTGCTTTGTTATTTTTCTCCTTTTGTTTCCAAACTCCTTTCTGTATCATGCTATGAATGGTTCCTACAGTTTATACTACCCTACCCATCATTGTCAGTAATATATTTGGACACCAGACACTGCCCCTGTGATGTATTTGAATGTATTGAGCAGAGTAGTGAATCTCTTTATGTGAATTTGAAGTTATAGTTCCTTAAGCAACTGTTTATGTTAAATCTGCTGTTATATAGTGGTTACTATGTTTTACTTTTTTATGCAGTACAGAGTTAGTCAGCCATCATGGCTCCAACTGTAAGCACGTCTGAGTTTCTAACCAGTGATTCGTGCTGTGTCCACAGTACACAACTGGCAACGAGAATCGGACTGCAAGAACCTTCTATGCATCAGAGTAGCAAAACAATCTGCAACATTGCTTGCAGTCATGGTGGGGAAGAGGAATCTGGTACAACTGTAAGTACTCTGAACTACTAAACTAAGAACAACAAAGTAAAATGACAGGCTGTACTGAAAAATGAAGGCCTTTGACGATGCCACAGAGGACTGGCCCACATATAAGAAGAGAGGCTATGTGGAGAGAGGACATGATGTGGAGAGGATGCTTAATGAAAGCATACAGAAGAGGTTCTTAACTGAGGAAAATCTTCCCTTTAAACACGTAATAGAAATTGGTGCAATGGAAACTGCAGCCTGGGATGAAATAGAATTGCATAGTGGCACTAAAACAGAAGTAGGCATGCATAAACTATCTGTAATCCAAGGCAAGAGTCGGTCCACTGACTAGACAGACACGTTATTGGTGTGGGAAAGGATTCCACACTCCTTCTGATTGCTGATTTAAGGGTGCATATTGCAGAAGCTGTAATTTAAAAAAAAGGTTATATCCAAGTGGTTTGTTGTACTAAGAAATATGAGAAAGAGACCAAATCAGGGTATAGAAAAAGGAAGATCAATGTATAGTTTGTAGACAGAAGCAATAGTGACACAGAGTAAGTGGAGTAGCCAGCTTGGATATATAGAGTGAACAAAAATGACAAGTCAGCAAGCTGACTGACATGCCGGCTGGCGGGAAAAATGCTCAAAATGGAATTGAACACTGGTTCCATAGTGTCTGTTATCTCAAATTCAGAATATGAGAAAACTTAAAATCAAACTGAGGGAGACACTGATGTTACTAAAATCTTATACAGAAGAAAAAATAGTACCAATTGGAGTGATGCTAGTGAACGTGGAATATAACAATAAGAAGTATTTATTAGACTTATATGTTGTTGAAAAAGGGGGAACTGGCCCTGTGGGGCCATGAATATTTATGTAACTTTGGCAATCTATAAAGATGCCACAGTCACTTTATGTAGAAGGGATATTAAGTCAGGCATCAGGACTATTCCAGGAGGGTTTAGAAACTCAACCGAAAGGAAAATGGTTTTACTGTAGTTTTGTGTGTCTGAGAAATAATGCATCTGTGTGTGCGGATAATGTGTAATTAACTAAATAAGGGAAAGCTAAGTCAAAGAAGTAAGTGCATTTAGTTCTGAAAGCAGTGACAGTCACAGAGTCTAAGTAAGGCCAGAAGGGACCACCAGATCATCCTGTCTGATGTCCTGCATGTCACACACCACCAACACTACCAGCACCCACACACTAAACCCAACTGTGACCATTCTTACCTCTTCAGTGAGTTCCATAGTCTGGGTCAACTCCTGTAAACATTTTGCCTCCCTGCATTCTAGAGCCCTCTGCTATTGGTCAGTACTGCTGATCAACAGGAAGCCAGTGAAGTGAGTACAGCAATAGGATGATGTGTTCATAGCAAACGGAGTTATTAAGTAGATGAGCTGCATACTTTACTAGCTGGAGCTTTCTCAGGGGATACAGTTTCATTCTTAGATATAATGGATTTGCTACATTCAAGCCCAGAGGTCAGAAGTGCATGAATCACCATAGCCAGAACAGCATCTAATAGAATGGGCTACAATCTTCTGGCCAGCAACAAAAATGGGCATTATTGGCTGTGTCTCTATGTGGGCATCCAGTAACGGTGAGGAGTCCAAAAAGACCCTAAAGCTGTAGACAGATTCAACAATATGAGGACAGATGCCTTTATAATGCGAGCGTGTTAGGAGGCAAGTTCTTCCAAGTATTTCCCTTTTCCTACTAGCACCATCTCTATCTTCTTCTGGATTCAGCTTTAGCCAGTTGCTATTCATCCAGGTTTCACCTTGACTTTGGGAAAGCTGGCAGTGCTGCTTATGTTTGACATAAACAAAATGTTGAGTTGGGAGTCACTGAGTGCAGTCACTTCATTTCTCGTTGTGTCACTAGCTATCCCAATAGCATTATATAATAATTGGATAATACAATGGAGAGGACTGAGCCTTTTGGACTACATATTAAGGAATAGTTTCCTGTAGCAGGTTGGACTCAGAGGAAGACCTGAACTATTAAAATAGCTGTTGTTCAGGATAAGTAGTCCAGTAGCCCTTCTCTAGACACTGTAGAAAAGGGCTCTCTCTCAGAGTAAGAAAATCATTGTTTTTCCATAAATATTGGGTTAATACTTTCTATGGATAAAGGATGCCTAATGTCTCAAAGAAGGTCTCCATACTATGACATGCACTACTTTGTGACCATTGAATTTACAGACAACCAAATGTAGTTAAATGGAATCTTGAGAAGGTTTTTTGCAGGACGGGTAGGATGAAAGAGGGGTTTAAATAGCAGCCTTGTCCATTCTGCTATTTATCTAAATCCAGTTCTACCGAACAGTTACTGCCTGTTATATGTAAGTACCACTTCAGGCCGATGAATATCTTCATTTCACTTATGCCCATAATATAAAAGTCCTTTAATATTTATTATGCTGCTGAGATGATTAAGATCAAATATTCAGCAAATCCAGGTGGTTGATTTTGCAAGATTGCATCTAGTTTTACACTCTATGTCCCAATAACTGAATTAAACTAAAAAATACATTCTAATCAGACCTTTTCATCAAATCAGTTAGCAGTGTATTAGTTTGTTCTCTGACTGCATCTACCTCTCCTGTCAGACAGAACTTCAGCCATTTACAGCCTGAGGACATCAAGCATTTGAAATGAATATGGAGCTTTAGGCTACATTGTTTGTTCTAGCTCTCTTGCAAGACATTTTGGTAATTGAAGATGGGCTGTTGGCAGCCAAGGGCATATAAGAACAACCCTTTAGGCTGTTATAATAGCAGGCTTCAACAAACTACAGCATAGTGGAGGCACAAAGGTGGCATTAAAAAAAACACTGTCTTCCCCCATTTGTCCCTGTGCGTTAAGCTCAGCTCTGGTGCATAGATGTATTGGGCCTTTACTGGTTTTCCCTGGAATTCAATTATTACCATGCTTTCCTGTGGATTGTCTCCACTTGATATTCCCATTGATCCTACCAGTTACCATTGGGCTTTTTTTATATATCATATATTCAGGAAAATATGATATTTTAAGTACTTTAGTACTAACAGTGGGTATGGAGAGTGAACAGCTAGCCATGAATGTTACCACATGTACCATGTTATTCTG
Source organism: Mesoclemmys tuberculata (assembly GCA_007922155.1). Lineage (NCBI taxonomy): Eukaryota > Metazoa > Chordata > Testudines > Chelidae > Mesoclemmys > Mesoclemmys tuberculata. Next base: position 22,893,278 of record ML675609.1, on the reverse strand, counting down.
AAAGGCAATGAGACTATGCAACCAAAGTTCTAAGACTTGATTCTCCTCTCATTTACATCAGTGTAAATTAGAAGTAACTCCATATACTTTGCTGTGAAACCAGTGTCAGTAAGCAAAAAATCAGGTGCCTACTTCTTAATGGACAGATAGAGACTAGGTCTACATTCGCCGTGAAATTCGGCGGAAGTCAACAGGAGATATGCACGCTACATAGAGTAGTTTGCATATCTCTCGTTGACTTCCTAACTTCTACTTACCATGGCATCTTCACTTTGGTGCACTGAAGGGAAATGCCTTCCCATCAACACGGCATTAATCTTCCTGACAGGAGTGAATTAGCAGTGTTGATTTCCGGGTCGATTGAGTGGATCTCCACTTCCACTCAGTCGATCCCGGTGAATCAATTGGACAGCACCAACTGTGCCGCCATCAGTATAGACATAGCCATAATATGACATTAGCAATTTGACTCAGACTCAGGGTCCCAGGACCCCACAAAGGTGGATGATCTGAGCTTCAGTCAAGCCAGGACTAAGTTCAAGCCCTATTCTTTAGAATAGAAATGCAGCCCCACTGGACTCGTGCTCTGGGAGTCTGCCAAAAGTATCCCACAATCCAACTGTCCTCTGGATAGTCAAGTTTGGTGGACAAAGTTTTTCCACACTGCACAACTTTGAAAAGTTTCCATTTGGATTCAATGAGATATTAAGCAACTTTTGAAAAAGAAAAAAAAGCCATCGAAGTATTATTGACTGGTCACCTAATGAGGAATCCTTGCCTTATTCATTTAAAAGCTGATGACTGCAAATGATTTTCAGCTATTTTTTAAATGTAGTAGATTTACTCTCAAAAACAGCAAATAAATGGAATTCAGAAACAAACATCCAATGTTGCTTGTGGGGTTTATTTTTAAAAGTATCAAATACTTGCCATTAACATACAGTAACAGCAATAGCACTTTAATAATGCTGATCTATTTTAAAAGTTTTGTTTTAGTTCATGTAAGCTCTGCTGATGCTTCTCTGTCCTTTTCCACAAAACATCAGGCTATTTAGCTTGAATTATACCGGCTTTTTTTTATTCCCAAAATTTACCCCAAATGAAAATGTCATCTGTTTGGTGCTTGCTCTGCTGCAAAACTCTGGGATTGTTTTTAATCGGATGAAAGTGATTTTGCCTTTTGTATTTCTGTAAATGCTAATGGGAGTAGAGTAGCTGAATCCATGAAAACAAAACTAAATACATACCCTACTTTATTATGAATGGATTTGGGCACCAAGAGTAGGGGAAAAACCAATCAACCAACATACAACGTGCTGAACTCCTAGTAAACTTCATCTCCATTCAAACTCCCATAACTCTTCCGTACAAAATATTTCTGCATGCAGAGTATGACAGTATATATGGCTGGAGGATGCACATACCAAAAAACTTGGTTCCATTTTCTACAAGATAAAAGGAAAAACAAAATGTTCACCGTACCATATCAATTTTCCACTGAAAAGAAACAGTGGAAGAAAGAGTGTGAGCCCACAAGAACTTGGAACCGAACATCTACATTGTTGTTCTTAGAGGGGCGGGAGCCACTTAAACTCATGTTGGACATTTAAACCCATGATCTATCAGTTCTAACTTGGCTATAAATTAAAGCTTTTCCCCTTCTCACACTCTGCTCTCCATCAGGCTGAATCACCCGCTGGAGCACAGGAGGCCTATCTGATATATGATGGTGTAATTTACACCTCCATAGTCTAACACTAGTGAATCTAGCCCCCTGTCTCTCAATGCTTTCACCTCCACATGTTGCCCTAACACATTCAGAGTTCACAAGACCCTCAGAGATCATACTTGCAAATATAACTTCTAGGGTTTTATTGTTCTGCAAGATGAGGGATGAACACAGCAATTCACTGATTTTCTCTCTGTTCTCTATTAGATAAACACAAATCCAGTAACATTGTAACACAAACTGAATAGAGCAGGCTTATTATTATTGACACAGTTCATTTATATTTACAATTATACTACATTTAAACAATGACAACAAACATGTTTAAGCAGAGAAGCACATATTTCTTCCTAGCTTTCAGGCTTAAGTCTTAATAAACAAAAATGTCTACATGTCAGAATTTTATTATCAATATACTTGGCCCTTATATAGTTATTTGCACCTGTCGCTCTTGCAACATTTGGAGGAGGAGGATTTTTCATTTTACAGACAGGAAAAGTGAGGCACAAAGTGAAGAGATACTCACATGAAGTCCCACAACATGTTCATAGCAGAGCCAGTAACAGAACTAATGTTCATGAATCTGAGCCCAATGCCCTAATAGGAGGCAATATGGCCCAATGTATATCAATAATACAGATACAATATAGAGAATCAAAGGTATTATGAGTCATTGATTTGTATCTGCTAACATTATTATGCTGTCACGCTTCTGCCAGTGCGGAACAAACTTCAGGTCCTTACAGGTCATTTTCCTGCTATTGAAGAAATCAGTGATGCACAGTCACCATATTTCTTCATTGCTTTTATTTATTCATTCTACCATCGGTCCTTGAACTGAGATGATCACAAACAACATGCAGTCATTATCTTCTCAGGAATCTAAGCCCAATACCAATGCCCAGGTCCCAGGAAGCAATGCTGCATCAAGAATTTACTTTAGTTAGAGAGATTAAGGTAGAGAGCAAATGCTCAATGTTTGCAACAGCTCCCCCAGAGCATCTCCACTACAAAGAACTAACAATAACACAGCACTTCTTCAAAGACTGTATGCTGCTTGGATTTTTGGAAAAAGAACTTGTAAACCTATATATAACACCACCATCTAATGTCTGCCACCACAACAAAGTAAATCCTTTCATATTCTGCTCAAATACTGGGACTTAATCAATGATCTTATATACTATGTCCTTTCTTAACAATTATGGTTGACCTGGGTGGGTCTTCTTTCAGCCTCTAGCTTCTGCCAGATCAAACAAAAGGAGGACCTTCTCACTTATGGGTACTTGGTTCTGAAAATCCCTGGTGGCAGATGTCCACCAAGTAATTGTTCCTTCTTATGACCAATAACTATGTTGAAATTATAAATGGAGCATCCAGTACTGGCTTACAATTAATTGTATCAGTCAATATTTATGTTTTGGTAACATCAAAATGAGAATGAAATCCTGAAACTAACTGCAAAACCAAACAAATTGGAAGTGAAGATGGTTAAGTGTTTTTTGTGCTTCATATCATTAAGTGACAACACACCAGCCAGAATGTACCATCAGATACTGTACCATAATATTCTAGAGGTCCTCTGTTTCTTTCATTGAGAGATGCTTTACTTATGCAGCCATGACAGATTTTGAGCTGACAGTAAAATTGGTTCCAATGTTATTGCTTTGCTGCAAGCACAACACTAGTGAATTGGAAAAATCAATTAGCTACTACTCACCATATTTACCAGATGATAAATATCAAAACCAACATTTTAAAATTTTGTTGCCAAAGACTGAACACTTAAATTCAAGCCTGTGCACCTGTTAAACATGGCCTGATTTAAAGGCTGTTCCATATCCAAAGCCCCCATGGATGCCAGATTTCATGACGGGTATGATCATGCTGAAGTCAACAGAAACTTGTATCTGAAAATCAATCCACTGTCTCTATGGCATACCTGCAATGGAGGAGATACTAGAAAAGAAAGAAGACCATCACCAATGGGACAAATCCACAGGTGGCGTCATTTATCACAGCTCCAAATGAAACTATGACAATTTTTACCAGCTAGGACTCTGTCCCCATATTTTAACTGAGTCTGGTTCAGTGAACTCAATCTTTTGCAAGGGCTACATGCTACTAAAGATATTGCCTGTGACTACAGTCAGTGAGGAGGGGTCTCAAAGGTTATAGTTTGTGTAAAGTTTTAGATATCTTGCAATTCGTTGCCTTTCATAGTGATGCCTTGAATTTGTATAACAATCCTTGTAATAAAGCTGCTTATTCATGTACCAGTTCCCACTCTCCCAACTGCAAAGCCTTAGATCTGCTACTGAAAAACTGGGTACTTCATAGGAAAGATAAACCCTGTAGAGTTCAGAATAAAGTCAAAGATTTCTGAATAGCACAGTGTCTCCTTCAATGGCAGGGGGCTCAAATGTCAATCAGGGATACAACCAAGAACATAAGAGGATGAAAGGGTTCGGAATCTGTGTCTGGAAAAAGAAGCTTTTGCTTCTTCAGTTAAACTCACAGTGGGAGTAACAAACTAACAGCAGTTGAAAAAAAGCTCTCCTATCCCTTTTCTGTACAAAATAAAAAGTGGCTTTTAAAATTACAAGTGACCATTTGGGAACACACTTACCATTCTATTCTGTTCTCTGAAAGCATGGTCTCCTTTGTAGTAACAGGTCTGATCACTGAGATAAGAACTTTTTTTTTTTAAATATGGCTTTATAATTCAAGTATATCATCATCCTGGTCCTATTTATATATATTTTAAACTAGAACATAATTCACAAGAGGTATATTCAGACCCCATTCTGTGGCCAAAGGACTCTAATACTTCGCTTTTAATTTGTTTGAGAAATGGTAGGACAATTCTTCTGGAATTATTATAGATTAGGGGTGGGCAAACTATGGCTCGTGACCCACAGTCGGATCTTTTACAGTTAAAGTGCAGCTCCCGGAGCCCCTTTGCCCCCACCCACCCCCATTCTCCACCTACCAGGCTGGTGTGGGCAGTTCGGAACTTCTGCCCTGTGTGGTGAGGCTAGAGGATTCTGCCCAGCAGAGAGTGGGGTCTCGGAAGGTCAGTAAGCTTGGCCACCCCTGTTACAGATGTTGAAGGTTAAACATATCAAATTATAATTAATAGTTTAGCATATAACTTCTACCTGATTGCTGCAGAAAGTTGATAAGGATTTTATCTTTAAAAACCAACCATAATAAAGTATGTGTGAATTACAGTCACTTGTCCTTTAGTTCCCATCCCTTCCTCCAGGAGAATGACCAGACTACCTAAATTCCATGTGAATGGGGGCAGTTCAAGATGTGTCTACCATTTTAGATTTCAGCTGCAGATAAATGTAGCATGCAATTAGTGTCATCAGAAAAGAATTCCAATTTCCCACATTTTAATGCAGTGTGCACAAGGGATGGGCAAACTTCAAAAATTGCAAGTGTGTATTTTTGGTTTGGATTAACACCAGAGTTAAGATGCATCAGATAACTAGCCAGAGTTCTGGATCTCTGAAATTGGGGTGGGGGGGAAGAGAGAGAGCAAGAGTGTGTATATAAGGAGTGGGGCTAACAAGATTTCCAGTGCATTTGCTGTCTGCCAGCTAAGAAATACAGTTACAGAATGGTCTTTTTCCTGATACTCTGGAATTTCTATCCTTTGTCCCTAGAGATTGCTATTTCTGTACAGTGCATTTGAAAATGAATCCCCAGTTGCTCTGCTAGGGCAGAACAAAGGACAGGAAGGGAGCCCAAGATCTAGCCCCAAAAGAGAAATGAGATGACAGGATATTGTCCCCTCATCAACGCACACAGTCAATGATCATAGATTGAAAAAACAGAAGTATAGCTTCTAACTTTCAAAGACAGCACACCAGACTCAGAAATCAAACCAACAGCTCCATCTCATACTCCAATCAGTTTGTGTTTCTTTTGATTCTGCCAAAACTGATCCAGCTGGCTCTCAGCTGCAAAAGCTTTCAGTGCACTTCTGGCTTTCTTACGTTCTAAATTCGGAACATATTTTAGCCATATGATTCTGGGACTAGATATGTGCATCAACTCTTCTGTCCATAGCTGCTTTGCAACACAAAAGAAAATAAGTGAATTTGAGTTGGCCATTCTTCTCAAGCATAAGGGCTTACGTGCCTGCTCTTAATGCTCACAGTTTGATAGTACCTATTAATCCAATGTAAATACTTCCAGAACGGGGAACTAAAGGAAGATATATCTGCTAACCATTACTGTACAATCACATATCAGAATTATTTCAATAAAGGTATTATTTTAATATATTTACCATTTTGCCACAACATAATGGTGGAAGACAGTGGACCTGATTCCCTGTTGCACTGAACTTTAGTCATTTATACTACTACAAAATGAGTGAAAGGGGATGTAGAACACTGCCAAATCACAACAACATTTTACACCTACTTTCCACTGGTGTAAATAACTACTCAAGATTCAAGACAATGAAGTAGCAGGACCAATGTGTTAGATTCACACTGTATTTTTTCAAAGTATATCTACAGTATAGGCTAAAGGGAGCATGGAAGAGTATTAAAGTGAGTGAATTTCAATAATCATCAGAAGAAGAGAGGTGCGGACAGCATCACATAAGCCATTCAACAAGTGAGAAATAGAGAATCCCACAAGCTAATGTAAATGTAATTAACTAGGCAAATGAAATTTCCTTTATCCATCACTGTGATTCTAATTCTTCTCACTAGCCACATGCACCACAAATTTTAATGTCTTCCTTTACCCAAACTATTCATTCTCCATCATACCTAAAATACATTAGAGTTATTTACATAGCACTTGTAATATGGAATGTTCCGAAGCACTTACAGCAGTATTAAGACCATCCATTACTGGAATGCAGGGCTGGCCGGAATGTTTCATCTAATAGCAAATAATATTATATAACAGTTAATAGAAAGTGAAGAGTTCCTTATCCATATGAATCTACAGGGAGAGTTCATGGCAGACAGATTGTAAATAGGTATATTGTAATTCAGTAAGACTTTGGTGTTAAAAGCCCTAAATAGCTATGCATTAAATCCTCCTTTTATTTCAGTGCTTTACCTATGCAAATCATTTCTCAACTTGATTAATGATACACAAGACTTACTGATCTCTCCACATGTTTTAGCACTATGGCCTTATCTTCACTGCATGTTAACCTCAAGGTAAGTAATCATGCATTTGTCAATGCTACTGCATGACCCCACTGTCAATGTGAGCCTGGTGCTTTCTCTCCTTGTGTTCACACCAATGGCACTGCTTATGGAATCGTTTGGGCTGTGATGTCTTTAATGCCGTACATGTGACTGGGGCAGAGTGTGCACTTCACAAGGTTTTTGAGCTTGAGAGAGAGCTCTTTGGCTGGGTTGTCAACAGTGTGATGGGATAGTTTAATTTGAGCAATTGATTTTGGATTATCGGCA
>ML675609.1:22868857-22885693 GCA_007922155.1 Mesoclemmys tuberculata | reverse complement strand
GATGATCATATTGGTCCCTTCTGACCTATGAGTCTATGAGTTATGAATGGGATGTTATTAAAGACAACCACCATATGCACCTGTTAGTACTGAAAGGTCTGCTAAAGCAAAGGCTCTATGGGATGCCTACAGACTGTGCACCCAACATTGTGCATAAAATCTGGAATTTGTCTCTGAGGTCCTGAAAATTCCCTGCTGCTGGTTACTTCTTGACTACGTCAAAGACAAAATGGTTCAAAACATCCTCTCCCCTTCCTACACACTAACCAATAATTCCCACAATCTGTCCTCCTAATCAAACTCATCAGTGGTTGGTCTGGTCTCTTTTCTGCTCCACACTCTTTAATAGTCTGTCACTGCCCTGAGATGACTGTTATAAAAGTACTTTATCATGTTCTGGTTTAGTATTTTTCCACACAAAAAAATCTGTGTGATGGAGCATTCCATCACTCAGCCAAAAGCACACAGCCAGACCTATTGAAAGGGAGTTAGATGATAGATAAAGGTAATTATAGTGTAACATTTGCCACGCTACATTTAAGGCTGTGTCATCGCTTTCCCTATTTTAGGAGGTTTAAAACTATGAGAGCCTACAGCCTGAAACTTGTCAAAAGAATCTAGTGAAAAATAAAAACCTGAAATGCAGCTATTCAGTAAGATGCCTTGAACTGAAAAACATTAATGCCAAATGAGGTCTTGGCGTGATAGTGGGTGGCAGATTCGATATGAGTTTGCAAAGGGATATGCCGGCAAAACAAACAAGCACTTTTCTATTTATGTGTTTCCAGGAATAACCCATGGACCCTGTTTCCAGAAAATTAAGTGCTTGTGTCAAAGTAAAAGAAAATCTTAATGTGAAAGGGATTAGGCAGGATGCAACACACATGTTCATGATAATAGGGCAATTGGCAATAAGGACTTGGCCTAAAAATTATGCAAGGCCTAGCAAAATATAAAAGATTGACCAAATTGCATAGGGAACTCAAAACAGAGCAATGACTGAGTTAAAATGGTTGAGCAAGAATAGAACAGCCGATATGCTCACCCGCAGGTTAACTGCCGGAGGCAAGCAACCACAGAACACCGGATGTGCTTAGGCAGACTTCTGCAGAATAGCTAAACCACGAAAAAGTGTTCGACCACAGAGTGTTAAGAAAAGCTAAACCACAAGAAAGTGTTTGGAAAAATAAATAAATACTCAGAGCAGACAGGGGCTCAATGGACAGCAGCCCAGCTCAAGAGGTGGGTGTCTACTCGAGTCCAACAGGAGAACACCAACCCTAAGAAGCCTGTGAGCGCCAGATCCCAGTGACCACCTGTCAAGGATGAGGGTTTTGAATCAAGGATCCAGACCAGACGCTGTGGCAGAGTCTGGCCATGAGTATAGCATCCGGATAGTTCCGGAGTCTGCAGACTCAGGAAATCGGGGGGATTTAATTGAGATCTGTGGATCACAAATCCCGAAGGAAATTGCTAGTGTGCTTATAAGGGGTAAAGGTTAATAGGAAATTAAAGGAAATAGTTAAGAACCTTCTAGTTCTGTGCTTTCACTGCAGATGACAAGCACATCATCTGTCATATGTACAACAAACTGCATAAATATCCACAGGCATATCCACAGAATCTTGGGGTATATATTCAATTGATGCAAATGGTCCTAACTCCAGTGAAGTCAATGGAATCAATTTACACCAGCTGATGTGTGCTTATAAGCATTAGGAGAAAATGAGATTGGGAACAGAAGCTAGGGGAACCTAGATCTGAAAATCTACTATAATCCTAAACCAACAGCCTGCTAAAATGAAGGTTTATATCACACCTTTCAGATGTGTGGGGCACTGGGACTCTAAAGTGTGTTGTAGAAATGTGATAAAAAACATAAGTATCACAGATTTCATCCTATTCGATGTGTCAGTCGGTCACATAATAAGCTTTCTAAAGGGTGTGTTTCCATCAAGCCACCAGCTACCTCCCTTGACTTTTACAACTCCCAACAGTCTTTTCACACCTCATCCCTTTTCCAAAATCACTACCTTTAAGGAAACACCCAAAAGGGGTCCAGGAGGCTCTGTTATCTCCATACAGATCATAGGCAGATACACTCATATTTAACATGATTTTGATACTTCCCCTTCAGCTGCTCCATGTCAATCTTTTCCATGCAAGGAGAAATTAGAACTGACCAAACTGGTACTTACTTACACCTCATGGTACCCACTGGTTCCAAGCGTGGTCAGTATGAGTTCACAAGGAATAAATCAGCACAGAATTTGCCCACTGCATGGTCGGACAACAACTAGTTAACTGAAATAAGATTATTTCTAACAAGGAGGGAGGCTACATAACTCCCACAATGACAATAGTCCTAAGCTTTCTGACTGCATGAAAAGAGCATTTTTGTTTCTCTTCGGATCCAAGCTGTACACCAGCCAGAAGAATGGTGTGGATTGGAATGACCCAGGTAAAATTAGAGATGTGCAAAAGGAGGCAATAGGGCAAATGGGGAGTTGTAGAATACCAGCCTAGCAGGCACAAGGCACTCCCTTTTCCCCTGACTAACCTTTTAAAATGTTCCTTTTTGAAAAAAAACCTATTTTTTTTTAATCTGCCACAGCTTTTCCACAGCTAAACCTTTAAATGTTTGCCCTGTTAATCTGCCTTCCACCATAGTAAATTTGATATAAACGTGCCCATTTTCCAATCACTTATGAACCCCCAGAATAACTGATTTTTCAGCCCCTTTGCCAGTAGGGTGATTTTTTTTGCACAGGTCAATGTACAGAAAGTCCTATCAGCCTCCTATGCTCTTGTCTCAGAAAATCTTTTCTGGAACAACTTCATAATTGTTTTTTTCTGAAGCTGCAGCATTAGTAGCTGATGGCAAAGGGAGTTCAATTTGCATTACACTACTCCATCCTTTGAAGATCACCATATGGAAAGTGATTTCATGAGACTCCATAAAACCAGTTGGGGATTATCAACCTAAAAAACAAAAAAGTACTTCAGAATAGCAATACCCCACTCTAGCAGACACAAGCCCTCTCACAGGAGGAGTGTTTTGTTTTTTTTTTTTTTTTTTTTTTTTACTGCTGGGACCAATCTCTAGAAATCCTGAACAGTTGTGGCTTGTGTAGTTTTTTCCACTTTTTAATTCTTTTCGGTTATAATAAAAACTGCTTCGCTCCTTAAAAATAACTTTGTTTGATATGTATTTTGTTTTTGCAAAATGTTAGACACCATCATATTTATTCATAGTTGTAAAAGAACCCAAACTTTTCTGAGTTTACTTTGGTTCTGTGGATTTTTTGTTTTATTTTTTTGGTAGAGAGGAGGTTGAGTTGGTTTTTTGCATAGTTCTACTGCTCAACTATCTTCATTCTGATCTATTAACGTCTTTTCTCTCTCGTGCTTTTTTTCTCGGATACTTATAATTCTTCTTAAGCCTCCAGAAAAGAAATAGCAATAATTTTGTTTGGGTTTGCTGTGATTCATGGAAAATGTTTGGTGATAAAAACGCTCTTAATGCTGCAATAACACAATTAATCAGCAAATTGATCCAAAATTGCAGAAATGATTTGACTTGGGTTTTGCATTACGAATAGGAACATGATAACTGTAGGATAATCCAATAAAGGACTTAAGTGTTTTATAGTAACTGCTACCTCCCTGGGGAATGTCTAACAGATAAATGAAAGCAGATGAAAGACTTAACCTTAAATGATGTTGCTTATATACTTTGTGTTGTAGCAATATGGTTAATAGATGCATATTAATTCCCTGATAAATCTAAACATGCAAAGGCACAAAAATGCATAGTTAAAGCACCCACACAGCCTTAACTCTGCCCTGTAATGACAGCGCAATAATTTCACATTAATACCATATGTTGTCCTGGAGTAATTAAACTAATTTTTAAAGACACTTGTTCTTTCATTCACCCCACCCCTTTATTAACATGCATAGGCTTCTTTTACGTTTAAAAGAAACTGAATTTTCTGGCTGTATTAATACATGTATTTGGGATAATTACAGCATCCTTCTGATGTTGTTTAACCTAAATTACTCATATATATGCTCAAATGTAACATGTAGTTTTTGTCTAGAAATCTCCTTGCTTTCACAAGATTATCCAAAATTTCATACATGAACAGTAAAGAAGTATCCAAAGACAGAATTACTATGTGATATTTTTAATGACTGGAAGATACCAAGTATCAACTGAAATCCTTTTTTTGTTTAATGTTAATTTTTAAAGGTCAGAGCCATGAATACATTGTGAGTGCTATACGCCACTGTGGACCAGCACAGTGCAGCCAGAGAAGACTGGCCAGTAAAAGCGGGCTTACATCTGTCTTGTATCACCAGACCAGTCCATAGCAGCCAAAATGTACAAGTAAAATTTCCCCTTTTTCCTACCACCCACATTGCCCTGTTCTCTATGGTATTCATACACGAGGTACCCTATTTCAAAACTGCCACCAGCTCTCATTGTTCCTGATAGGAATGAAGCCATTCTGTCCTCAGGGAAGAAGGTAACACCCTATGTTGTCAAGCGGTAGAAAAAAGCAGTGAGGAGAAGGTGAACATTAATGATGGTGGGGCCATGTTTGCAAGGGTTAGCCTCTGGCCACAGTCCTGTTGGGAACAATGAGAACCTGATCTTTCTCAAAAAAGCCCCTATGACCCAGGGCAGTCTGTGGCCTCAGTTGTACTAAAAAAAACAGGATATGGCAGCCATTTTGAAAGAGCACAACTTTTCATAGAATTATCTGAAATAAAGCATTATTCTCCAGTTGCTGCTGCTGAAGAAGAAAACTTTATTTATGGAGAACGGCAAAAATTAATTCCCCCCCCCCAAATATTGCCTCTGCACAACCTTTTAGTGCGATGTCATTACTTGAGAAGTTTGAAGAGTCTGTGTCTTCTGTTATTGAGAACATTTGGGGAAAGGAAAAAATGAGACAACTCAAGCTGCATTTCCTAAAAGAGCCATTTTTTAATTTTCAACCAAATTAACAGATTTACTTGTACGTTCTCAGAAAATTCATCCTTTCCTCAAAGAATAATTACTGTAAGTTATAAGGGTATGCTACATTCTTCAAATAGAAGAAGTTGATTCTATGCTTTAAATGAAAAACTCAGCCTGATTTATGGAGCTGCTACTGGCAATTCTGTCATTAAGGAAAATGTTTATGGAACGGACATTATCACATTCACGAACACTTTACTTGTCCCTAAATAAAAGTATCAACACTAAATCTCTAAATCTCTGCCCCATTTCATCATACACAACATCTCATTTTTATTGTAGTCACCGATCGACCACTTAGAACAGAAATCACTTTTTTCTTTAATGGAGAAATGATCAATTTTCCATTTGGCGCAAGGGCAAATAGGATTTCCAGATGCTAAACACTAATGCAACAGCAATAGAAGGTCTGGATACTTGCACTAATGAGTTAACTATTGTTAACAAAGTTCAAATAATGAAAAACCTTAGGAATTGTGACTCATGAGTCAAGGATCAAAGTTAACTACACCATTTTTGGATGGCTGGTCTCATTTATTGATTATAATTCCATTTAATTAAATTAAATGGGCACTGACAAATAGTGTGTCAGGGTTTTTTTATTCCTAACATTTTAAAATTTAATATCTTGTGTGTGTGCTGTGCTACATTTTCTGATGAGTTTTCACTGCTTTGCAATAGTTTTTTGATACAGAAGTTACTGTAAATAATCATGAAATATTTAAGAGATAATCTGAAGTATTTGCAATTCTGGGCCCCCTTTTCTTATTGGGTCAAGTCTTCCAATACAGATGAGCTGAGGATGTAGTAGAAGGGAGGTTTTCCTGAGGAGATTATCATGGAAGGGAAGGGGGGTGAGAGGCAAAATGGAAGGGACAAGGGGCAGAGGTATGAGTGACAGAGGGTTCATTAGCTGAGGCAGCTGTGAAATGAAGGAGGCAGCTCTGCTGCACCCCTCCCTAATAGTGACAGGCAGCCAGACTAACTGTGTGTGTGTGTGTGTGTGTGTGTGTGTATCTCATATACTTCATTAGAAAACATCGCACAATAGCAATAAAGAACTGCAATATCGCTGCAGTGACACACATAGAATAAACTGTCATCTTAACTTAGCCAAAAAACAGAACTGTGAGCAAGGGAGAACTACCATGGGGCTCATTTCTGCAAACTTGTACTCATGCAACTAATTTATTTGAAATCAATGGGGCACCTCATAGGGTCTACTCACATGAGGAACGGTTTCTCATCTTTCTGCAGAAAAGGAAGAGTCTCAAAGATTGTAAGCCATTGATTCTGTCTTCAGAGCAAACAGTTCAATGGAAACAAAGTGCTGTTTTATTGATTATTAATTGTACTGCAGGAGCACTTATAGGCCCTAATAAAGAATGAGGGCCCCCTTGTGCTAGGTGCTGCTCTGACACACATGATGCTTTGGAAACATGGAATATTCAAATACTATTGTATCAACTTTACAAACGTTTATGGGCTGACTCGTGGTTTACTCCTGGCTCAGTGGGTGAGCTAAAACATGATTCCTATAGAAATTAAAATCTTTGGGGAGTTGTTATCCCTAATGCAGGTAATAAGTCTTTGGAAGTTTTGCACTCTGAGGAAGTCACGTATACTTGCATGACCTGGTTCAAGAGCTCTAAGAAAACAAATGACTTAAGACTGTGTACATTGACCATGCTGACATATGAAAAGAGGTCATCCAAGAACTGACATGAAACTGTGACAAAGAGAGACAAGCCTGCGGAAGGGCCTCAGTATTGTAATGCTGTCAGGAACTCCATGTGAAAGGTGGCTGACTGCCTGATTAGCCAGAATTATATGTAGCCACCAGTTAGTTCCTTTTATCATTGAAGCATATTATTGCCACAGTGAAGTCCTATGTTATGTCATTGTGACACTGGCAGATGAGGGGCCAGCTCATGCTAAGGTCACTGGGCCTCACTAAACATTGACAAATGCCTAGCTGGAAACCAGTCTGGCTCACCTATCTGTGAGAATTGTCATAATAAGTATTAGATTTATGAAAATATGTTTAGAATTTATTAAATGCTTATGAGTTTCTGCATGCATTAATCTCATTTATAATATTTATACCCCATGTTATTAGGTAACATTTAAGTGTTTTGCTCTGTAATTATAAAAGTGTCTGCTATAAAACTGCAACAGTCAGCAGAGTAACTAAGTGTGAAATACTAGTTTACCACAAGAGGTGTCATCTCCTGCCCAACAAAAGAAGGCCTGTAGACACCAGACAAACTATCACTGAACAAAAGTGAACTAAAAACTGTTGATAGTTTTTTCCCACAATAATGAAGAGGGGACGTGCACAAACACTCACCCCATCACAACTTGAACTCTGGGGGAAGGAAATAAAAATCCCTGTCAAAAATTGTTTTGACTATGCTGCTTGGATTATGGAGAGGGCAGTATTTCTAAACATAAGCAAGTTGCTTAGTTTACGTAACCCTAAAAGATATACAGAGTTTACATCTTACAGCAGTTTCTATTAATTTTGGAATTTAAGACTGTAACTCATTTGTGTGTCTATGTTTACTGGTTTTAACCTTGCAAATAGCCCTTATTTCTTTTTCCTAGTTAATAAACCTGTAATTAGTTTATTATAGGATTGGCCACGTGTTATCTTTTTTGAGAGATCAAGGGTGAACTTGATGTGGAGTAAGGGACTGGACCTTCGGGACTTGGATAACCTGAATATTGTTGATATTTTTGGTGTAAGGGACTATCTATCACAAAGGCAGGCTTGCCTGGGTGGCAAGATAGAACAGAATAAGAAAAGATGCTGTATGACTGAAATATGACCATGTATATCATTGATGCTAGCACTGTTATACAATTGCACAAATTGCATACATAGTATGTCATGTAATGTATCAAGGGAAAAATTACAATCAAATATGATTATCCTCTTTATATGCATGTATCATCTTTTTATCTAACGTTATCAATATTGACTATATACCTGTATTTCAAAGGTGTCTATTCCTAGGGTAACACCCCGCAGGTAAAATCAACACTGAAGCCAGAAAGCTTTGTGTTGATGGCCCGTCAAAGGCAACTGACTCTCACATAAAAGACACTCATTCAATCCACATGGCTCTTTCTGCAGATGCCTTAGCCTCCAAGTGGCCAGTGGCTTGCAAGTGATGTAAGGGCATGTGACTTGCTCATGTGACCCTGAACTCCATCTTGTGCCTGCAGTTTTCCACAAACTGTGCTGTGACCTTTGCCATGTGCCTGGAGATTCTTTTCAAACAGAGGATATAAAAGACACTTGCATCATCTCCATGTTGCCTCTTTCTTGCTCTGATCTCTGGAGTATGGACTTAAACTAAGAGGGGCATTCTAATAAATGGACTGAGGACCAATCTTTTGGAAGTTACCAGAGACTTCACAAGTTTATTTCAACACCGTTACAAACCTGATATAAAAACTTGGCCATAATTGTATGTATACAATCTTTCTTTTTTCTTACAAATAAACCTTTAGATTTTAGTTACAAAAGGACTGGCAACAGCATGACTATCGGGGAAGATCTGAGTTATATATTGACCTGGTTGTGTGGCTGATCTTCTGAGACCAGAAGAACCCTTTGTTTGATTAAATTGGTTTTCAATAGCCATTCATCATAAAGTCTAGTGTCTGGGCGGTGAAATAAGGTCTGGAATGCCTAAGACGATGGTATTTTTTACTTTTTGTTAACCAGTGTGTGAGACAGAAGTTTACTTTTGTTACTGGCTTAGTATATCTATGATAGAGTAACCATCATTTTGGGATGAGTCTGCCCTGTTTCTCACCAGTTGGTCCTGAAACTGGTATTCTCAGCTGGGACCCCCTGAGGCATGGTGACATTACTCAAGGGGACTGTCTGTGACTCCATATTAAGGCTGTTAAATTGCTTAAGATTGTTACAAACCAGAGTGCAAACCCCAAATTGGCTGTGCGGTCTTCATTTAGATTTCACACTTCTATTTGGGGGTTGCACTCTAGTTTGTAACAGTCTGCTTCATGGTTGGCACTCACGATCATGGGTCACTCCAGACAGCTTGACAGCCATATATAATCAATGTACGATGAATAGATATACGAAGGATAGGAATATAAGATTGACAGGTATTCAGGAGTAATGAGTGTGTGTTAGACGTATAAGTAAAGCAAGGCAGCAATGTGAGGCCTACAGGCTAAAGGCCTATAAGATTTCAGCTTAGCCACACTTGGCTTCAGGCTTAAGGAGATTTAACATGAGTGAGTGACCTACGACTGACCTTATGCCAATAAAACCACTAGATTATACTGTACAGGAAGTGCCAATAGGTGATGTTATGGAAAATGTGTCACAATATACTTGTCCAGACTGCAAGGCACCTGACTAACACTACAGAAAGTTCCATCCTGACCACAGGATGCCCTGGAAACAGGATGAAGTAAATATTAATAAGATACTAATATGAAAAAGGGAAACTAAGAAACTAAGCTGTGAAAAGTGGGGCATCCCAAAATGTATGGAATGTGGAAGTACAGATAGTGAAAAAGGAGGGTTGAAAACACCATGCATATTCATAAGGTTTTAGGCATGGTCAGAACAACAAGATAAAATGGGTTCCCTGGTTGGGCTAACATGGGAAGACCCTGAGTGAAGACGCCAGCAGAAACCACCCCTCTATTGATGACTACCTGTTGAGCGATCATCCAGACTATTTCATTTTGGGGTGTGAGAGTATGAATATGGCACTGGCTATGGCTTGGGCTGTCTCAGGTTGTGTAGATGCTTTTGAGAGAGTAACTTACAATACAAACAAGATTTTTACTTGTAACTGTGTTTGTGGTCATATATTCATTTTTTGTGTTCTCCTAGGAGTCTCCCAATCTAAAAGAATCATAGAGCATAACTTTCACCATATTGATCTAAAAACTGTAGCACCACAGAAGCTGAGCTCACTCTCTAGGGACACTATAAAGTAACACAGGACAATCAATTCAATGTAGAGGAAGGCTACATGTACATAAACTGTTCATTATTTATATGATATGTTTTCTCTATAATGCTTTTGTTATGAACACACAGTAATTTGTTTTATCAATATGTCTAGTCTCTCGTTAACCCTGTTATTGCCCCTGAGAGAATGAACTGCAGGTGGTCTGACTTGCTGAGCTGATCACAGTGAATTGCAGAAGTCTGCAGCTTAAATCCACAGTGTGGAGGGAGGGGATTGTGAGCTCCCTCGCCAAGAAAGGTAACAGCTAAAGGCTTGCAACCTGAGTGCCCCGGAGCAGGCATGAAGGGGTGAGAGGTGCAGATACCTCAAGAACTGACACAGCTGCATACATATGTGATAAAATGACAGTCCCTTCCCCCAATGAGCTCATAGTCTAGTATATTACAAAAGACAATAGGAGGGAAAAACAACTGAGTGAAGGGGGAACATGGCAACCATGAAGAAAAACTATTTTCTAACTTCTCAAAGGCATAACTCTACAAAATGGCATTTGATGCAGGAAAAGAATCAGTCTGTGTAAGAGCTGCTATTTAATTCTGACAGCTGAAAAATACACAATAGTTATATGGACATCCTATAATTTACATACCACCCTTCTGGCTCCACTTTGGTCCATGGCTTATGTGTTAGTCAGATTGAAAATATCATCTTGAAGACATGTTTGAACACATACTAAAATAACCAACCAGTTCTTGGCATGCACTTGATTAGCCAACAGCCATGCAGATTAGCTAACATTCCATATTAACGGAAGAATATTGTCAGGTCTAAAGTTTTTGTTGGATTTTAATATAGTTTAATTCCCACAACAATTTTAAAAACATTTGTCTTTGGGGAAAAATGCAAATACTGCCCCATCTTATCCTACACTGAGACCTCCACCACAGACTTCTGAGCCACTGGTGAGTTCCACGTGTGGCGGGGTCAGTCCACATTAATCAACAGTAGTTCAGTGTACTGCTTGCTTTTCCAAACTAAATCAGTAGGATGAATTCCTACCTTTATTAAAGTCACGGGGAGTTTTCCCCGTTAACTTAATGGGCCAGGATTTCACCCTTACTGTTTGCATGTATCGTGACCAGAGCTGAATAAGATTTTTCATCTGAAATTTTTATGGCAAAAAATGCAAATTCAGTACACTGTTTTCTTTCACAACCAAAACATTTTGCAAATTCATGTTAATATTGGTGAATTGTTTCAACTGAAAAAAAAAAATAGGACGAGCTGGGTTCAAGTCCCTGTTCCAAAGTGGGGATACGAACCTCTCTCTCCCAACTCCCAGGTGATGCCTTAATTACAAGGCTATTGGGGGCATAAGAGGGGAAGGCAGCAGTGGAATTGCCACCTCCTCCTCACATCTTAAGTCCTTGTGAATCTAGCCTTTGTTTCCAAATACCCTAATTATTTATTAATAAAAGCAAACAGGTAAAGATTACCTCCAAAGCAAAATAAAACGTTCACTTTCAAGTCAAATGAAGCATTTTGTTCAATCTAAAACTAATTTTTTCCCAACTTTTTGATTTACTAAAAACTCTGAAAAATGTCACTTTCATGTTGACCCAAGACAATTTCTTTTTGGAACTACCAACAAACTGAAAATTCAGTTGTTTGCACAGCTCTAATTGTGACACATGAAACAAGTTCAGTCTATATTTCTTCATATCTTCCACCCTTAGAAATAATCTTATTCTTTCTACTTTATGCTATTGACATTATTTATGGTATTGTTTTCTTTCATCCAAGACCTGGTCAATGGTAATTTAACCATGCAAGGAATGCATTACAGGGCATAGACTACGTAAGAAAGTAAGCAATCATCACAACTCTATATTCACAATGCTTTATTCCTTGCCTGATATTTTACTAAGAGTACAAAGGTTTGATACAAAACCTGTGGAAGTCAGTGAAAGCCTTTCCACTGATTTCAGTGGTCTTTGGACGAGACCCATAGTGGATGAAATTCTCCAATTTAACTTGGCTTTCATCAGTCAGGATTTTATGTATCTGAGGACTGGATGTGTTGATAGCATTCAAGTTTGCAAAAGCTCTGTCAGTGCAAATGACTAAGCACAAAAAAACCCAAAAAGAAAGTGCGGGCGAGTGTGGGGTGGTTTTTTTGGTCCTGTTCACTATAATGGATGATGTGGTGAGGGCACTAGTACAGGCCACGGTGGCCCAACAAGAGGCCACCAGGGCCGAGATGAGTGCTCATCAGGAATCATTGCAGGTGCAACAAGAGACTAATCAATTGCTAATGAGTCAGGCGGCCCAGGACCAAGCCCTCCTGAGAGGACTGATGGACCAGCTAAAGACCCTGACAACCACAGCCCACAGGTCTGATGGAACGTGAACCTGTAGGGCCACCAGCTTCCTACCAAAGATGACTGTGGAAGATGATGTGGAGGCATACCTTCAGACTTTTGAGAGAACTGCACTGCGTGAGGCCTGGCTCCAGGACCAGTGGGTAAGCATTCTCACCCCTTTTCTGTGTGGGGATGCCCAAAAGGCCTACCATGACACGTCCACGGAGACCGCACCCAACTACCCACAGTTGAATGCTGATGAGGAGTAACAGTGGCCATGAGAGCCCAGAAGTATCATGAGAGGAGGCCTCCAAGGTCTCAATTGTTTGACCTCACCCACCTGGTGCAGAAGTGGGTGGAACCTGCGGTCCATAGTCCAGAAGAGATCCTGGAGATCCTAGTCACTGACCAATACATGAGGGGACTACCCCCAGAACTTCATGTATGGGTAGGCCAGAACAACCCCTCCTCCTACAATGAGGTAGTCGCACTGGTAGAGAGACAGCTGGTGGCCAGGGGCTGTTCCAACCACCCAGGGATGACTCACACCGAGTCAAGCCACTGGCCTCAATCCCTGGACTTCGAATAACTGAGAACCTGGGAAAGATTAGAGGGAAGAAGCTGAGGGCCAGCCAGAGGCCACGAAGGAATGGTGTGACCTAGGCAGACTGGACTATGGAGTTAGACTCCTTAGTTCAAGGAATAGGGGCTGCTTAGGGTCACATACTGGTGCTATGCGTGGGGGGAGTCAGGGCATATAGCAACCCAGTGCCATAACGCTGAGGAGCCCATGCAATGTAATTTAGGAAGCTGGGCAGACCCCTGCACCTGATCCACCTTGTAGGGGTTGACCCAACATAAATATATGAGGTCAGTGAGGCTGACTGGGGTGGAA
This sequence comes from Mesoclemmys tuberculata, assembly GCA_007922155.1. Lineage (NCBI taxonomy): Eukaryota > Metazoa > Chordata > Testudines > Chelidae > Mesoclemmys > Mesoclemmys tuberculata. The sequence continues at coordinate 22,872,439 of ML675609.1, read as the reverse complement.
ATCACGGCACTTGTGGACTCTGGGAGTGCTATTACACTAGTCTCAGTTGATGCAGGCCAAATGCACAGGGGTAACCTGTGTCAATATGGCTGTTAGATATTACCCCATCATTCCAGTAGAAATTGGGAGTCAGGAAAATGTCATCAATGTCACTGCAGAGGTAGTCCTTAAGATCCAAAACGCTGTCCTCATAAGAAGGGATTTCCCAGGGTTTGGAAGCCTACTCCCACCAGAAGGGTTGGAAGACAAGTGGGATCGTGAATTGATAGCTCAGGATCTGTTCCCCGTTCCTGGGAAAGGAGGGCTGCTAAGGCTTTAGGTACCCGGATTCTGACTCAAGACTAGACCCACCAAGGCAGACGAAGAGCTTTGTCACACATTCAAGTTTGTAAAACAAATTGCTGTGTATGATAGCTACTAAAACAAATCCTTTTGGGAGTTTAACACAAAACACAACATTGCTGTTAGAGCAGACGCCACTGTTTTAGCAAATAACTAATTACATTTTTGCTTGCTGTATTGGGACTTTTTTCTAGGGAAAGAAACCAGGTGTCTCTTGTGCAATACAAAGACAAAGTCAGAATGTGTTTTTGTTTTGTGGGAGATCATTTATTAATATATTTTAATAATGAACAAACCATAATGAATTAGAAATCAAGGTGGAATATATGCTTTAAATATTTATGTAATGCTTCTCTCAATATGTGTCTCTCAATACATCTTAACCCTCACTAGTCCCTCTGCAATGATAAATATTTCTCTGTGTGATCTTTAGACTATGGAAAATTTCAATAACTCACGCAAAGAACAGAGCACTTTAAATCAAAATGATAGAAGCTGATTTGCTAAAATAGTAGGGTAATGTTTAATAATGAAATGGAAACTTTGATAGAGTAAAGAACCTGGCTGCAATAATGAAGTGTGGGCCCATGCATATTCTTTAAATAAAAAATCACCACCACACAGTATTTTACATTAATCAGACAAGGACAGAAATACCATTGGTCAGATCCTTTAGTCCATCCAAGGAATACTTAGAGTGAGACAGGAGAGTGTGGTGGAGGGGGCAGAGAGGGAGCAAAGCTGACTTCATACCTTGTTTGCATCCCTAGGGTCAACATCTGGGCTGCTCTAACCTATGTTGCATGCACTGAAGACTAATCTAACATGTTAGCCCGCATGTCATATGTCGGCCCACATATGTCATGACCCACATTTCATATAGGTGTTGTGGGTGGGATTCTAGTTTAAGACTGCATAACCTATTTCTTCTGTGATACTGGGGCATCTCATCACAATGGGAGTGTTTGTGAAAAAAAGACTGCCAACAGCTGATGTAAGGCCCAATCTATGCTGACATAAGCCTAACCCATCTTGTTGAGATGGTTTTATTATGGCAAAATAGCAAGGGAGTTACATAGTCGGGAGGAGCATTTGAATGTGTACACCTCCACTGCTTTGTTGACAAAAGCTGACTTGTCAACAAAACTCTCGTGTAGACAAGCCCTAAAGTCTACACTTGCAGTTATGCCGGCAAAACTTTGTTGTGTTAAAGTAAGAAACCTCTCCCCAAGTGATGTAAGTTTTGCAAGAATAAGCGTGAGTGTTGCCACATTATGTGCATGAGAGAGAACTCTACTCCCGACAGGATAAAACCACCTAAACAAGTGGCAGCCGCTATGTCACACACGCTGTCCACACGTGCGCTTTTGCCATCAAAACTCATATTGCTCTTTTTTTTTTCCCCCATCCCAGAGCAACAGAGTTTTGCCAGCATAACCACGAGTGTAGACAAGGCCTAAGTCTCACTCATGATCTTGTGACAGAACTCTTCAAATTTCAGGGTGGTTGTTTTTTTCTGCCACAGCACATTCTAATGTATTTACAATCAAACAGGAGTTACCCCAAGCAAAACAAAGGAATATGGCTTCTCCACCTGGCAGTTAATTCCAACGTATTTTGAAAGACACTGAACTTTTATTTACATATCAGATAAATAGAGCTAAGAAGTGGTTACCCCCCAGCAGAGAAGAAAAACTTCAAATAAGCAATTGAATCAACTGAGGGGGGAAAATCCTGACATTTGAGAGTTCTAAAAGTGAGGCTTACTTTTACTTAGAAATCCTTGCAGGCCTGGGCGGCTGCTCCCCTGCCCACCTGGGAAGTGGGAGAGGAGACCTCACTGCAGCCCCCGCAGAGGCCTGGAAAGGGTGAGGACCCTTAAGAAGCAGTGGTGAAGCTGGTGGTTGCAGCGGGGCTGAAGTCAGGAGGCTGATGAGACAGGGAGGCTGTATTGATGGTGGTTCCGAGCAGAAAGAGGGAGTGCTGGGAGGCTAAACTGAAGGCAGAGGGGCTCATTGAGGTAGGGAAACTAAACTGTGGTGGTGATGATGGGAGACAGGATTAATTGCTGGGCAGGAGATGGGCAGATGTCGGGGAGAGAGCTCCTGCAACGGGAGGCAAAAAAATCACCTTATCCAGTACCTGTGGGAGAGTGGGTAACAGCACACACCCTGGGGATGGGCAGTTCAAAATCAAGAGACTGACCTAAAAACCACAACGTAATCTTTTTTTAAAAAAGTGTCATGGCTTTAGGGTCAATCTCATGATTTTTGGGGGGTCCAACTCATGCCTTTTCTTGAAGTTGGCAATACTGCAAGAGCCACAAGAACTGCAGAATGGATTGTTTAAACTCCAAAGTAAAAGACTTGAGCATTAAGACCACCAAACCATTCTGTATTTAATGGTCTGTGAATGTAGTATTTCACATGGAATACGAGATTTGATTGGCTGCATTTGTGAGGCCATAGACTCAACTGGATGACACATCTGTCTGTCAGTAAAACGGTAACTTTTGAACTCTGAAGCCAAGCAATTCCAAAATTTCATGTAATGTCCTAGGAATGAATGGCCAGAACAATACTAATTTCATGAAAAATCCAGAAAAAACAAGAGTGAAATGGGGACATAGGGAGCCCTATCATCTGTTTTGTACAGTCAAAGCTTCAAGCACCTCTGCAATTATCTATAGATCATACTAATTACTTCAGAGGGGTAGCGTGTTAGTCTATCTACAGCAAAAACGAGAGTCCTGTAGCACTTTAAAGATTAACAAATTTATTTTTTGCAGGCATAAGCTTTCGTGGGCTGTAACCCACTTTGTCAGATGCAGGGAATGGAAATCAGATAGGGGGTATATATATACACACAGTCAAGGGGAAGGTACAACAATGAGGGAGGTAGGTAATAGCAAAGTCCATACAGGTAGAGTAGCTGAGGCCTATTCACAACCATTGATTAGAAGGTGAGAATGTGTGAACAGTGACGATTACTTCTTGTAATAAGGTAGCCATTCCAAGTCCCTGTTCAGACCCAGTCTGATTGTGTCAAGTTTGCAGATGAGTTCCATCTCTGAAGTTTCTTGCTGAAGTCTGTTTTTTAAGTTTTTTTTTGTTGAAGTATGTCAACTTTCAGGTCAGCTACAGAGTGTCGTGCGTGATTGAAATGCTCTCCTACCAGCTTATGGATGTTTCCATTTTTTGTCTGATTTGTGTCCATTTATTCTTTTGCATAGTGACAGTC